>OX359277.1:23341363-23776363 GCA_947179155.2 Hedera helix | reverse complement strand
TATCCGGTGCAAAATTCTCTTTCCGTATAGAACATACCCAACTAGTTAAAACCCTCACTCGAAACACATTTGGTTATAGTGATATTTCTTCATATCAATAATCCTACTTATTTGACATTCAAAATAGTAATAACAAGTTTGTACTTGGGTCCGAGGAACCTAACGATGAATTTGACCATTTAACATTGATTAGTCCTGTCTCGGATGCTTACAGTACTCACATTGTTATTTACCATTATCATTTTGTTAAGTAGCTCATATCAATACCGTGTTAATGTTTAACAATTCTAAGTCTTATAAAAGTAAAGACATGACAAGAATATGTGATAAAACTTGATATATATTGATATAGATTCGGTTACACGATTTGCTTGTTCATATTACATAAGTCATCAAGACTTTAAAACAAAAAAACAAGCAATTTAATAAAGCATGTAAACTAATCTACGCATTTCTACGCATTTCTTCTTTCCTTTCTTCTTCTTAGAGACGGAGCTCTCAGGTTTGTCTGCAAATAGGTTTATTTACAAGGGCGAGCATACAAAAGCTTAACAAATCTAACACATAGCATATAAGTGAACTCACACCAATATGAATTGTAAGGATTCATGCTACAATAATTGATATCACTAATGTTTTAACATAGCAAGACTGAGTGGTGGTTAGACCTTGAACTGTTCGTTTATCTTTCGACTTAGAACCATATACCGCGAAAATAGAAAGGGGATTAACCTAAAGACATCTTATGTTATGCATAATATACACTACGCTGGACTAATCATGAACAATGCTACATATTCGTTCATCTTAGATTACTTCATATGTCAGGATCGCCCCAAGATAACTTGGTTTGATAAAATAAAACATGTTTGGAAATATATCACGAAGGAACATTTCATTTATTGAGTTATGTCAAAACAAGAAGCAATAACTTTCGTATCAAAGATTAATAACACGTTGTTTGTACAAGATGTATAAATCACATAAAAAGTAAGTAAACAAAGGTTAATGATAGAAAACTTGTCTTGAGGCAATTTAGGGTTTTTCCAATAAAGCGTTAAATGCCTACATAATTGTTTACGCATACCCGAATGTTAGTATATCTAATTTTATTTCTTAATAAATATTTTTATAACTTGTTTAGACTATTTCCGTTGGTGGTTTTATTTGAAAATTTTGCCAACTCAAAAACTCATTTTAAGGCACTTTTTAAACATTGGACAACATGTTTGCTATCAGATTTCGGGTCAGTTAAACGACCATAATTTCTTCGTTTTAAAATATTTTTGAGTTGTTCAAAATTCCATGCATTCATAACTTTCGTTTCTACAATTTATAGTTGGCCAAAGTTCAAAATTCCTTACTGATTTACACATATTTTGACAGTAAGGGGACTGCACAAAACTGTTTCATTATTTCTTTGACTGAATTGATAAAACATGATACCCCAAGCATTAATTTGCTAAGATAACATGTTCTAACAATCAATAATACTTTATAACAAAAAAATAATAAAATCATAAACCTTCTTATATAGAGATTTATGACTTTTACTTAAGAACACACGAGGAACGTGAAAAATGGAAAACCGTACATAGTAACGACTTATGTTCTTGAGATTTTGGATTTCATACTTGAAATAATCTGAGCATTATAACTACTTACATATGTGATTATAACGTTTATATATGAAATAATTTGGTCGTTATAACGGTTTATTTACTTGATTTTAACAATTTATAACTATTGCTCAAGAACACATGAGGAACATGGAGAACAACAATCGTACATGACTACGACTTGCGTTCTTTGAGCTTTAGTTCTAAACTATGAAATAAAAATCGACATAACAACGACTTGCTCAAGTCATAAGGAACACGGAAAATGAAAAATCGTACATATCTACGACTTATGTTCTTGAACTTGTCGATAAAAGAAAGAAAATTGAACATTATAACTGCTTATAAATTGATTAAATTAACTAACTATAAATTAAAAAGAAACAAAAATAATACTAGTGGTGTACCTTGTTAAGATGCTAGCTTGATAATACTTTTGCAAGGCTTCAAATATTAAACTCACAAAACTTTCCCTTATGAAACTTTGATTATAACTTTAATGCTTAGAAATCAGCTTTGGAAAATGATTTTTAGCTTCCAAAGCAAGCTTGGTGAGCTTCTTTTTGGCTGGCCATTTAAGGGCAAAAAGGTCATTTCGCAAGCTTTAGTAAGGGGTAGTTTAGTCATTTAATAAGCTAACATGTGATTGGTTGATTAGTAATACATTTAACTAATCAAACTTACTTAGTTTAGCCTTAATCTTGATTAAATATACTAATTTATATAATTGACTTTTACTATTTACAGTTGACTTTTTCATATTTATACCGTATAATTTTGGTATTCTATCCATATAATTTTTATATTTATACGCGTATTTCTGAATAGTACTTTCTAGGGTTTAGGGGTTGAACTTTAGGGTTTCCAAATAGGGTTTAGGTTTTAATTTATTTTTCCACTTTAGATTTTAGAGTTAGATTTATGTTTTAACCTTTTTAGGTTTTCTCCAAACCTTAACTTTAGGTTTTCTCAAAAATAACTTTTATTTTCCCAATAATTGTTTAATTTAGATTCTTGAAATGAAACACAAAAATAAACACATATAAAAATTCCATGGCGCATTTAAAGTGTAATTTAATCTTTATTTATTCATATAAAAATTGGATTACAATATTGTTCGAAGTTCGGAACATTACAAATACTGTATGGGAGAAATTGTAGAACACCCTTATGTTGGGATAAAGTGGGAGAAGGTCGACTTTTGGGGCCAGAATTGGTTCAATAAACTGTGGAGATTATCAGAATTATAAGAGTTTATTTAGTAGCTACTCAAGACCGACATAAGAAGTATGTTGATTTGTATCGTTAGAAAAGAGATTTCGAAGTTAGAAGTTTTGTGTTTTTAAAAGTGTCTTCCTAAAAATGAAAGATCGGATTTGGAAAGAAAGAAAAATTGAGCCCTAGGTTCATAGGACTGTTTAAAATATTGAAAAAAGTGGGTGAAGTGGCGTACGAGATAGCTTTATCACCTGAACTGTAACAAATTCATAATGTGTTTCGTGTGTCAGTGTTACGGCCATATAAGCTTAATTATAAACACGTAATATCCTATGAGCTGATTCAAGTTGAGAAAGATTTATCGTATAAAGAAATTCTTGTCCACATACTAGATAGGAAATAACAGACTTTAAGAAATAAGGTTATATATTCTGTCAAAGTACTTTGGAGGAATCACATCGTCGAAAAAGCTAATTGGGAACTCGAGGAAAAGATGAGGAAGAAATATCTGAATCTTTTTTAGTAACCTTGAATTTGTAATTCTGAGGACGAAATTCTTATAAGGGGATAGAATTTAATGGCCTTGAATTTTAAGTTACATTGTAATTAGAATTAAGAACTAACTATCAATGATTTTTTTTTTTTTTGTGTTAATTAATTGTACACTTATATGGTTGAATGAATGTATGTATATGTACACATATATACATAAACACAAAAAATTTCTTCATAATATATATATATATATATATATATATATATATATATATATATATATATATATGTATGTATGTATGTGTGTGTGTGTGTGTGTGTGTGTGTGTGTGTGTGTGTGTGTATTTATTAATCTAATAATATGGCAAGGAAGAAGTATTATTGAATTGATTAAATTAATCAAGGAAGAGTCCAAATAATGAAATTAAAGTCAACTAGCTTAATCTAGTAGCCCAATTAACTTTTAAGTAGTAAGTCTAATTGGATTATGTGTTAAACCCAATGGATTTATTAATTAAAGTCCAAAAGAATTAAACTACCACTACAAAGAAATGGACTTTTGGCAACAATTTTTCGGGCAACAATTTATAAAATCGTTCCCAAAATGCATGTTTAGTAAGTAAATTTGTCATTCATTACAGTTTGTGAAAGACTTTCATTTTTCGTAACAAATTTCATAAGTTGTTGCAAAATTTTGTTGCCAATTCGTTGGCGGGAAAAAAATTTCCCGCATATTTACTTTTTTCGTTACCAATTCTTGATGAACATTTGACAACGCTTTTTGTCGTTGCCAAAAATGCATGTTTAGCAACGAAATTTGCCATTTGTTACAGTTTTTGAAAGGTTTTCATTTTTCGTTCGTTGCAATTTTTTTTTATTGTAATTCATTATATGACTTACTTAAGCTGTGATTAGAGTAAATATTTTGGTAATAAATTATTAATTACACTTGCTGTCCTATCGTGAACATAATTATTTGTTGTAGGATGCCTCAGCGCAAGAAAATGGAGCCGCAGATCTTGTCTCACTTAATATTTATAGGCCCTCATGTGCTGTTGAACCTCCTCGTTATGAAATTATCCCCACTTGACAACACAGGCATGTCATGAAACTTTCATTTTTTTTTGCTAAATAAATAAATGTACACCAGAATTTGGAACAATACTTATCTCCCAACAAAACCCAAAAGAAGAAAGAGGGCGTAAATAACATTAATGATTTTTTTAGACAAATCATATTAGAAGTACATTATTGATGCTAAAAGTAACGTAATTTCTCAAAATGGATCTAATATCAAATTATTTTATAGCAAAATTTACAAACTTCCCTCTACTAGCTGAAGGAGCTGGAAAAGAATGGAAAGATATTGGTTTATACCAATCGACTAGTCAGAATCTTGATGCTACTGGGTAAGATGAAGAGTCTCCCAAAGGTCTTGTTAATCTTCAAAACTCCCCCGACAACTCTTCCCTATTGGTTTAAATTTGTTTCAATGATCTGGAAATAATATCTCCGCCTGTATATTCCAATATATTTCTTTAAGTGTTACCTCCAGATACATCATTTCTATTAAAAAGAAACAAAATGAAATATAATTTAGATAATATAATTTTCAAGGAATGGTAGCTGCACTAATAGAAACCATTGAAGCATAGTATGATTTAATAAAATCTGGGTAGATATGTTCCGAAATGAACCAACTCAATGCTCAGTTACATCCTCTACAATTTGAGTACCACCTTTAAGAACTACCATAACTATATTTGCTACCATTAATTTTGCAATTCCTGATTTATAGGTTATACTGCAATTCACAAATCTTTATAATGATGCCTTTTATCTCCATCAGTAACTTGCTTTGCTTGAAGTATTGCCTGCAGAGACGATGAAATCATGAGAAACATAATAAGAAAGCCAGAGAAAAACTAATTCCATCATACATATTTTGATATCATATGCCCCCGGATTAAAGTTGAGACAACTGAGCTGCATCCGTATCACGTATTCATATTGACACTTAAAGAGTTAATTGCACATTTGACCAAATATGTCAGATAAAGTATCTTAGAGTATCCAAGTATGTAGGTATCCACTGAGTATTTTGTAATTAGTAAGTCATATGTAATGCCACCCAGTTGTGATGCCAAATCACAGATCCTAATATCTTATACACTGAAGTTTAACAACTAAACTTAAAAACAATTATACAACATTGCCACAAAGATATATGAACATTTACAAAGCACATAAGCAACTTACAAGATTAACTCTTCTCCAAAGTGCCCTCTGGCTAATGTTACCAGATGATGCAGGTATGCTTTATCATCTCTATATGAACCAAATTCATTTTCAATCTGTCATTTATATATGGTAATACATAAAGAAAATCTGCAAACACATGCATTTAAAAAGAACTTGTCATTTATTTATGGTAATGACCCTAAAAAAAATATTTCCAGAAAATTATTTTGCTTGATCCAATTTATGTGCAGTTTACTTATAAATCAAATAAATGAACACTCTTATTATCGAAGTAAATGGCTTTATATGTAAACCCGCAAAAATTGGATATGGAGACTGTACCTTGCTCATGGCCAAACCAACTGCAATATTACTATACAATTTACCATTTACACAAATTGGCCAATTGATACACATGACCTCCACTTAATGGATTTGCACTTGGTATGATACTCTATTCCCTTTCAGATCGCCAACAGATATCAAATTAGCCAAATCATACCAGAATAGAAATAAACCATAAGTCACCATTGTTGAGGGACAAGCCCAATTAACACAATAGAGCCTTTGTTGGCGGAGTACCTAAAAAATTAGTTGGGAAAATAAGTGATGACATGCATTTATCACTGATAGCACAATTTTAAGCAGAAACTATCACATAAAGAGTTAATTGCACATTTGACCCCGAAGTATGCACCTTTTACACATCATACCCCCAAGTTTAAATGCTCCCAGTCTGTTACCCAAAGTTTAAAATTCTCCCAAAACTGACCCTTGCAGGCATATTTTTTGGCCACGTGTCATAATTTTGTTGGCCAAAAATCTGAAAAGGCTCCACAATGGTTACTTAATGTTACTTTGGGTAGCGGGATGAGAGCGTTTAAACTTGGGGTTATGATGTGTAAAAGGGTGCATACTTAGGGGTCAGATATACAATTTACTCTTGCATAAATATATTATTATTTCTCCTTAACACATGCATTCGTTCTCATAAGTTATTTCTATCCTGGATGAGAGTACTACATTACCTCCTTTAGTTTGCTATTTTTAACAATAATTTCTAACTCCTTCTTTTCGATATGAAACTTATTTATCTTATCCTCAAACTCCTAAATGCAAGGTTTAAGTTCTGGTTTAGCAAACTTCTTTGCCTATTTGAGAATGTTGCAAACATATTAACATGAAAATGCAGAATATAATAACTACTACTAATTAGGCCACTAAACTTGTAACAAGTTTACTGATGTAAAATTATCAAGCAATACCTTGTTGATTATATTTTTAAAATGATCCATCACAGAATCCTCAGATAGGAAATGCTCATATATCTTAAATGAGTCCATCAGCTTTTTTATGTCCTTATCATTTAAAGATAGCTGAGAGAGGCAGTATGATATATATTCCCATTGCTTAATATCTGCACCAAAGTGCAATATACTAGTGAATAAAAGGCCCAATTAGCACCAAGGCTTATCATCCTCCAACTGACAATATAGTTAAATACAACAAATAAAGTACAAATTGAGACCTGAAATATTGAAATTCAAAAAATAGTGATATGCAGAATTTAGAAATAATGATATGCGAAATAAATATAATTAAGTTTGTTTTTGCAAGTCGATATAGCGAATCAAATGTTTAAAAATGGGAAGGTAAAAATGATATATAACTCCATCTTTAGATAATGACTTAAGCTTCGTTACATCACATTTATGTGAGAAAATAATCTTTAAAGAGGATATACTAAATTGATGGCAAAAAAAGTAAGAATTTCATGCTTAGACGAGTACGCATTCGACTGGTTACTCGCTTGAATGGCACAACTAGTAATTACAGAACAAGCATATATTGACGCTCACTTAATCTTTTCAAAGATTACAAAACAAATGTAAACCAATGATGTTCTGCTTCTTTAGACTGACCAATAAATAAAACTAGTAACCAAGATACAAGATGTAATTTACTTTCAACTCCAACTCGTGAAGTACAAAACATATAGACAATTCAAGATCCAATGCAACACACAAAATAAATAGTTACCATTTAACATATAGATAAGTCTAATGTACCTTTTGTGGTCATCTCCCAGCCGAAGCGAAGATATGATGACTTCGACAGATTCATCACCAAAGTAGACGTCCTGCGAAAATGGATTTCTTGAAATCATACATATTATAAAAAAAACATATTATGTCACCCAAACAACAATTTAAAAAAAATTATTTAGAGGTAGTGCAGTCGGGACATACAGGCAAAACATAATTCACTTCCATACCAACAAAAAACTTGAAAATGTGCAAGCTAAAACCTTGTCCGGATACCGCACAAATATACCATATCCGCTCAAGCTGAACCTAAATTTACAAAGGATTGAAGGGGGAAAAAAATATTCCTTTCACCTTATACCTTTATAAGAGTAAATATTAAATTCCAACTTTAATTGACTAATCAAACCTCTATATCAACAACCCCCCCCCCCCCCCCCCCCCATAAAACACACACACACACACACACACACATTATAATCGTAACTGGACCCTAAATCCTACTCCATTAACTTATGGCGTCACAAAAACCTGGTCATAAGCAACCACGATAAGAACCCCCTCAAGCCTAATTTTTGGGTGCTCCTTGGTTAACAAGCTCCAATTGACATATGAAGGTTCAATAATATCATAAATAGAATAAACTCTGAATCCTCTGAATGAAACAAAACCGGGCATAACTATAAACCAAACATAAACTTGACTTGGCGGGACACTGCAGCAGGATACATCTAAGTTCCTTAGAAACTCCAACTATATATTTTTTTCTTTAGATTCGGGTTTTTTTTTTTTATCTTTTAAACAATCCCATTAAGACTAAAAGGGTTTTAATTCACAACTGAGGAATACCGCCACTCTGACACTTACATATATACATAGATATGTAAATACATAAATCTTTTAAATAATAGTTTGACGCAGTCATCCAATCAAACTTCAAACCCCTAAAAACTAAGAACAATGGCTACCTGCTTACTTGATCAGTTTATCCGCAATCTTCGACACGAGCTTAGCCTTCACAACGATCGGTTGAGAAATCGGTAAAACACCCTTACCTTAAACCTTGAAGTATCCGTATGAAATTGGGTGTATGAAATTGGAGATTTAAGTTTTAGGATTGAAAGCCCCTCCGTGATTCAAGCGGCGGGACAGTGAAAATTTTGACAGAAATTTAGGTAGGCATAATATACTTTGGAGCGAAAATTATAGTGGGAGAGGGAAATTGGATGAGAAGAAATCTAGAAGTTGGAGAGTTCTTATTTTTTGGGCGGTTTTGTTCATGTTTTTTAACGGGAGTGTTTTTTTCCTCTCTGTTTTACCGAACGGTGTAGTTTCAAAGGTCACTTGGGCCTTTTTTTCCCTTTTTTTTTTTTGTTTTGTGAGATAAACAGGTTAACATTACCCTCTCTTCTTGTGTTATGTAATTTTGTGATCTCAAAATGTGACAAATTTGATTGTTTGTCACACTATAAAATATTAAAATTTAAAATATTGTTATCTTCACTTTGATAATCTTGTGTTATATATTTAATTTGGCTATCTCAAAATCTTGTGTTATTATTTTAATTATGTAGTATGAGAATATTTTAAGGCAACTCATAATTCTTTTGTTAGTTATTAATTTTTTCATACTTACTGTGTTGACTTATAGTCATAAGAGAGAGAATGTGTACATGTCATACTTATGTCAAAGAGACATACCATGGTGTAACAAAAATAAAGTAATTACTTAAAATTGCTAATAAAAATTGAAAGTTAAATATCAAAAGAACTAACTAACAAAAATAAATAAATAAATAAATAACCATCTGTTTTTCATAAATCAATATATATTATTTGCCTTCATTTTCGTTTTCTCCCAGTTAAAAATTAAAAAAGAAAAAAAGAAAAAAAACAATTTCATCTTCCTCATATGAACAACCACATAAACTCAACCATTAGCCATAAATTCAAACATACCAAAAGCGCCATATCGTTCGACTATCGTGGCTTTGGTTACTAAGGAATGCAATAAAATTCCCGAGCCCAACATCATCGAAGGTGACCTCGAAAAAGCCCTTTATGCCTATTTTGCCGTACTTGAACATGATCGATGCCTCCCAAAGTGATTTGACTAGGGCTTGCTCTACCCGAATCGATAAAGGTGTCAATGTCATGGGTCTAGTTGTCTCCAACCGCTTCTTCATTGATCTATAATTTGATAAAAGTTGTACTTCTTATTTAGAATATTACTTAACTTTTAATATATCACGTTATCAATAATATAATTTATTAATTGTATTAAAAAACAAAATAAATATTTATAAGGAAATTTGAATAATATTTAATATTCAACATATCAATTAGCAGGATTTGTTATTTTAACTTCCCTACACTGATAATAGTTTCATTAATAGTGTTGTATATATCTATCATTATTTTTTTTAAAATTATTAATTATTGTTTTTATTTACTACATTCACACTCATAACTTCATTTATTAAAGTTTTACATCATTATACAATTATCACTACTAAGAAACTAAGAATGTTCTAGCGATGGAATAATGAAAAGAAAAAAAAACCAATGATAATATATTTATTAGCTAAAGAAACATTATTCACAATTTATTTTCAGATTTAGCAAAATTGAGGTGGTAGAAAATAGTTGTCACTGCCATTTTACGGGGAAATTTTACAAAGAAAAATATTATTTATAAAAAATATATTACTCGCTATATGGTATTATTGAGTTTTTTTTTTTTTTTTTGCGAGAGATTACAGAAAATAAATTTCTTATAATTAATTGTGAAATATTTACTTTATAAATACTAAATTATTACTCATCTATTTTACAAAAAGAATTTTATTGAGTTTATTATTTGTTAATTTATGACATCCTAAATTATAAATACAATATTTAATTTAATAAAATTATTGTAGATTTTTTTTTGATTATTTTAAAAATTAATTATATATCAAAAATTATTAGTCAAATAATATATTATTGGTCGAATCTAATTTTCTTACGAAGATTTTTCTAACTCAATATTAATTTATAAAATGAAATACTAGTAGGAATTAAATGATAACCCATTGAGTTGTACTTAAATAAAACCACTAGTAGCCCAAATGTTAATTAAATAAGAAGTTCAAATGAATATTAAACTAGCCCAATGCTTGTTTTAATTTCAACTATCATGAGTTAGGATATGATAGCCGGATTGAAGTGATGTAATAACCCGAATATTTAACAATATTTCTTTTAATGAAAATATTGAGGAGATTAATAAAGGTGGTAAAATTTTTAAAAAAACCTAGTTCTGTGAGAAGGGTGAAAATAGATGGATAATTTTTTTTCCTATGTGTTAGTAAGAACCTGGGAGGTTCAAGTGTTGTAGAACCTTGAAAATTTTCTCTTGGAGTAGAGATGCCTTAGAGGGGCGAGTAAATTAGTCATTAACTCAGGATGCGATTAGTGACTCGAGAGATAAGGGAATTATAATAAAGATAATTCGCTAGGGTAAAACAAGGTAGTATGATACCTTTAAAAATTCGATGAATTATTTGATGGATAAGATAAGCTAGGTTGTTGCGGTAATTCGATTTAAGCCAACCTAGTTGAAATGAACCTAAAAATTTAATAATGTTATAAATAAAATTTAGAATTTAAAATTTTAAATTAGTGAATTAATGAAGGGTGATCATTGCAAACCCTAGGAAAGGGTATTATGAATATTTAAATATTTGAGGATTTATTTTAAGGTTGTTCGATCAAAGGGGTTATTAAACTAACGAACAAACTTAGGAAATTAATACCGAGCGAGTGGTATGTTGCAAAACCCAAATTAGGATTCAATTAGGCTTAATTAGGGCAAGTCTAATTGGGTTATGTAAATTAATTAATATAATTATTAATTAATAATAACTATGTGAAATATTAATAATATTAATTAATAGTCCAACTAGTAGTTAAATACTAGTTGGCTAGCTGATATATTATTTTTAAACAAGTCCACTTAATTAATTAAGTATGGATTTGTATGTTGGTTGTATTAATTTAATTAGGTAAGCCCAATGATTTATTTAAATTGGGATAGTAATAAATTAATGTTTAAGCCCAATGTTGGTAAAAAAATAATATATTGCAACGAAGGGTCCTTTCCTTGCTTGGAGATTTTATTTAATATTTGATTGAGTGATGCAATTAAGGGTTTCCAAAATAATCTGTTGGGTAACTGATTAACCTTTCCTAGTGAAAGAAATCAAAATCATTTAAATACTTAATTGATTGATTGATACTTTACGAGATTCCATAAATATATTAACAGGTCAACAAACTTGGGGAAATCTATGCTAACGGTTATATTAAATAAGTTGAATTTGTAGTGTTATATATGTTAACCGTGAATGCTATAATCCTGTATTTTTTTTATGGTATGATATTTTCCTTGACTTCTATTATGCTGAGGTGTCATATATATTCCTTCTCATGTTTATGCTTCAGTGTATATATTACGTCATGATTAGGAGAATAACTTTACTCGTGACTACCTTTAATCGGTCTCATTAAATCACTGGAAAAATCTTTTTTGATTAGTTACCAAAGATTAAAAAGGATAACTCATAACTTTGCTGTGGTCTCTCCCTAATGGCTAGTTCCTTATGCTTATATATCTTGTCCAGCCGACCCATAGAGGATACGAAAAAAAAAAAAAAGGGATTATCTAATCACTGAGTTCTCAAAAAGGCTAAGATACACTGCAGCAAGTTTTTTTTTTTTTTAATTCTCTCACGTAAACCACTGCTTCACTGCTGAACCAATCAAGCTATTCTGTTTTCACTTTCAGCCGTGAGTCATCTGAGAGTAAATTGGTGATATCTTATCTCTTGATCATTACATTTAGATTTGAGCTTTGTGTTGTTATATATTTCATGCCTTGATCATAATTTCCTGTGTAATCAGCTTCAAGAATTGTACTAATCTATTTTCTGTTGAAAGGATTTTCTCAATAAAGTTCCAAGATAGGTAAATACCTTGGTGAGTAAAAGTACTCAAGTAAGTGCATTGGTGTGCACAAGGAAGCATAGGTGCTTAGGAGGAAGTGTCCTCAAAGTTGGGAACTGTTATTGTAAAAAGGTGTTTTGTAAGTCAATATTATTTTAATAACAAGGAGTCTCCAATATCAAGTTGATATTGGACGTGGAGTAGGCTATTAGAATAGAGGATAAGGGCCGAACCACGTAAAAATCCTTGTGTTCATGTGAATGGTTACGTTCTACATTTATATAGCCTGCTAGTATAATCCATCACATTTAATTTCAATCATAAATAATTATATCTTCTGAATTCCATTTCCAGTTCAAATCAGTTTCCAAACTAGCAACCTGAAATTGGTTTTCAGCAGACTGATTTACTTACTGTTTTGACTAAACATAAAAATTGGATATAGTTTTTACACCACACTTATTCAACCCCCCCCCCCCCCCCTTCTAAGTGTGCCTATTTAAATTTCAGAAAATTTCGTAGCAAAATCTCCATTCAAGATTGTGGTCTTAAAATGGTCCAAAAAAATTATGGGAAAGCATGTTCCATACGTCTAAATAAAGGTTTATATGAAGAATGTTTGGTTAGTTACTTCGATGAAGTTGTCCAACTATGTATATTACTGATGAGTAATATAATTAGTATGTTCATGTGTAGTGTGAGTGCATAAACTGCATCCATGTTCATTTTGATTATTTATTTTCAAATCATAACCATTATCATCTATGTACACAGTAATGTAGTTTGCCAAGAGAAGGATATTGCAGAAGTAAGAGACCAACAGTATACATTTAGTTTTAGTTTATGACTTAGTCTAGTTTTTTTTTTTTTTTGGTAGCCATGTATAATGTTCTCTCTAAAACCATTGGAATGTGTGTTAGAGAAGGCCTGGTAAGTGGTAACATGTTACAATTAAAGGTCACAACATCTATGGTCATGGCAAGTAATCTATGTTGGATGTACAACATAACACGTTTACACCGTGTTGCAAATGTCTTCATCCACCCTAAATAAGTAGTTTTTTTTAATCTTTTTACTTCCATTAATTGATTTCTAGATTTTACGTGTTATATTTTTGTGATAAACACTAGTTTGGTGACTTTGATTACATGTTAACTTTCTCTCTGAATTCTTCCCATTTCTCCCGAAATGATCAATAATTATACCGCAAGATATTAGGACCATTTTGGTGTCCCCACATTTTTACTAGTATATATTCATATAATTTTTATCTGATTGTTTGCAGAAATAAATATCGGAAGAAATATTTCAAGCTTATACAAGGGTGCTATTGGTCTACCCTAGACGTATGGAGATTCAAATACTTTTCATTCCTCAATGGTAACTTTCTAGAACATATAATTTGAAGCCATAGGTAGTAAACATCAATTCATCTGCTGTTAAAATATAAGCTTATATAATGTTTTCTTTTAGGACAAACACTGAAGAATGGAATTAAGCAATGAGAATCAATGTACGTGGAGTAAGGTTTATTGGGAACTATTGGAACCAGTTGTTAAAATACAAACTCTGCGACCTCGTATGGCAAGTATCATTGTTACAAAAAATAGTTTAATTTTATCTGACCTTCATAGTGTGGTTGATAAATAAAATTACGATAACAAACTTGATAATAGTGTGTTATTTTATATTACTACTACTACGAAAAAGTGGTCCTTTTGGTTGAACGTTTTTTTTTTTAAATTTCTAAATAAAATTCTTTTGTGAAATAAATGTATATATTTTTTAAATGAAACTATTTTTTATGGAACTGATAAAGTAATAGTAATAATCTCTTCTTATATTGCGGATTAGACGCCTGAAATTTGGTCATTTATATTTTAACCTTTGTCTTCCTTGAAGAGCTTCACCTAAATGCACGTTATATATGTTACTAGCTTGAGATCAAAAACATGAAAAATGTATGTAATGATAAACTTCAATGCAACATATATGTAAGCTGGCGGAGAGCATGAATACTATGGAAAACTATAGCTAGCTCAGTTTTGATAGTTCCAGTCTGCTATTAATTCAAAAATCAATAGTAATGTTAAAGGAGTAAAGGAAGCCAAGGCAAAAGAGTATGGCCGAGGATTACTTGCGTTCCATTATTTTGTTGGCGATCACAAACTGTAACAAATTAATACTTTAATTTCTAATTATTACCAATTTCTTGATTATAATTGTGTTTCTTTTAATTGTTATTGCTTTTGTATTGACATGACTAATAGTAGTGTAGTAAGTGTATTATAGCTTTGGTTATTACTCATGGGTTTGTTCCACTCAGAGTTCAAAATATTTTCCTAGTTAATTTTGTTTTTCTTTTGAAACTTTGTTGATTTTTTTGTTTTGTATTTCAGTGCTTTGCGCGTCTTAAAATCAGCTGATGTAATACTTCCGGAAGATACAAGACACTTAGGGAAATTGCTTCAGCATTACAGTATCACAACCCCTCTTATACGTTCAATTTACTTCGTTACTTGCAGTTTTATAATGTATTCATCATTTTATAATATTTCTAATTGTAAGCTTTAGATTTTCAGTCGAGTTATCACAAATTTAATGGTGTGATATAGTGTACATTAGTACCACGATGCAACTCTATTGTCTTTATGTATTGATTTTGACACTACGTGCCTCTGCTAACCTATTTGCTTCATTTTCCTACAGCTACGACTTGTTATTATTTTTAAATATGTGCAGAAAGACTGCTTCTATCTGTCTTCCAATATTAGGTACCAAATTTCTAGTATATGATGCTCTATTTTTACGGAAGAAAAGGGACGAAATAAGAAGTGTACTCTTTCTATCTATGTAAATATATATTTAATTGAAGAACTGTGGCAGCCTTAGATGGTTGATTGTAAAGAGATGAATGATTATGTACTAGATGATTTTATTAAGTTAATAATATTTTAGTTTTATTTTTTATTTTTGCTATAGGGTCATTGAGCTAGTTAGGTACACAACAAGATTGTCAATTTTTGATTTGGCAACGATACAGTCAATGGCTATTTCCTTAACAAAGCATTGAACAATTAAGGATATAACAACAACTTTTTATACATTTAGCAACAAGTTTTCGTTGCTAATGGCATTAAAATATAATTTTTGGCAACGAAAAATTAACCTAATAATAATGGGGAGGATATTGTTGCTATACCCAAATAAAAGGAAACCTTTATATGGTTTTAAATCATATCAATTTTTGTTGCACATATAAAGAAATGGCAACATATAGTGTCGTTGCTAATCAACAACTTTTGTTTCTATTGAAAAATAACCCGCAATAAACATTATCGTTGCTGATTAATCATAACGTCGTTGCAAAACAGTATAATCAGCAACGAACATCGTTGCTAAAAAGTATACAATCAGTAATGAAAACATGTTTAGGCAACAATTTTCATGTTTTTCCGCAACGAAACCGATCGTTGGCAAAAGTGAACCAACCGCAACGAAAACACATGTTTGTTGCGCAAAAAAAGAGTTCATTTTGTTGCCAATTAGTAGGCTTTTGCAACGAAAGGTGATTTCAGTAACGATTTTTTATTGATTCTGCAACAATAAATTTCATTGCTAATGATTGAGGCTTTTGCACGAAAGCCAACTTTCGTTGCAAAATGTATCACTTACGGTAGCGACCAAAATACGTTCGTTGCGGAACAATTAGCAACGCTCATTGCACAACGAAAGGTGCAACAATAAGAAAATCATTTCTAAAGCCCTTTTGCAACGAAATTTGGCACCTTTAGCAACGAAAACCGGTTGTTGCCAAAGCCCCATTTTTTTAGGACTCCATAACATTAAATTACTCAAATTACAAAAGCATAATTTGATTACCTATTGAAGTGCAAGCTTTATTACAAAAGCAACGCTCATGTTTTAGGACTCCATAACACTAAATTACAAAATCATAAACATAGTTTTATAGAAATTTATGACTTTTACTTAAGAACATGAAGAACATAAAACATAATTATAAAAGCATAATTTGATTACCTATTGAAGTGCAAGCTTTATTACTCTTGATCCTTCAAGCTCTCAACTAACACTTTCCATATGATTATACTAGCTTTTAAAGCTCTAGATTACTTGGTGAATTGGTAAGGATTATGAAGAGTACTGAAGGCTCCTATTTATAGGATTTTTTAATTTAGGGTAAAATGGTAAAAATGACAACCAAGCTTTGGCTCCATGTTTAGCTTGGCTTTAACTTTAGCTCCAACTTTGTCTCCGACTTTGGCTCCAACTTTGTCTTGACTCCAACTTTGGCTTAGCTCTAAGCTTTACATTTTGACTCCAAGCCTTAAATATCTAAGAGCCTAATGCCCTTCATCTAGCTTACTAAATGACCTTTCATGTCCTTCCAGTATCAAATCTCATACGATGACTTTTTACTATTTACAGTTGACTTTTTTGTATTTATACCTTATATTTTTTGTATTATATCCATATAATTTTCATATTATACGCGTATTTGTGAATTGTGATTAGGATTTAGGGTTGAACCCTTAGGGTTTCTAGGTTTTTAGGATTTAGGTTCTAACCTTTTCTAGGTTTTCTAAATCCTAAATTTAAGTTTTCTTCAAAATAACTTCTTGATTTTAACAAGTGTTAAAGTTGAAAACTTGAACCAAAACACAAAATTCTACACACATAATTTAGTTCTTGTATATCACATAACACATAGATTAAGTTAAAGATTTTTAACCTCTAATCGTATATGATCGTTTTTAATTTGTAAGATAGCTCAATGTATACTCGAGCAATCGTTTTTAGGTTTTTAAATTGACAACCTTTTATCAGATTTTGTCAGATCATATTTGGGATATTACATTCAACCCAACCTACAAGAATTTCTTTCCTCGAAGTTATTTCACAATTAACTTTAGTCATTTAATATCATATTTATAAGTTCTATAAATATTCAGGATATTACAGCTGCCCAAGAACATTAAGCTATATAACTCGGCTTGTGGGTTAATTAATTGAAGGTTGTTGAATATTATGATAAAATTTAAATCTGAGAACTAAAGAATTATCTCTGAGTTTCTTTTGGGTCAATCTCTTATTTATTTGTCTGTAAATTTCATATTAACTTAGCCAGCAAGATGATCGCAATCTCTGCACACGGCGTCACAAACCCCTCAAACAAAAACAAAGTATCATAACAGGACCATGGATTGGGGTCAATATTGTTACTAATAGAAGAGAGAGAAAATGATTTAGAAGCAAAGAATACAGCATAAAAAGGTTAGTGCCTTTTGTGCTACTCCCTACGTTCCATTTCATTGCTACTTTGAGATGCGTATTTTTTATACAGTTTTAAGACCTTTGGATGATAAATTTAGAGATTTTATTCATCAAAACAATTATTTTTAAAATTATTCTTTAGAATATAAACTATACAGCGCACTTTTGAAAGAGAGTATTAAAATCATCTTGGTGTGCCAAAGGCAAGCCTCAAAATCTATGTTATTTACATTGTTTTGAAACCGCACAAACATAATGGGAAGTAGGGAGTATTTTTCTTTGAAAGCAAATATGAAATGCTGGCATGCATCACTTTGCAACTACATTCGATTATAACTAGAGTCAATAATTTACATTTTAGAACGTAAGTATTATATATTAAGAAAACACGACTGTATTTATGGTCTGTAACTACCTCCTCGTTGACAAGTCTCAGGAACTCTTCGGGCTCCCTGCTTACTGACTAAAATCACCATCAACAAAGGCAAACCAAGGTTCTGAGCAGCAGGAATTATCTTGTAATTACGGCACCTATACAGTACGAAAATAAATTATTCCTAGTCCTTACGGATGCTGATGCTAGAACAGCCAAGGCACGACTGATCTCAGAAAGTTACTTTTGCTTATCCAATGTTTTTGCTGAAGCCTGTTCATGTGCTTCTTTTGTTGTCGGAATGATCATTTCTTCCAAAGCTACATCCTTCTGCCTCTCACGAGATTCCTTCATCCTAGCCTGCTCCTCTTCCTCTTTCTCTTCCTCGTCCTGTGACATACAACTTTGGAATTAAAACTAAGAAATTAAGGGATTAAAGATATAAACAAACTAAAATAAAGACTAGAATCTTTATGAACTCTTGCAACCTAAAATCAAACTGACAGAATTACAATTATATCCCACTTGCGACAACACAAGGCACTAAAGCACAATCTTTTATTCTATTTACAGTCTTTAAATCAAAACATTAATGGAAACTCTACAATCAAGCTTATGCTTGATTAACATAAGATAACTCTATTCACATATAACAATAAAATTCTAATTACGTAGATACAGCTTACTAGCATTTTATATAAATATTTGAAAATGCAAAACGGTGAAAAAAGAAAGTGGGGTTGAATTTGAATGACAAAAGTAGGATAAAAAAGAGAAGTGCTTTCATATGAAAGATCAAATGATTGAAATCTTAAAAAAAATCGTTAGCATTAGAAAGATACTGAATTTTTATTTCATAAGAAAGGAAAGATACTTATGCAGTTATGCCTCGTTCAATATGCAAAATTTGAGAGCGGGAATGGGGATCTCATTCCTATTATGAGTTATGCTGACATTTGGTAGACATAATTGTCGTGTTGATGGAGATCCCAATCACGGATGAACGAGATTACCCCACAAAAGTTGATTGATCATCTTTTTTTCCACCCTCTTTGGATCTATAAATGAATATAAATTTTGGCCCAATCACCTTAATCTAGGATTCCTAAAAACTTTTCCTGACATAACCCAAACACTTAATAATAATAATAATAATAATAATAATAACAATAAAACAATTTTTTGAAACTTGATTAATTCTTCTTGCATTTCTAGGAACTCCAATTTCATCCTCCTCTCTGAAACAAAATCTTCAGATGGTAAAGTTGTAACCCCAACTGTGTCCAAAACCTCATCTGGCAGCGAGGACAGTGTAGCTTGAACAGCTTCTTCTGGTTTCACTTTACCAGATACTCTGAAAGCTCTGTAGAGGGTACCAGACCACAAATAGAAATTTTAAATAGTGTTTCAACAATAACATATATAATGGTAAAATTATCATATGTATCTATTCCATTGAAATAGATTTTATTTCACTTTTTCTACATGGAATAAAAAAACAAAGAGATAGAATGAATTTTTATTTTATTAAAATAATTTATCTTCTAAAATAATTATCAAATATATTATTTTTATTTCATTCCTTCAATCATAGGATAATAGATTTTTTTATTAAAAACAAACAAATAAATAATTTAGGCTGACTTGAACTTTGTGATTGGGAGCTCTTATTACTCTGTCTCTACCCAAGGAGAATATCTGTCCGGGTCCCTTATTGATACGGGTGCCGCAAGGGTATTTTGGTCAAGAACTACAAATAATAAGAAACAGTTAGAAATAGATACGGCGGATGGACAGGGAGGGCCATCAAACGCGTCATGGTCCTCATGGAAATAGAAACGAACGTTATTTACGCCTTGCCAACTCGCCAACTGCATTCAGCAAACTGCGTCGGGTAGAAAACAGTTTTGCTATACGTAATTATCTATATAATGATTTATACAATGATCCTTTGCGAAATGGTGGGTCCTATAAGACAATTAAAATATGGGACCTACTATTTTATAAAGAATCATTGTATGAATCATTACGTATAGCATTTCTAAGTAGAAAGTAGCAAAAAAAAAATTAAGAAAAAAAGATGTAAAAGATTCTGTAATAAACATCTTGGTCCGGAAAAGAGTACATGTAACAAGTTATTCAATCTCACTATAAAAGATTCCGCATCTTGGAAAGCCCTATTAATCTCCTTTACGTAAAAGAGACCAATTGAACAGTACGAAAACACCAAGTAAATCTGTCATCTAGTGGGGGAGCCTAGTATTTACTTTGGAAGGCTATTTGGAACAACGGAATGTAACATAATTATTTTCACATCTGATATGGACGATTCCTCACTCTCAAAAACCTTTCTATTCGTTCTCATCAACAAATACAAAATGGTAAAATCTTCCAGATGTTATCCCTTAAGCGCCTTCTAAGAGAGAAAATTACCTACCTGCTTAGAATGTCTAAAGTCTAAACAGATGAAGAGAATCACCCGGTACTTCTAGACATCAGTTTCTATAGCCCTAAAAGCTGCAAAGCCCAGCGCATAGCAAGAAAGACCACTTTCTCCTTGAAAGCTGGAAGAGAATAAATAAATTATCTAACGTCTTAGCATTTCTGACTACCGAAATTATCCAATGAACCACAAATATACACACTACAAAAAAATGAACATTTGGCAACGATTTTTTGGACAGTCATTGCTAAAAATGTATGTGTAGCAACGAATTTTGTCCTTCGTTGCAGATTGTTAAAGGCTTTCATTTTTTGCAATGAAATTCATATGTCGTTGCAAATTTTCATTGCCAATTTATTGGCCGGAAAAAATGTTGTTAGCAATTCGTTGCAAAATTTTCGGACACTTGATTTCTCTTCATCATGGGCAACGAAGGTTTTTTTGTTGCTATATTTCATTGCCTAATATGGACCACATTCATTGGCAACAATTTTTATTTTCATTGCATATTTTATACAGCTTTTTGCAACGACTATTAAAATGTTGGCTTAAATTACGATAATCCCAATAAGCATGTTTTGTTAAAACCATATCCGGTATTCGGAGAATTATCAAAAAATATTCGTATTAAGTATTTCAAAATTATGTCCAAAAATGGAACATATTCGTTTCTGTTTTTTATTCGAATAAACAAATTATACAAATATCCGAATTCAAATCTCAATCACCTAATAAACAATTTATTCAATTTATTTATAAAAAGTAAAAATAAAAAAATATTGACCAATTACTCACAAATCACAATCGTTTAAAGTTGTAAAAATATATATCATAAAGAGGAGACATATCAAATACATCATCATTCATTATTGATCATAAAAATCAATTAAAATTTACTAATATAAATTTTACATATAAACTATGTATAAATTGTACATATAAATTGTTCCTTATATATATATATATATGCTAAATTTAAATGTATATAAAAGAAAAGAGACACATATACTTGGGGGCATTCCTTAAATCGATATAAAATGTCAAGAAAGTGAAGGAGAAAATCCAGACAATCACTAAGCAACCAGAAATAAAAAGGCACGAAACCTATGGACACACAACATCGCTGCCAGTAGCACCTTCATTCAGCAGTAACCCCCAAACGATGCTACACAGTACAACAAGAAAACCAGCTGGTGAAACCAAAACATCATAACCAGCAACCTAAACCCAATAACAGTGCCCAAAAACAGTACCACAGCTTCCCAGACAAAAGCACAAAGGTTGTCATATTGAAACAAACAACAGGCTTGTTCCAGCCACATCTGCCATAAAAACTGCTACAACCAACAGATTGTAGAATCTAGCAGCCCATTCCAACACACAAAATTAGACATAAAAGATAAATCAACAGGTGCACATAAGAGTAAGTAACCACAATCCTAACATAACAGAAACCAAACTACTGCAAAACAACCATGAAACAATAAACAGCCAGCAGGGTATTCTTTCAAACACACACTGTTAAGGCATAAAGCATAGGACAAATTCCATGGAATTAGAAATTAAACTTTGGAATCATAGGTCTACATAAAGTATCCAAAATATGACCACGTGAAATGAAATCCTCCCATAGTATACAAAATATCCAATTATTAATTATGACCACAACATAAGTTCAGTAGTATTGAATGCCCATAAATGTTCAGGAATTATTTTCGGTTGTTTTTGTCCTGAGTTGGTGCTCACTTTGAATTAACCGTTGGAATTCTGGATTGTCAGCAAGCTTGTTCATTAAATTCTCAAAAGTGTTAATTCGTTTGTCTTGTGCCCGAATGGTTGATTGTAGTTCTTCATTATTCAAGCGAGATACTTCCAAATCTGTTGCCAATGATTTTTCTTTCTGGCTAGATGAAGTCTTTTCTGCTCAAAGACCTAATCCAAAACCAAGCAATCACCCTGCCTTCTTGCCCAACACTTGAGTCATAATCCCTCTTTCGTCATTATTTTCAACATTTTCAGATTCCACTTCCATATCAGAGATATATTCATTCTCAAGTGATTTCATTTCATTCTGCAAGATTAACAACAAATGCACATAATTCAAAGGTAATCCCAAATTCAAAAGTGTTGATTAAACGCATCAACATCAATAATAAAAACCAATAACCAAGATTAATAACAAAAGCAGAGATAGTTTTGTCTTACTTATGCAGATTCGTTTTCAGGTTATAGCCACTCGTTTGTGTGCTTTTTCTGATGTGTGCTTTTGTAACCTTCAATTAGATCTCCCTGAAAATAAAATAATAACTACAATCAGAAATCATGCCTTTATGTTTGTAGATACATTTTCATGGTTTCCATCTACTCTTCAAAAATAATTGCAAGTATGGTCATGTATGGTCCGCTGCTTACCTTCTTACACAATGTTATAATAATAGCCAGTTCTATCTCCAAATTCTTGATTTCATCACCCTCGTCATAAACTTGAGGCGTCCTGTAGTAAAATGATATCATGATATGCCAAGACTAAAATATTCTTGAAAAGAAGAAATAAAATACACATTAATTAGGAGTAAGCACATATCTAACAAGCCAGTTAAATTCAATGAGCTACAATGTATTATGTTTTCATCATGATCCAACTCTTGTTTAAATCTGGTAGCTGTCATTTTGAGTGCATTTGATATCCTGCTACACAACACTATGACTGTTGGTGCTATTGGACTTGATACAATTCCTACATGTCCAGCTATTGCTATTGTTGGTCTTAATACATACATTGTTCACATGATCACCTGAACTACTCACATGTGTAGCTTCACGTGCTACTGCATTGATCATCATATCAGTTCTATTACTCATCGTGCACAATAAACTTCATTATCTTCAATATAAAGTATTCATTCGTTACGCACATATTTAAATGAGATTTATTTAGCATAATTAAACATTATTTCTACCTCCTCCAAGTTGGAATTCTATCTATATTTTTAACATCACCACTAAATGACAAAATGTTATCAAATTAACACACCTAAACCATTCTGGATCAATTCCCAAGGACTTTAGATCCATTGGAAATACCAACTTTATCTTTTTAGACTCAAGTAGAAGCAACAATGCTTACTTACGTTATATTCATAAGTATCTTCTTTTTTAGTGTCTTCAGATCATACAAATTGCTCAGATAAAAGTTAGCAAGTAGACGGAGTGACTTCATTAACCAATGTATATAATGTGATATTCAATCAGGAAAATGTGTGACTCCCTTGCCAGAGGTATCATAATTGTCAGTACCAAATATTGCAATTTCAACTTTTAAGTTTTCCAAGGATTTGCTCCCTCACTTTCATCATCAGAAATTACATTTCAAACTCAAACTGTTTAGTTCCGGTTATCTTTATCACTGTATCAACAATTTCTCAGCATAATTACTAATATATGTTACATACAAGTGCAATTTTAACATGCATACATACATATTTTGAAATATACTTTAAGAAAAATATTTGAAGAAACAAATCAATACCTTTAATGAAACAAAAGAATTTTATTATTATTCAAGATATTGATACATGAGCATTACATGGTATACATATAGCTGATGATAGTAGAGTATATAAATACAAAAGGATAATACTAATCTAAGTCATGGTTATCTAAACTTCTTATCTCTTGGAGACTGATCTAACTAGAGGTTTAATAACATAAGGAAACTTTGGTTGTGTGCTTTGCGTGATTCCCTAACATTCCCCCGCAAACTAACGCTCTGTTTTTGAGTTTTAAAATGGACAGAAAAGAAAAGAAATTGACTGAAAACTTAAGTTTTCTGTCCAATTCTTGTATTTCTAAGTATTTTAACAAAAGGAAAAGGAAAGAAATGGATAAAAAAAACTTGGCAAATTTTTCTGCCAAAGTTTTCCATCCAAAATTGACAAGATTTGGATGAAAAAGAAAAAGGGATAAGTAATATTTTTATAATTTCCATATTACCCTCAACTTTCAATATAATAAATTTTAAATTACAATTCATGTCCCCAATTTTTTTTATTACGTATCTACTAAACCTAAGCTGATAAAGAGATGTGCCTCGAAACTTCTCTGTGCCGTGAATAACTTCAAACTGCCGCGAACAACTTCTCTGTTATTGACATCAGTTGCGATTGACATTGCAAGGTAAATTAACCTCCCATCTTCTTCTTACTCTTCTTGCTGGACTTATCCTTGTCAGCAAAATTATATTCTCTGCTTTTGCACTGTCCACAATTAATGGAGATAAACTTCGTTAATTAGATCCTAGTATTGCATATGACTCAATTTTTAAGTCTAAACAGGTTAGTTTTTGTGCTTAAAGATTGATGATTTGCTTTATTGTTTGTGTAATAATAAAGTACTTTAGGTGTATGTTGATTTGTCCGAGTGAAATGCTTTCTTTTTAATCACGAAGCAATATGTTTATCTTCTCTTTCTTACTCTTATTTTGTGTTGTTCGAATTTAACCATGGCCTTTTGTTGATTAAGAAAATTCTTTAAATGCTACGAACGTGATAACGGAACCTACATGGCACAACCATATGATTTTATGTAGATAAGAGCGTGGATTAGTAATATATGGTCCTGAAATATATATTGCATATCTATTCGTAGTTGCCGGCCATATGATTTTCTGTGGTCCTCCAAGCCAATTTTTTCCGCAGCTTATAAAGACAATGCAATATTCTTGTTCTGAAAAATGCCCTTGTAAGAGAAGATAAATTGAAAATCCCTAATGGTAATACACTATCAAACTTTTAGGATTTAATTAAAAAAAATCTTTGTTTTGCATGCATGTAACTAATATTATGTTTTTTCTAGGCAAATATTATCTTGTAGATGCTGGATTACCATTTATCAACGGATTAATGACACCTTATAGAGGTGTTCACTACCATTTAAAAGAGTACTCAGCTCGACCTCCAGAAAATCCTAGAGAATTATTTAATCTATGTCATGCATCATTACGTAATACAATTGAAAGGGCATTTGGCGTACTAAAGAAAAGGTTTCCCATTATTGGGAGCACAACTGAGCCAAAAATACGATGTGGATACTCAATCTGAAATTATTTTAGCATGTTACATTTTACATAATTACTTGATGTCAGTTGATCCTGATGATGTTGCCGAAGTTGATCGAGAGCTCCTAGAGCAAATACATGAACCTGATGATCATATAAGAGATGCCACCGAGGATGCAACGCATGCTGAGTATATAAGGAGTTATATTGCAAATGATATGTGGATGGATTACATAAATGAAGTTAATAGTGCTCGAGTTTTATCTCATGTTGACAACTAGTGTATAGTACTTTTGATTTTTTAGTTTATTATGTTATTTGACGAGTCTTGGTATTGTAACTTGAATGATACTTTGTTTCTTGTTTATATGAGATTAAATTTTTTACTTTATTAATTTTCTATTGTTTGTGTTATTTATATATGTGTGTTACTTCTTTTAATTTCATGATTATTTGTATAGGATAAACATGACGAAAACAACAATGAAATTCCTGTCTCAAAGAAAGAAAATTTGAAATGGACAAATAGAATGGATGAATTGTTCATTAAGGCAATGCTTTATGAACAAGCCCAAGGGAATAGACCTGATGAAACTTTTACAACTAATGCCTATGCAAATATGTTGAAATATTTGATAGAAAAACTTGAGATACTATACTTGAAGAAAAGTCACTCGCTTAATCGCTAAAAGACTCTCAAAGCTCATTTTACCGAGTGTTATGACTTGTTTAAATGTTCAATTGGACTTAGCGGCTTTGCTTGGAGCTCAGTTACAAAAAAAGTGGGATACTGAACCTGAAGTAATGAAAGACCTTAGAGAGGTATTTATTTAAGTTTAGTTGAATTACTTTTGTCCAATTTAATTGTGATCATATAGATAATGTTTTTTATTTATTTATATTAATATCTTTATAACTAGGCAAAGCCTAAAGCTGCTCTGTGGAGGGATAAAGCAATCTACCATTATGATCGCTTGGAAGAATTATTTGCTAAAGATGGGGCAACAAGGGAAGGTTCAGCAACCACGAAAGAGAAACAAAAAAATGGGAGGACATGGCTGAGGAAGGATCTACAATTGTTGGAATTGATGGTGCAATATCCCGAAACGAAGTAACTTTAGAAAGCTTCAATTTGGATGATATTGGAGATTTTATGTCAACCCCTTCTCAAGTGCAGGTGGAAAGTGTAAGTACTTCAAAAGAAAAAAAGAAAAAGCTAAAACATTATGATGATGAAGGTAAATTAACTAATGTGATGGATACATTAGCTATTATATTGGAAAAGTAAGGGGAAATATTTGAAAAACAGGGAGAAGCATTTATCAATTCATCTGTGTGAGTCTATTCTGCAAATGATATCTTTAAAGGACTAATTGATATGAATTTTGACGAGGAGAAAATCGATGAGGCCTATTTATGGCTACTAGAAAATCAAGACAAGGCACGAGCAGTGTTTAGGTTACCATTAGAGAGGAGAATGAATTTCTTGAAGAATTTGATGAATAATCGTCGTTAGTATTAATAATAGAAATTATATTTGATGACTTTTGGGTATGGTATGACAATGACTTTGTAGAAGTAGTTTTTATTTAACACGTATTTGGATATTTGTATTTGATTATGGAATTTTTCCTTTGATTAAATTTTATCTTGCATATTTTTGATTCATAGTTCAATAGTTATAATTACAATTAGAAAGGTAAATTTGTAAAAGTTATATTTTTCTTTTCTTTTCATTGGAACTCAGAAACGCTAGAAAAGGAATTTTTTAAATTTTCTATTCTTTTCTATTAAAAACTCAGAAACAACATAAAGAAAAATTTTAAGTTTTCTATTCTTTTCTTTTCCGTTCAAAACTCAGAAACAGAGTGTAAAGGTGTTTTGGTAAACACTTAAGTTTGAAGACTAAATTTTCCTCGATCAAAAATAAAGCCACACAACCACCTTGATTTAATCATGTAATGAGGATATGATAATAACCGTCGTTGAGCATAAGGCATAATAGCTTTCTGTGTAATATTGCTAAGTACAGTATGACACTCCCTGACTATCATGGCATAAAGATGATGTGACCCAGCAAGAAATCTCAATATGTAATGGGTTGATCCCACATTGTTCTCCCAGTCTTGTATGACTTCTAATGTAGCATCCTTCAATGTGGTTGTCCCAAAATGAATTACCCTTAAATCTCCATCAAGAAGTTACTTTTGAAACAGTTCAATTAATTGTCTTTCCATATCTTGAACACCCAAGCCAAACCAATGTTGTAATATCCTGAATATTTATAGCACTTATAAATATGATATTAAATGACTAAAATAAATTGTAAGTTACTTTCGAGGACGAAATTCTTGTAAGTTGGGTTGAATGTAATATCCCAAATATTTCAAAAGTGATCTAACAAGATCTAAGAAAGGTTGTCAATTCAAAACCTAAGATCGATTGCTCAAGAATACCTTGAGCTATCTTAAAGAATATATATGACTTGAATCTACGATCGTATACAACTAAGAGGTTAAAATCTTTAACCTAAACTATGTGTTATGTGATTAGTAAAGCTTGAATTGAGCTTTTAAATGTGCTATGTGAATTATTTATGTGTAGGATTTTGTGTTTTGGTTTGAGTAGTTAACCTTAACACTTATTAAAAATTAGAAGTCAATTTAAGACAAAAACCTAAATTAGAAAAAGAGTTAAAACCTAAACCCTAACCCTAGGGTATAAACCCTAGGAAATAACCTAGGCACTTGAGCAAAATGTGAAGGTCAAATTGACATTCCGTTTAAGGATTCAACCTTCCCACGATTTGAAAACACGTAACAGTCAGTAAAAGTTTTTTTCTTGAAAAACGTGTAAAAGAACTATTCATGAAGAAACGTTTTTCATTCGTTTGATCGTTTCTTTCATCTATAGGACTTCTTGTATTTCATGATATAGTGTTAATATGAGGTTTAGATGTCAGGGAACTAATAAAAATTTTCGACAAAAAAGACACGATTTATGAGAAAACGTTTGTCGTCTTTTTGAACGTTCTTTTCAACGTTTGGACTTTTTCCATTTCACGATATAGCATTTATACGGGGAATAGATACCAGGGAGCCACTGATATTTTCCTAAAATAAAACGTAAAACGATCTTCAAATGGAAACCTTTTCTATTTTTAAACGTTCCGCTGAAGGATATAGTGTTTGTATGCAACAGCGATGCGTAATATGTAATAAAAGTTTTTCTCGAAAAGCACATCGGGAATAAGACAAAATAGGAAAAAGACGAAAAATAATTTTTTCGACTTTTTGGTCGTCTAACCATTTTCTGAGAAATGGTCGCCAAAAACACTATTCACCGAAAAATGTGCCAAGTCTTTTGGACTTTTCACTTTATAGAAAAGTGTTCATTCAGAATAAAACTTAGTAATATCAAAATTTTAAATCAGTAGAAGTTAATCATTTAGTTGGAATCAGACTGTTATATAATTAACTGCTAATTCATCCGTATTATTTTCATCAAACGGAACACGAGATAGGTTAAAATTTGAATAATCAAATTTATCAGATTACTACCTAATTATATTATTCACTAATAAGTTGTGTCTAGAATGAAAGAAATTTATCAATCACGTCGCCCGGTAGGTATATTTGAGAAAAATACACGGAAGATTATCCGAGATTAATTCAAGAAAAACTTTGAGGGTCAGACGAGACATCATATTAATACTGTATGATGTATTTTATTAATAAAATATGTATAAGTAATTAAAACATATATTACTAATGCGAAATATTTTAAATTAATAATCGCACGCGATTTATCCGATATACCAAAATCGAAAGAAATAATGACAAAACAGCTCGGGAAGCTTCTAGAAGCTAGTGGGCGGTTTTGTCTTGGAAAATATCTAGATATTGTTTTAGTTTTATTAATTAAATAATGTGCAAAAAGACTAAAATGCCTGGCTTTTAAACTAATGACCAAACTACCCCGACCCTTGGTTTTCCTATAAATAGAGAGCTAACCTCTTCATTATTCTCAATAATTTTCAAAGAAAAATTCCTATAATCAAGAGATTGCAAAGAAATAGTTAAAGCTTGCAATAATAAAAGGTACGATTCTTAATCGTTATTATGCTTAAAGTTTTATTTTATCGATGAGGCTCAAGAACATAAGTCGTAGCCATGTACGATTTTTCGTTCTCCGTGTTCCTTATGACTTGAGCAAGTCGTTGTTATGTCAAATTTCATTTCATAGTTTAAAGCTCAAGAACATACGTCGTGGCCATGTACGGTTTATCCGTTCTCCGTGTTCTTCGTATGTTCTAGAACATTATTATAAATTGTTATAATTAAGTAAACAAGTCGTTATAATGACCAAATTTTGTCAATTATAAAGTGTTATAATCACATATGTAAGCAGTTATAATGCTCAAATTATTTCAAGTATGAAATCCAAAAGTTCAAGAATATAAGTCGTAGCCATGTACGATTTTTCGTTCTTCGTGATCTTCGTGTGTTCTTGAGCAAAAGTCATAATTTCTACATAAGTAGGTTTATGATTTGGTAATTTAGTGTTATGGGATGATGAAACATTATGGCCTTGCTAAATAATGCTTTTGGCATCAAGTTTTAGTAGTCGAAACGAAGAACGATGAAACTTTGTTCTTCGTGTTCTTCGATTCGTTCTTCGTGTTCTTGAGAAAAAATCAAGAAATCTTATATAAGAAGGTTTATGATTTTGTTATTTTTATGTTATGAAGTGATATGGAGTGTTAGAACATGTTATCTTAGCAAATTAATGCTTGAGGTATCATGTTTTACCAATCAGATCAAAGAAAGATAAGTTTAATATACTCGCAGAATATTTTTGCAAATTTCTGAAAATTTAAAGTCTGAATCTGCCTTAGCAACCTAAATAAAAGTTGTATATCATGAAATTCTAAGCAATTTAGACTCAAGAATAACTCAAAAATGTTTCCGTATGACAAAGTTATGACAGTTACCGAGAATGACGTCAAATCTGAAAAATTAAGGAACCATTCGGGTGGAAGCACTTAAAATTAGGATTTTGAGTTTTCTACTTAACGAATTGATTCCGCCAATGAAAATAGTCTAGTTAAGTTATTCTAAGACTTATTCAAAAGGAAAATTTGATAAACTAACGTTCGGGGTCGCGTAACCCTTTTTGTAGACGTTGAACGATTTCCCGGGGAACCCTAATTGTGCAAAAAGACAAGTCTTCTAATTCTTGCTATGTGTTACTTTTGTCATATTGTTAAAATGATAAATGAAATATGAAATGTCATGTTGTTATATGATAGATGTTATGTGAAGCCTTCAAATGATGTTTAAAAGCCTTCTAACTGTTATGTGATATGTTTACGAGTTATGAACATGATTTATACACTTTGTGTGTCAATGTGATATAAATTGTTAGAATGTGAGTTATATGTGATATTAAATGGAGAATTATGTTCAGTCAATGCATGTTAAAGTTTATAGAAAAGCATAAATTGCGTATGTGCTGTATGTTAGACTTGTTGAGCCGTCGTGCTCATTCTTGCGAATAAAACCTTATTTGCAGATTAAAATGAACGTTAAGAAGATCATGAACGTAAAGATGAAGCGTAGATTAGGTTTTCATGTTTATTACTTGTATTTGTATAAGTCATAACGACTGTTGTAATATGAACAAACAAACATGTAACCGAATATTGAATGAATGATATAAATTATTATCATCAGAATTTTGTTATGTCTTTACTTTGATATAACTTAGAATTGTTAAAACTTAACATAGTATTGATAATGATCTATTTATCTGGATGAGGATCGATAAATAACTTGCGAGTGTTGTACATCCGAGATAGGACTAAGCGATGTTGACTGGTCAAATCCATCATTAAGGTTCCTCGAACCCAGGTATAACTCGTTATTACTATTCTGAATACCATATAAGTAGGATTATTGATATGAAGAGATATCACTATAAACAAATATGTTTCGAATGAGGGTTTTAACTAGTTAGATAATGCTCTGTACGGGAAGAGAATTTTGCACCGAACAAAGATACAACCATTTGTCACGAATAAAGATGCAAACATTTAACACAGGTGAAGATACAAACATTCACCGCAGGATTCTCTGTTCCCAAGAGCCGTCCTAATGATTTAATACCGTGGATGTTGGAACATGTAAAGTTATAGAATATTTAAATCTTAAGGTTAAAATTAGACCGTTATATATGGTTTTATCCATTTATACGGATGAAATACAAGTTGACACTTGTATACTTATGAGACTGAGATCAAGTTAAGATCCAAGGACAAAGTTAAGAGAAAAATTAAATGTATAGTCTAAAATAAGACTAATTCAACCAATATGATTATGGGGTCATTGGTTAAGTCGATAGATGTATGAAATTAACGCACAAGGTCCGCCGCATCGAAAGCGTGGGAATTTTAGGGGTGTTACAAATGTAAATTGGTGACTACATCCAACAAATTCTTAGAAATAGTTGTCCCTCCTTTTGATAGATTTGCATATTCTGAACAAACCAAATATGAATTTTTGAAGACATCCAAAAGTGGATGTGTGTAGCCACGAATGTGAGTAAAGAATGAGATTAATATTTCAGATTTGGAAAGTTGGCGACTGGATGGTACCACGAGAAAATAATTATCATTAGAGTGTACTTGAGACCTAAGTTGGAAATTTAAGAGGTCCAGAGAAGAAAAATGAAACTTTAGAGAGTTGTTAAAAAGGAAAACTTGTTGCGCAGTAGGCACCTCAGTTGAATATGAATCCTTAGGTAAAGTTGCTTCATCAATGATGTAAGGTGCAAGTTTATTGTTAAACCCATTCTGAGTAGTATGTTCACCATGAAAAACTAAATTTTGTTCACTAATTTCATTTGGTGGCAACTAGCTTGAATGATCATTAAGACTGCAATCTACTTCATCATTGCTTTTCTCACTGATGGAGCTTGTATAATCAGATACATCTCTAAATATGTCGGGATCTAATAAGCACTCCTTTGTATTATAGCCAAAATCATCAATAACTCGAACAAATGATGTAGAACCACCGACTAAAGAAGGGGTATTTAGCCCAGTAGAACTTAAGATTTTAGAGGAAGAAATACCATATGGATTGATGGAATTAGAGCCATGAAAGGGATCGAATTTTTCCGGCATAGTTTCATGCCCAATAAGAAGATTAACTAAGGAGTCGAGAGAAAGATTCATCAATAGATAATATTGAATGACACTATGAAAGGCATCATCAAGGCCATCAATAAGGCAATCTGTAAATTCCGACTCAGGTATTGAATGTCCAGCTTTTTCAAGAGCGTGAAGAAGGGACTTGGCTTCAGCAAAGTAGCTTTTAATCAACTGATTTGGAAGTTTGCGAAGAGATTGAAGTTGATCAATGTGATAATTGACATACCAGTTTGATATTTCAAGATTGGAAAAGGACTCGTCATCATCGTATATAAGGTCGCTAGGATAATCAGAATAAAAAGAAACATTTTAGAAGGTTTCAATAGAAGTAGCTCTAGGATTTAGCCATAATTCTAGATCATATGGAGATGAATCAAAATTTGAATGTGGAAAGAATTGATTTTCTGCCATGGAGTAATCCGAAGATAAAATTTAAGGATTAAATTAAAAACAGAAGACTAAATATGCAGTAAAAGGATTTATTGATGGAATGTTGAACAAGGAATGAATAGGAAAAAAAAATTATTTGCCGGAACAAGCCTGGCTAATCAAGAACGAGGATCAGGAAAAAAATTTGCCATTGGGCTCTAATGCTCCGATACCATAATGAAACAAAAGAATTTTATTATTATTTAAGATATTGATACATGAACATTACATGGTATATATAGCTGATGATAGTAGAGTAGATAAATACAAAAGGATAATACTAATCTAAGTCATGGTTATCTAAACTTCTTATCTCTAGGAGACTGATCTAACTAGAGGTTTAATAACATAAGGAAACTTTGGTTGTGTGCTTTGCGTGATTCCCTAACAACCTTTATAGCAGCTGAAAATATATAAATTAGTTATCAATATAACCTCAAACTCATAAATTAAAACGCAACATCTATCTAGCATAGAAAAAAAAATTAATACTCCATCCATTCCAAAAAAATAGTACCGGTTGACTTTTGATCCTATTTAATTTCCAAAATCCTGAATTTCAAAATCAAAATAATTCATATCTTTCGAATTTTAAGATTTCATAAGTTACAACAAAAAAATAAAATCGGACTGTTTTGTGGAATGGAGGAGTATCAAATAAATTAACCAAAGATTAAGGCAAAATTTGTAATATGACGTTCGTAACAATGCATAATTAGGGTTTCGTAAAATATTGATACCTTTGGAAAAGGGTACAATCGTGTTTGAATATGTTGTCGTCGGTGGATCGAAGAGAAGCACGACAGATGAGAGATTGTTGATGATATAACGAATAGATGATTGAGCTGATGATTCTTATATAATTAAAACACAAATTCGAGATCGAAGATGAAGACGAAGGAGAAATTCGAAAATTTTATTCTCTTGAACACGACTTTAATGGGAATTTGGTGTTGATATTATTGAGTTGGAGTTGGTTTGAGACTTTTGACTTTTCCTACCAAATACTGCTTCTAAGTTCAACCCTGTCTGCCCAATTTCATTTTTTGTCGACTCTTCTTCCATTAAAAAATGAAAATAAAATTATTTATTTAATTGGAACTTTCATATTCTCAAAACTACCCTTTAGTAAAAACAAATTATTTGCCTTCCATAATAAAATAATTACTTGAATTTAATTAGAGGTTTTTCATATTATTATTATTATTATTATTATTATTATTATTATTATTATTATTATTATTATTATTATCCGTTTGAATTCTTTTGAGTTGTGTACATATCAATATTGTTCAAAAATGTTTAACGCAACCTCCTACAAAAATAATAAATTTTGCAATAAAAAGTGTGTTATACATAATTTATAATATTCATCATATTATGTTGACTAAAATAAATAAATACATATCAATTTTGAGTTTTAATATATAAAATATCAAAATGACTCGTATATTTTATAATAAAAGATTATCAAATTTATTTAAAAAAAAAAGATAATTATTATCATATAAATAAGTCAATTGATGTCAAAGATAAGTAAAACATGACTTTCATTACACTCATATTATAATACATTTCACCATTATTGTTTTTGGTTCAACATGTTTCAATAACTTGACATTTTTGATTCATCTCCATCAGATAGAAGAAGAATTTCTTTTTTTTCTCTTTCTTATGTCAAGGAATAAATTAAGAGCCAAATAAAAATATTTTTTGATATCAAATCCTTAAAACTTCAATCAAATCATACTTTTTTAATGATTTCTTTAGTATAAAATTTTATTAGAGTATCATAATTTTTATTATTAAGAGAAATAATGTTTAATTATGCTAAATTAAATCTCATTTAATTTATTGTAGTGTTAGTTCTAATTCAGAGGTGCAAAATAAGTATCAAACACATCAATTAGGATATGGTATTCTAACTTTCTACACTGATCATAACAGTTTCACTAATGGTATATTTTATATATATTTGTTATGATCAGTTTAGGGAGTCAGAAGACCATATCCAACTTTAGTTGTGTTTGATAGTTATTTTACACTTCTGAATTAGAGCTAAGGAAATCCATATATATGTCATTCATAAATTATATATATATATATATATATATATATATATATATATATATATATATAAGGCTGTAATATATATAATACATAAGGTTGTATAGGAAAATTCAATTTTTTTAAGGTAAGTTTGTAAGTTTGTTTAATTTAAATTTTAATTAACTTACTTTCATGTCTACCAGCCATACGGTTGAAACTCGAATCAAACAGTTCGGGCTCGACTCAAAAAAATGTGAGTTAGACTCAAATTCGTTAATAATATGATTCAAATTTGAGCACAAAAAATAGCTTGAATAAAAGTACGAGTAGAATCTAAGTAAGATTATACTCGACTCATTTAGAATTCAAACTACTTGAATTTTCAATCATAATTTGATACATACTCGATTGATACATATTTGAATAGATACTCGATACATTCTTTTAAAATATATACACAATTAAACAAAATTTGAATAATTAGTTATTATTTTTTTTATTTGTAATTTTAATTATAATTTTATACTTGTAAAGTGTAATTACAATTATATTTTCTTATTTCTAAGTAAAATAATAAGTTCAGTTAGTGTAATATCCCAAACATTTCAAAAAGTCATCTAGTCAAGGTTGTCAATTCAAAACCTAATAATCATTGCTTGAGTATACATTGAGCTATCTTAAAGAATAAATACGACTCAAAAATGCGATCATATACGACTGTAGGTTAAAAATCTTTTAACCTAAACTATGTGTTATGTGATTAATAACGATTGAATTGCGTTTCAAAAGTAGTATGTAACATTTCTATGTGTAGGATTTTGTGTTTTGGTTCAAGTATCCAACTTTAACACTTGTTAAAATTAAGAAATTATTTTGGAGAAAACCTAAATTTAGGGTTTGAAAAACCTAGAAAAGGTTATAACCTAAATCCTAAAATCTAGAAACCCTAAAGGTTCAAACCCTAAGGGTTATAACCTAACCCTAATCACTATTCATAAATACACATATAATACAAAAATTATACGAATAGAATACGAAAATAATACGGTACAAATACGAAAAGTCAACCGATGAATAGTAAAAGTCAACAATAGTGGCTACTAACTTTTGTAGAGATTTTAAGGGCATTTATGCCATTATGAAAAGTATGCATTTTGGCTAGTAAATTTAGAAGCAAAGTTGAACTTGGCTTCCTTTGGTGTGTTGTCAAGCTTAGCTTGGTGAGATGTGGCCTTGTGTAAGCCAAACATGGCTAATGAGGTTTGTTAATCACCAATTAAGTCACTAAGTAAGGATTAAATACAATTAGGTAAATTCCTTAAGCATGTAAGTAAGATTAGCATAAACTAATCAATGTTAATTAGGGTTAATAAAGTTAACATTAATTGTGTTAGTGATTCACCATGGTGACTAACCATGGTGAGTTGTTAAAATGATGATGAGTTAGTGACTAAACTTGGTGACTTGCCAAACTGATGATGAGTTAACCTAATGTCCATAATGCCCTAACTTGGAAAGTCCTATAAATAGAAGGCTTAATGTTTATTAGTTCTTCACCATTTTGAGAGCTAAAAAGAAAATATAGAGAGAGTTCTTGTGAGACAAGAATCAAGTACAAAGAAATAGTTAAAACTTGCACTTCGAGAGGTAAATTGTTAGTTGTTATTATGTTCGTTTAATTTTTTTAGTTTAAAAGCTCAAGAACGCGAGTCGTAGCCATGTACGAGTGTCGTTCTCCGTGTTCTTCACGTGTTCTTGAACATTTCTTCATTTTGTAGTAGTTATAATGTCGAATTTTATTTCATAGTTTAAAGCCTAAGAACATACGTCGTAGCCATGTACGATTGTCGTTCTCCATATTCTTCGTGTGTTCTTGAGTAATAATTATGAATTGTTATAATCAAGTACACGAGCCGTTATAATGACCAGATTTTGTCAAATATAAAGTGTCATAATCACATATGTAAGCAGTTATAATGTTCAAATTATTTCAAGTATGAAATCCAAAAGCTCAAGAACATAAGTCGTTACCATATACGATTTTTTGTTCTTCGTGTTCTTCGTGTGTTCTTGAGAAAAAGTCATAATTTTCTACATAAGTAGGCTTATGATTTTGTAATTTAGTGTAATAGAGTTGTGAAACATGATGTCCTAGCAAATTCATGCTTGTGGAACCATGTTTTAGCAAGCTAAACCAAGAACGATGAAACTTAGTTCTTCGTGTTCTTCGATTCGTTCTTCGTGTTCTTGAGTAAAAGTCATAAATCGTACATAAGTATGTTTATGATTTTGTTATTTTTATGTTATGAAGTGTTATTGAGTGTTAGAACATGTTATATTAGCAAATTAATGCTTGAGGTATCATGTTTTACCAATCAGATCAACGAAAGATAAGTCTAGTATACAATCTGACTTTTTTTTGATGATTTTCGAATTTTTAATTTGGAATCTAACTTAGCAACCTGAAGGAAAGTTGTATAGCATGAAATGCTAATGAATTTAGACTCAAGAATCACCTCAAAATATTTTTGTATGACAAAGTTATGGCCAAATTACTGAGAGAGATTTTGGCAGCCAAAGTTAAGGTTAAAATTCTACCACCCAGCGTCTAGACGCCCAGAATACGCCTAACCATTTTAAGGTTCTATCCAAAGGTGTATATACACCCCAAAAATGCCTTGGGCCAGTGTATATACACCCATACTTATCAAAAATTAGGTTTTTGGTTTGGACTTGTTTGGAATTGAAAGTTTCGCTTGTCGGGCATTGTAAAACTTAATAAAAGGTAATTACACTATTGAAATAAAGATAAACTATTGTAAGAGAGTTTTGTTTATGACTAATGGTTATGTTAAAATCATAAACCTTGTAGGCCGTCCAAATAAACAAAAACTTAACGTAAACGTTAAAGTGAATTAGGCAAGTTATAAACCTTTATGTGTTATTAGTATGTTCTAAAATTGTTCATGTTATTATGTGATAGTTGATATGTGAAAGTACATGAATGAAGGTCTTATGTGATTAAATGATTAAGTGTTAGTTCTTAATTAACTGTTAAATGTTAATTGATATTTGATGATGCATACGAGTATGCATGAAATATGGTTATTGTTAAGCATAAATTAATATGATTATTAACTGAGATGTATGTTTAGTCAAAGCATGTTAAAGTTTATATGAAAGCATAAACTGTGTATGTGATAATATGTTCGACTTGCTGATTCGTCGTGCTCATTCTTGCAAATAAAACCTTATTTGCAGATTAAAGATAAACGTTAAGAATATCATGAACGTAATGATGAAGCGTAGATTAGTTTTCATGTTTATTACTTGTATTTATATAAAGTCATAATGACTGTTGTAATACGAGCAAACAAACATATAACCGAATATTAAATGAATGATATAAATTATTATCATCAGAATGTTGTTATGTATTATTTTGATATAACTTAGAATTGTTAAAAACTTAGCATAGTATTGATAATGATCTATTTATCTAGATGAGGATTGGTAAATGAGTTGTAAGCATTCGAGACAGGACTAATCGATGTTAATTGGTCAAATTCATCGTTAGGTTCCTCGGACCTACGTACAAACTTGTTATTACTATTCTGAATGTCAGATAAGTAGGATTATTGATATGAAGAGATATCACTATAACCAAATGTGTTTCGAGTGATGGTTTTAACTAGTTGGGTATGTTCTGTACGGACAAGGAGATTTTTTTGCACCGGACAAAGATACAAATATTTGTCACGGATAAAGATACAAACATTTATCACGGGTGATGATACAAACATTCACTGCGAGATTCTCTGTTCCCAAGAACCGTCCTAATGATTTAATGCCGTGAATCTTGGAATATGTAAAGTTATAAAATATTTAAATCTCAAGGTTAAAATTGGATTATTATATATGGTGTTATCCATTTATACGAATGAACTACAAGTTGATACTTGTATAACTAATGAGACTAAGATCAAGTTAAGATCCAGGTACTAAGTTATGAAATTTTTTAATGTATAGTATAAAATAGACTAATTTAACCAATATAATTATGAGATCATTGGTTAAGTCGGTAGATGTATGAAATTTAACATACAAGGTCCGTCGTAGTGAGTGCGGGGATTTTGGGGACGTTACAGTTAGTAATTGTATGTATTATAAAGTCAGTTGTTTCGAGTTTGAATTTGAAGTTCGTGAGTAGTTTGAATATAATTCGATCCGAGTTAGATCGAATTCGAGTAAAGAAAATATGAGTCGAGTCGAATCTGAGTAAAGTTTTTTAAATATAGTTCGAATCCGAGTCGAATTCGAGTACAAATTTAATCTTACGAGAGTACAAATTTAATCTTACGTGTCGAATATGAGTAACTTAGAATTCAGATCGATTCGATTCGTTTACAGCCTTAACCAGCCACAAGTATTTTAAAATTATTGAATGATAAAATATTTTTAATTTATAATTATTTTTATTATTATTTGTAGTCACAATCGAATGTTTAGTTAATACTAAAATTATTTATAAATATAAAAAAATTATTATTTTATAAATATATATGTGTAATTTTAAAGACGTGTGAGTATTTATTGCATGGTCCATAGCCCTTAATACAATCAATATACAAAAGTTCATAAATTTTAACATAAAAATGAATTAACACAAAGAAAAGAAAAAGAAAAAGAAAATAAAAATGAATTCTAATAGTAGCATTATCCCTCTCGTCTGTCTCCCTCTATTATTTTCCCAAATCTCAAAAATCCCTTCCGTCTGTCTCCCTCCATTTTCTCTCTAAATCTCAAAAGATCCCGCTATATAACTACCGCCCAAACACTGCCTTGAAAAATTCTATAATCTCTGGCTTTCGTTTCCACTTGTGTTCTCTTCATTCCACCAATTACATCCCTTCTTTTATGTAATATCCCAAAAATTTCAAAAGTGATATAACAAGATCTAAGCAAGGTTGTCAATTCAAAACCTAAGATCGATTGCTCAAGCATACCTTGAGCTATCTTAAAGAATATATACGACTCGAAACTACGATCGTATACAACTAAGAGGTTAAAATCTTTAACCTAAACTATGTGTTATGTGATTAGTAAAGCTTGAATTGAGCTTTTAAATGTGCTGTATGAATTATCTATGTGTAGGATTTTGTGTTTTGGTTCAAGTAGTTAACCTAAACACTTATTAAAAATCAGAAGTCAATTTAGGGCAAAAACCTAAATTGGAAAAAAAGTTGAAACCTAAACCCTAACCCTAGGGTCTAAGCCCTAGGAAATAACCTAGGCCCTCGAGCAAAATGTGAAGGTCAAATTGACATTCCGTTTAAGGATTCAACCTTCCCATGATTTAAAAACACGTAATAGTCAGTAAAAGTTTTTCTCGAAAAACGTGTAAAAAGCACTATTCACGAAGAAATGTTTTTCATTCGTTTGATCGTTTCTTTCATCTGTAGGACTTCTTGTATTTCACGACATAGTGATAATATGAGGTTTAGATGCCAGAGAACCAATAAAATTTTCTGGAGAAAAGGACGAAAATGTCACGATTTACGAGAAAACGTTTGTCGTCTTTTTGACTGTTCTTTTCGATATTTTGATATATCGTATTTCACGAAATAGCATTTATATGAAGTATAGATATTAATTAGCCAATAAAAGTTTTACTCGAAAAGCGTGTAAAACACTATTCATTTGGAAATTTTTCTTCCGAATTTTGAAAATTCACATTCCTGAATAGCATTTTTATTGACAGTAGATGCATTTTGACCAATAAATTTTTTACCCAAAATAATTTATGGAGATTACTATTCACGTATACGGGATGAATACGTAGCGAATACGGAAGGAATACGAGAATAATAAATGTATATTGTAATGTATAATACGAGGATTATACGAAAGATTATACGAGATTAATAGGAGAATAATACGAGGTATCATACCAGTAGAATACGAATATTATAAGATGTATTATACGGAAGAAATACGTATAAATACTAATGTATTATACTATTTAATTAATTAGTTGAAATCAAACTAGGTTATGTGTAACTAAATTAGTGTAACTAAACTAGGGAGAACTAGCACGATTACACTAACTGAAAAAGAACTAGCACAATTTGTTTTGAACTAAATCCAAGTGAAAATGAATGGACCAATAAGAAGAAGGGTGATGTAAGCGATGATGCAAGCACTAGGGAGAAAAGACTAAAAGGCCCTTAGTCTTTTAAACTAATGACCAAACTACCCCGACCCTTGGTTTTCCTATAAATAGAAGGCTTAAGTTCATTAGTTCTTTACCATTTTGAAAGCTAAAGAGCCAATATAAAGAGAGTTCTTGTGAGACAAGAATCGATTGCAAAGAAATAGTTAAAGCTTGCAATAATAAAAGGTACGATTCTTAATCGTTATTATGCTTAATGTTTATTTTTATCGATGAGGCTCAAGAACATAAGTCGTAGCCATGTACGATTTTTCGTTCTGCGTGTTCCTTATGACTTGAGCAAGTCGTTGTTATGTCAAATTTCATTTCATAGTTTAAAGTTCAAGAACATACGTCGTATCCATGTACGGTTTATCCGTTCTCCGTGTTCTTCGTATGTTCTGGAGTATTATTATAAATTGTTATATTTAAGTAAACAAGTCGTTATAATGACCAAATTTTGTCAATTATAAAGTGTTATAATCACATATGTAAGCAGTTATAATGCTCAAATTATTTCAAGTATGAAATCCAAAAGCTCAAGAACATAAGTCGTTACCATGTACGATTTTTCGTTCTTCGTGTTCTTCGTGTGTTCTTGAGCAAAAGTCATAATTTCTACATAAGTAGGTTTATGATTTGGTAATTTAGTGTTATGGGATGATGAAACATGATGGCCTTGCTAAATAATGCTTGTGGCATCAAGTTTTAGTAGTCGAAACGAAGAACGATGAAACTTTGTTCTTCGTGTTCTTCGATTCGTTCTTCGTGTTCTTGAGAAAAAGTCATAAAATCTCATATAAGTTGGTTTATGATTTTGTTATTTTTATGTTATGAAGTGATACGGAGTGTTAGAACATGTTATCTTAGCAAATTAATGCTTGAGGTATCATGTTTTACCAATCGGATCAAAGAAAGTTAGGTCTAATATAGTCGCAGAATATTTTTGCAAATTTCCGAAATTTTAAAATCTGAATCTGCCTTAGCAACCTAAATGAAAGTTGTAGATCATGAAATTCTAAGCAATTTAGACTTAAGAATCACTCAAAAATGTTTTCGTATGACAAAGTTATGGCTGTCGCAGTAAAAGAGGTCAAAGCTGAATTTTTAAGGGGCATGCGGATTTTAGGGCTTAAAAATGAGTTTTTGAGTTAGCCAATTTTTCAATTAATTCCACCTATGGAAATAGTCTAATTAAGTTATTCTAAGACTTATTCAAAAGAAAATTTTGATAAACTAACATTCGGGGTCGCGTAACCCTTTTTGTAGGCGTTTAACGATTTCCCGGGAAAACCCTAAAACGGTTTCAAGGCAAGTTTTCTAACTCTTGCTATGTGCTACTTGTGTAGTATTGCTAAAATGTTAAATGAGATGTGTAATGTCATGTTATTATGCAATAGATGATATGTGAAGTCTTTAACTGATGTTTACAAGCCTTCTAACTGTTATGTTTTATGTTTACGATTTACGAACATGATTTATACACTTTGTGTGTCAATGTGATATAAATTGTTGGAACGTGAGTTATATGTGATATTAAATGGAGAATTATGTTCAGTCGATGCATGTTAAAAATTTATATGAAAGCATAAACTGCGTATGTGCTGTATGTTAGACTTGCTGAGCCGTCGTGCTCATTCTTGCGAATAAAACCTTATTTGCAGATTAAAGATGAACTTTAAGAAGATCATGAATTTAAAGATGCAGCATAGATTAGGTTTTCATGTAAATTGATTGTATTTGTATATGTCATAATGACTGTTGTAATACGAACAAACAAACATGTAACTGAATATTGAATGAATGATATAAATAATTATCATCAGAATGTTGTTATGTCTTTATTTTGATATGACCTAGAATTGTTAAAATTTAACATAGTATTGATAATGATCTATTTATCTGGATGAGGATCGGTAAATAACTTGTGAGTGTTGTACATCTGAGACAGAACTAAGCGATGTTGACTGGTCAAATCCATCGTTAAGGTTCCTCGGACCCAGTTATAACTCGTTATTACTATTCTGAATACCATATAAGTAGGATTATTGATATGAAGAGATATCTTTGTATATTGATACTTGTAGTACGAATGAGACCGTTACAAGTGGACGTATATAGAATATTTAAATCCTAAGGTTAAAATTAAACCGTTATATATGGTTTTATCCATTTATACGGATGAAATACAAGTTGATACTTGTATACTTATGAGACTGAGATCAAGTTAAGATCCAGGGACAATGTTAAGAGAAATTGTTAATGTATAGTCTAAAATAAGACTATTTCAACCAATATGATTATGGGATCATTGGTTAAGTCGATAGTTGTACGAAATTAACGCACAAGGTCCGCCGCAGTCGAAAGCGCGGGGATTTTGGGGGTGTTACATTTTATCCATCACCGCTTCTCCGATCCCAGTGCTTGGTCCGGCACGTCCCGTGCTACTACTCTCGGTCCTCCGTCTCTGCCAAATTCTGACCCACCTACCGGATAAAGCCCTAGTCCGCCCTCAGGTACTACTTGTAACGGCCCCAAAATCCCCGCGCTTTCCACGCGGCAGACCTTGTACGTTAATTTCGTACATCTATCGACTTAACCAATGATCCCATAATCATATTGGTTGAATTAGTCTTATTTTAGACTATACGTTAAAAATTTCTCTTAACTTTGTGCCTGGATCTTAACTTAATCTCAGTCTCATAAGTATACAAGTATCAACTTGTATTTCATCCGTATAAATGGATAAAACCATATATAACAGTTTAATTTTAACCTTAGGATTTAAATATTCTATATACGTCCACTTGTAACGGTCTCATTCGTACTACAAGTATCAATATACAAAGATATCTCTTCATATCAATAATCCTATTTATATGGTATTCAGAATAGTAATAACGAGTTATACCTGGGTCCGAGGAACCTTAACGATGGATTTGACCAGTCAACATCGCTTAGTTCTGTCTCAGATGTACAGCACTCACAAGTTATTTACCGATCCTCATCCAGATAAATAGATCATTATCGACATTGTTTTAATATTTAACAATTCTACATTATATCAAATTTAAAGAAATAACAACATCCTGATGATAATAATTTATATCATTCATTCAATATTCGGTTACATGTTTGTTTGTTCGTATTACAACAGTCATTATGACTTATACAAATACAAGTAATAAACATGAAAACCTAATCTACGCTTCATCTTTACGTTCAAGATCTTCTTAACGTTCATCTTTAATCTGCAAATAAGGTTTTATTCGCAAGAATGAGCACGACGGCTCAGCAAGTCTAACATATTATCACATACACAGTTTATGCTTTCATATAAACTTTAACATGCTTTGACTGAACATACATCTTAGTTAATAATCATATTAATTTATGCTTTAACAATAAACATATTTTATACATACTCATATGCATCATCAAATATCAATTAACATTTAACAGTTAATCAATAACTAACACTTAATTATTTAATCACATAAGATCTTCATTCATGTACTTTCACATATAAACTATCACATAATAACATGAACAATCTTAGAACATACTAATAACACATAAAAGTTTAGAACTTGCCTCAAATTGAAACTAGGGTTTTCCGGCGGAGCGTTAAACCCTACACAGTCATTTAGTGCATAAGCGGTTAGATTCATCGTATTATATAACTTCATAAGTCTTATATTAACTTATTTAAACTCTTTCAATAGGTGGAATTATTTGGAAAATTGGCTAACTCAAAAACTCATTTTTAAGCCAAAATTTCGGATTTGGGCAGATTGTTGGACTGCCAGACCCCGGCTCAGTTAAACGGCCATAACTTCTTCGTTTTAAAACATTTTTTAGTCGTTCAAAATTCCACGCGTTCGTAACTTCCGTCTCTACAACTTTCATTCAGAAAAAAGTTCGAGATTCCTGACAGATTTGTACAGATTTCGGCCTAAAGGGGACTACTCTAAAACTGATTCATATTTCTGACCTCTTTTATAGTAACGGCCATAACTTTGTCATACGAAAACATTTTTGAGTGATTCTTGAGTCTAAATTGCTTAGAATTTCATGAGCTACAACTTTTATTTAGGTTTCTAAGGCAGATTCAGACTTTAAATTTTTGGAAATTCGCAAAAATATTCTGCGACTAGATTAGACTTAACTTTCTTTGATCCGATTGGTAAAACATGATACCTCAAGCATTAATTTGCTAGGATAACATGTTCTAACACTCCGTATCACTTCATAACATAAAAATAACAAAATCATAAACCTACTTATATAAGATTTCATGACTTTTTCTCAAGAACACGAAGAACGAATCGAAGAACACGAAGAACAAAGTTTCATCGTTCTTCGTTTCGACTACTAAAACTTGATGCCACAAGCATTACTTAGCAAGGCCATCATGTTTCATCATCCCATAACACTAAATTACAAAATCATAAACCTACTTATAAGGAAATTTATGACTTTCACTCAAGAACACGAAGAACACGAAGAACGATAAGAAAAATCGAACATCGTAACGGCTTGTGTTTTGAGCTTTTTAACTAAATACTTGAAATGAAATGGACAGTATAACTACTTATAATTTATATTTCACTACTCTAGACATAAAATAAATCGAGCATTATAGCTATTCACATATACTCTACGAATTGAAAAATTACATAATAACAACTAGAGATTACCTCTTGGAGTGCAAGCTTTGACAACAATTTGTGCAAGGCTTCAATACTCATCAACAAGATTAATCTATCAATATATCTCTCTAGCTTTGTTGCTCTAATTTACTTGGTGAATTGGTAAGGATTATGAAGAGTGAAGACTCCTATTTATAGGATTTTCCAAGTTAGGGTAAAATGGTAAAAATGACAATCAAGCTTTGGCTCCAAGTTTGGCTTGGCTTTAACTTTGGCTCCAAGTTTGGCTTATACTTTGGCTCCAAGTTTGGCTTGGCTCCAACTTTGGCTCCAAGTTTGCTTTTATACTTTGGCTCCAAGTTTGGCTTGGCTCCAACTTTGGCTTCAAGTTTGGTTTATTCTTTGGCTCCAAGTTTTGGCTTGACTTTGGCTTGGCTTAGGCTTTAACTTTATCTACTAACTAGAGTTAACAACTAACTCAACATTAGTTAATTCTCTACTAACTTGTATACTTGACTTTTACTATTCACAATTGGCTTTTTCGTATTTATACCGTATAATTTTCGTATTATTCTCGTATTATTTTCGTATTCTATCCGTATAATTTTCGTATTATACGCGTATATGTGAATAGTGATTAGGGTTAGGTTATAACCCTTAGGGTTTGAACCCTTAGGGTTTCTAGGTTTAGGGTTTAGGTTTTAACCTTTTCTAAGTTTAACCAAACCCTAGTTTAGGTTTTCCAAACCCTAGAATTAGGTTTTTAGGTTTTAACCTTTAAATAACTTTTCGATTTTAATAAGTGTTAAGGTTAATTACTTGAACCGAAACACGAATTCCTACACATAAGTAATTCACATAGCACATTTAAAAGCTCAATTCAAGCTTTACTAATCACATAACACATAGTTTAGGTGAAAAGTTTAACCTCTAATCGTAAACGAATCGTAGTTTCGAGTCGTTTTTAATCTTTAATAAAGGTTGTTAATTTAGAAGCCTAAAAACGATTGCTCAACAATACATTGAACTATATTAAAGATTAAAAACGACTCGAAACTACGATTCGTTTACGATTAGAGGTTAAACTTTTCACCTAAACTATGTGTTATGTGATTAGTAAAGCTTGAATTGAGCTTTTAAATGTGCTATGTGAATTACTTATGTGTAGGAATTCGTGTTTCGGTTCAAGTAATTAACCTTAACACTTATTAAAATCGAAAAGTTATTTAAAGGTTAAAACCTAAAAACCTAATTCTAGGGTTTGGAAAACCTAAACTAGGGTTTGGTTAAACTTAGAAAAGGTTAAAACCTAAACCCTAAACCTAGAAACCCTAAGGGTTCAAACCCTAAGGGTTATAACCTAACCCTAATCACTATTCACATATACGCGTATAATACGAAAATTATACGGATAGAATACGAAAATAATACGAGAATAATACGAAAATTATACGGTATAAATACGAAAAAGCCAATTGTGAATAGTAAAAGTCAAGTATACAAGTTAGTAGAGAATTAACTAATGTTGAGTTAGTTGTTAACTCTAGTTAGTAGATAAAGTTAAAGCCTAAGCCAAGCCAAAGTCAAGCCAAAACTTGGAGCCAAAGAATAAACCAAACTTACAAGAATTTCGTCCTCGAAATTAACTTACAATTCACTTTACTCATTTAATATCATATTTATAAGTGCTATAAATATTCAAGATATTACACTACTATTTCCCATATTTTACTTCCACTTTCGTATTTTAGGGTTTATGCTCTTGAATTGTAATTTTGCTCGTGCTTTAGTTAGAGAGCTTGGCTAGAGACTTGTTAATGTTTTGTGGTGTCGATACATGACCGTTTAACTGTTTAAGAAAGGATATACATGATTGGAGTTTTAGGGATGGTGATACGAAAAAGTGGATTTACTCTGCAGGTAGTAGTTAGGTTTCATATTTGACAGTTTTAAGAAAAAATAATGTTAATCCATCATCACAAATTGGTAATTATCTTCCTTAAAATTTGGTTTGTTTATTTTCCCCATCCCCTCTACCTCAAGGGTCATCCTCAAACTCAGCCACATGGTCCTGACTGTCGAACCTCATAACACTGCCTCTAACGGAATCTACGGTATCCATTGGCTCATCTTCCTCAGGGTATGACTCCACCAATGGTGATACCAGTGCAACAAGCGCATAGCCTACCAACTGCTCTGTATCTATGGGGATATCCATAAACACCTCCTCCTCATAGGCTCTGCTTGACTCTCCTATAGCCGTCCTATAGTGACCACTCAGCTTGATTATTCATTAACTTGGAATCATTAAATCTTTGATTCTATTTTAAAATCCTTTGGTCCATAGCGACTTTTCAAATCTAGAATGATCAAATATGAAAACTCTTGACACTTAGATTGTTCAAAATTCATTTACTTAATTCCTGAGCTATTAATTATTGTTACATACCTTGAAATATGAATCCCTACACATGAACGCTTACTTTTATTGTCTTTATACTTGCTGAGCAAACTCGTTGCTCATTCTTGCGTTCCCTATATATTACAGTTAAGACTAAGCAAGGCACTGGTTCGGGAAAGGACAAAGGCAAAGTTACTGAGTAACCTTATCAAGACGTAATAGTCAATTTTATTTGATATTGTATTAAAACTTATGTTAGAACTTATTATTTAAAGTGATATCATGTATTAGTAACGGTTGCGAGACTTGGGTTGCAAATATTTATGTTATATCAATGTAAATATTTCTATTTTCTGCATTGAGATGTTATTAATTAGATGTATGAGTTGAATCGTGAAGTATCAAATTTGAGGTACAGGTATCTGAATTTGGGGGCGTCACAGTGGATATGAACAGAAACCAAAAAGTTTTATAATATTACGATGACGTATTTCTGTTAAAACACGGATCTCACTATTAAAACCTTTTACATTCCCAAGCTCTCCATCTTGTGTCATATGAAACTTCTTCACAGCAACAACTTTACCACTTGCTAACTCAGCTTTATACACCGTTCCATATCTTCCCTCCCCAAAGCAGTATATGGCGTTAAAGTTCTCCGTAGCTTCAATGATGTTTTCATACACCATCTTTCCATCATAACTCCATATGACAAATAAATTTTGACTTTTGACTTCGCTTGTGGCATCCTTTAATTACATTGCTCTTCACTCTTTTATGACAATAAAAAATTATCCCAATAATGGAAAATAAAAGGAACAAAAAGCCCAAAAATGAAAGTATGATTAAGATCACAATGCTTTTGCTCTTCTCGTGAATGATTCCACGTGAGCAAGGAATCAAACCAGTTAGATTGCCACACAAACCTTTGTTATTTTTGAATGCCCCTTCTAGATCACCTTGAAAGTTTTTTATGTTGGGGAGAGGACCTTCGAACTGGTTGTAGGATATATCAACAGATGTCAGACTCGCCATTGCATCAAAGACTGATTGAATGAATCCAGAGAGCTCATTATGAGAAAGATTAAGCATCTCTAAATTCTTTAGTTTTGCAAGTTGTTGAGGTAGCACGCCCACGAGCAAGTTTTGACTAAAATCAAGATATTGAAGATACCATAAATTACCTATTTGAAATGGAATATCTTGGGTAAATCTGTTCATGCATAAACTCAGACTCTGTAGATTCATGCAGTCACCTAGTTGTTCTGGAATTGGACCACTAAGATTATTATTTGCCAAGTTAAGCTTTTGCAAACTGGACAACTTGCCAATTTCTGGTGGAACAAAACCAGAAAGCTTATTATCTTGGAGAGAGAGATCAAACAATAAGCTTAAATCTCCAAAACTTCTAGGAATTTCACCGACGATATGATTTGATGAAAGATCGAGTCTACGTAACTGACTTGCTTTGCTTAGCTCAGGTGGTAGCCTTCCAGTCAGATTGTTGTTGGAGATATTCAAGCTTGTTAAATTATGGAAGAACCCCCAATTTGGGGATAACTCGCCATAGAACTTGTTATGGCTCAAATCAAGGTAGGACAAGTTGGGGTAAATGCCAAAATCTTCAGATATATTCCCTAAAATTTGATTTCCTCCAAGCCTCATGTCATATAAACTAGAGCAGTTTTTCAAGCTTTTGGGAACTGGACCGGTGAAATAATTGAGGCCCACGTAAAGTGTTATAAGTGATCCACCAAGGCATATATTATCAGGTAAAGGACCTGTGAGATTGTTCCAAGCTAAATCCAAAAATTCCAAATGTGTAAGATTATTCAGTTCCAAAGGGATGGGTCCTGTGAGTTTATTACGAAAGAGCCTGAGCTGGGTTAGTTTACTTAGGTTCCCTGTAGTGGTCGGTATTGGTCCCGTGAGATGGTTTGTCTGGAGGGAAAGACGAACAAGAGACCTCAACATTCCGATCTCTTGGGGGATAGATCCTGAAAGTTGATTTTCGAATAGGTACAAGTGGGTTAGGTTGAGCAAGCTTCCGATACTAGATGGGATTGAACCGGTCAGGTTGTTTGTCGAGAGTGCAAGTTCGACAAGAGACTTCAACATTCCTATCTCTTGTGGGATAAGCCCTGAAAGTTGATTTTTGTGGAGGTGCAAGAGGGTTAGGTTGAGCAAGTTTCCAATACTAGATGGGATCGAACTGACCAGTTTGTTTGTCGAGAGATCAAGAATGAGAAGAGACCTCAACATTCCTATCTCTTGTGGGATAGACCTTGAAAGTTGATTGTCGTAAAGAGACAAGACGGTTAGGTTGAGCAAGTTTCGGATACTAGATGGGATTGAACCGGTTAGGTTGTTTGTATACAAAGACAATACTCTAAGAGAGGTGAGCATCCCTATCTCTTGCGGAATGGTGCCACTAATTTGATTTCGAGAAACGTAACAAATTTCAAGGTTTTTGAGCAAGCCTATTTCTGATGGAATTTCTCCGGAAAGACGATTGGCAGAAATGGATAGGTACGTGAGCTTGAGAAGGCTACCAACTTGGGAGGGGATATTCCCATGGAGTGCGTTACCTAAAAGGTCAATGGTGTGTAGATGGGGGAAAGATGAGAGATTAAGATCGCGAAGCATACCTTTTAGACCGTAACTTTTGAGGATTATTTGGGATACATGGCTTCTGGCTTTGTTGCAACCAACTCCGGTCCAGTTATTGCAAGGGTTGCTTCCAGCCCATGAGAACAACAATGATTGGCTTCGGTTGTCGAGGCTTGATTTCCACGTCAGAAGAGAGGCTGCTTCATCTTCTAGTTGTACTCGTTTTGATATTGCCGAAGAAACGAGCAAAATCATGAGTGTGAAAAACATCAAGTGTAAAAAAGAAAAAAACTGGTGATAGTTTAGGAGTTTCATTGATAATTTATGTTGGTACAAGTAATAATATTATGAAGGCAAAACTGGGTTGCTGAAGGAATGAGTGAGTGCGTAGTATGGATCGGAACAGGGGTATTTATATTATTGCAAAAGATATGTACTACATCTCTGGTATTTATTAAAATTAGAATAAATAAGTGTATTACATCTTATTAGAATAAATAAGTGTACTACATCTTTTGAGCGCCTTAGATCACCACTACATTCCTCTGTAGTCAACCGAAGACTTAATGTCGTTCATGAGTTGGTTTCTCCGACATTCAATTAAAATTTTAAATTGGAAATAAGTGTATGTTAAAATTAATTAATTATATATTTACTTGACAATTTTTACTGAATTGTAAGTAAAATTAATTGACAATTAATGAATAAACAATTTTTTATGTTTCCTATCTATCTATTGACATAATATTTACCTAAGAATAATTAATTCAAGAGTTAGTTTTAATTCTTTTATTTTTAATTTCCGTTTCAGTTCCGTACAATGATTCAAGTGTTTAGTTAGAATTAATTGAGAAGACCACCACTTCATTTGGCTACGTGCATATCTTACGTCAGCGGTTCAGTCATTTTGATTAGCAGAAATCATTCATGGTTCCGCACTCCAACAGAAATCATCCAAAGTTGCATTTTAAGAAAACTTTCATACTTTGTTTTTGTTGATTTGATTTACTAAAAATTAAAAAATTGTATCTTACACAATTTGACATAGATTCTAATATATATTTATTTAGTAATGATTATAAGATAATAATTATGTTAATTTTATTTAAATTTGTAATGAAATTCCATATAAGTGTTTATATTGACAAAATAAACTTAAAAATCTAGTATGGATATAAGTATGAAGGTCAGCGGCTAATAAGTTTTAATTTAATTATGATAATTAGTTAGTAATGAGTTCACTATAATATTTCAACTAATTCTACAGTTATTAAGTTTTTAAAAAAAAATCACATATATTATTAGCACAATTAATTGTGTGATTTGGTATAATTTTAAGTTTTAATAAATTTAGGTAATATATAATATAATATGTTATATTATCTTAATTAATTACATAAAATAATGATAAAAAGTTTTTTAATTAAATTGGTAAAACCAAAATTAAAAATTCTTTTAAAAGTTTTTGTAATTAGATTGGTTGGGTTTCTTTTGATTACTTTACGAATTTGGTTAGTATATATTTAATTATTATAAATTCTTATAGTACTTTTAAAAAAAAATTAAAATTTTCTTTTCTTATTCACACTTGTCTCCTCTTTCTGAAGGATTACCAGAGATAAAAAAATAAAAAATAAATAAATAAACAGAACTAAATTATGAATTGTCATTTCTTTTCTCCCAATTTGCCACCAAATTAAAACTCCCAACATGGTTTGAGATTACAAGTATTATTATATAGCCCTCTCGGAAGCTGTATGTAACTAATTATTAAGAGACATTTGGTAGATGGCAGGGTGTTGCCGTGTTGCTCTTAGTAAAGTTGGAGATATAAAATTTGAAAAGGTGGTTAAAGCAAATTATTATGAAGGCAAAAATGGCTTTGCTGAAGGAATGAGCGAGTACTTTAAGTATTTATTGTAAAAGATATATATCTGGTGTTTATTATAATTTGAAAATATATACGCACATGTTTTCCAATTGTTTTCAAGGAATAATTAATATTTGAAAATATATACACGCACTTGTGGAAAATCTGCATGCACTAGTTGTGGAAAATCTGCATCCATGCATGCCCCATGTTTTCCCATTGTCTTCAAAGAATAATTAATTTTGGAAAAAATCATATCTTGTGTCCCTATGGAAAATCTGCACTTGTGGAAAATCTGATCACACATCACTGTATATACTAGTCTACTAATTCGCATATCACTGTGTATATAACTCAGAGTTCAAAGGCTATGTTTGTTTGTAAAATAAATACTTGGGATTGGACTATTTATATTAATTTAAAACTATTTCTGACTTTTTTATCCCATCATGAGGGATTAATAGTCCCTTAAATAGTCCTTGGATTATTTTTTTATCATTCTCAAGGCTATTTATGAGGGATTATATAATCCCAAATTCATCATGGGATTATATAATCCCTCATAAATAGCCTTGAGAATGATAAAAAAAATAATCCAATGACTATTTAAGGGACTAATAATCCATCATCATAGGATAAAAAAGTCGGAAATAACTTTAAATTAATACAAATAGTCAAATCCCAAGTATACATTTTACAAACAAACATAGCCTAAATGTTTGAAAATTATCTCAATGGCAGACACCGATCAAAGCACAAGTTGGATGTTAAATTCTCTTGCCATCTAATGGTGCATATTAACCGATAACGTTGACAAATAAAAGTCGGAGCCTGTAGAACAAGATTGACAAAAATATTCAGTAAATTAGACAGAATAGATAGAATGGTATGAATAACAACACCATAAAGAATTGAAGAATAAGACGAACAAACAAAAAATAAAAAGGTGAAATGTCGACGTATCAGTTAGGTATTGGCCAGTGCCAAACTTTAATATGGACACGAATCGCAAAACTAGTATATTCATTTAAAGAGTAATTTTTGACAAATATTCAACAATTTAACATGAGGTGAAAGTTTCGGACAAAATAAAAAAAATACTATCCAAATTTGTATCAATTAAATACTATCAAAATTTAAAAATACGTCTATTTCTAATAGGAATACAAAGAAAAAAGGAAAATCTTTTTCTTTCATATTCAATAAGTATAAGTACTATACAAATTTATTATAAATAAATATATACTATCCAAATTTATAAAATATTTAAAAGAAACTCAGCCAATCTTTAATAGAAAAAATAACTTCTAAAATAATTTTTAATTTTGATTTTACCAATTTTATTACAAATTTTTAATAACAATTTTAAGTAATTAACTAAGACAATAATTTTTATTTGTGGTTTTACCAATATTATTATAATTTTTTCATCAAAAGTTTATGTAATTAATTAAGATAATATAACACATTATATTATGTCAAATATTCTAATTTTATGTTAGTTTTAATCCAATCAAAGAAATACGAAGGCTGGGTCAAAGCATCACACTAGTCTCCCCTTTCTGAAGAATTACCGAAGAGATGCACTTGTGGAAAATACGCACTTGTGGAAAATCTGATCACACATCACTGTATATACTAGTCTACTAATTCGCACATCACTGTATATATAACTCAAAGTTCTAAATGTTTGAAAATCTGTGTGGAAAATTAATCTGCACTTGTGGAAAATCTGATCACTAGTCTACTAATTCACACATCACTGTATACATAACTGAGTTCTAAATGTTTGAAAATTATGTCAAAGGTAGACTGATCAAAGCACAAGTTGAATGTTAAATTCTCTTGCCATCTAATGGTGCATATCAACCGATAAGGTTGGACAAATACAAGTCAGAGCCTACATAACAAGTCTGGCAAAAATGTTTAGTAAATTATATAGAGTATTATGAAGAACAACATCATAAAGAACTGAAAAATAAGACCAACAAACAAAAAAATTAAAATAAAAAGGTAAAATGCTGGTTCACATAAAATGCACATACAAACAATCACTGAAACAGAGATTTTCAAAGAATTTGTCATTACCATTTGCAAAACTAGGTTAAAAGAACCGTATGCCATAATGTGATCAGTACCACCAATCACCCTACTGTCGAACAGCTATTACCATCAATCATGCGCTCTTCTTCCCTGATATCCCTCTTGTTGTGAGCACTAATAGTACTTACTCGGCATCTTGTTTGAATCACCATCGATGTTTTGTACTTTGACGCCATTGTCGCAACCTCGAACAGTACTTCCCACCACTATCAAATTATTACCAACGCTCTGCTGACTGTATTGTCGTCAACTCTTCCCCTCACCACCAACCACTGCCATAGCCATGGTTCAAAGTATCGGCTGTTCCATCAAAATATCGGCCTATCAGTTAGGTATCGGCACCGCAACCTTCACACGAATCGCAAAATTAGAAATATTCATATAAAGGTTAATTTTCGGCAAAATTTCAGCAACTTAGCATAATGTGATGGTTTCGGACCAAATAAAGATGAAATCACGGAAGGGAGAATCGCCACAAAAAAATAAAATAAAATTTGGGGGAGGGGGGTTGTAAGGACAGCTGAATGTTTATTTGATTTTAAGTATAATTAATTTTGGAAGGAATAAAATAAGAATATGCACCAACGGGAAATCAACGCAGTTGATATATATAATTTAGACCTATTATGTTTAAATTAATTATACCTCTGATAATTAATTATACTTCATGATCTCTTATATTTAATATTTTATCAATGTTAATTTTGAAGAGTAAAATTAATTTATACCTGAAATAATTATTATAATTATTTTAAGTTTGTTGCATGTTAATATGAGTATAAAAAGTACAATAACCAATGAAACTTATATTTTAAAACATAGAGATATATTTTTGTAATGGTGGTTAAAGCAAATTATTATGAAGGAAAAAATGGCTTTGCTGAAGGAACGAGTGAGTACTTTAAGTATATGGAACAGGGGTATTTATTGCAAAAGATATATCTCTAGTATTTATTATGATTTGAAAATATACATGCACTCGTGGAAAATCTGCATCCATGCATGCCACAAGTTTTCCCATTGTTTTCAAAGAATAATTAGTATTGGAAAAAATGTCCCTATGGAAAATATGCAATTGTGAAAAATCTGCACCTGTGGAAAATCTGATCACACGTCACTGTATATACTAGTCTACTAATTCACGTATCACTGTATATATAACAGAGTTCTAAATGTTTGAAAATTATCTCAAAAGTAGACATTGATCAAAATACAAGTTGGATGTTAAATTCTCTTGCCGTCTAATGTTGCATATCAACCGATAAGGTTGATAAATAAAAGTCGGAGCCTGTAGAACAAGATTGACAAAAATGTTCAGTAAATTAGATAGAATAGTACAAAGAACAACATCATAAAGAATTGAAGAATAAGATGAACAAACAAAAAATGAAAATAAAAACGTAAAATGTCGACGTATCAGTTAGGTATCGGCCGGTGCCGGATCGTAACCTGGACACAAATCGCAAAACTAGATATATTCATTTAAAGGGTAATTTTTGACGAATTTTCAACAACTTAACATGACGTGACAGTTTCGAACAAATAAAAGAAAATACTATCCAAATTTGTATCAATTAAATAATATCCCAATTTAAAAATATGTCCATTTCTAATAGGAATACAAAAAAAAAAAGGAAAATCTTTTTCTTTCATATTCAATAAGTGTAAGTACTATACAAATTTATTATAAATAAATATATACTATCCAAATTTATAAAATATTCAAAAGAAACTCAATCAATCTTTAATAGAAAAAATAACTTCTAAAATAATTTTTTATTTTGGTTTTACCAATTTTATTATAATTTTTTTTATCACAATTTTACGTAACTAACTAAGACAACATTTTTTATTTTTGGTTTTACAAATTTTATTATAATTTTTTCATCACAAGTTTATGTAATTAATTAAGATAATATAATTAACACATTATACTATGTCAAATATTATAATTTTATGTTAGTTTTAATCCAATCAAAGTAATACGAAGGCTGGGTCAAAGTATCACACTTGTCTCCTCTATCTGAAGGATTACCTGAGAGATGCACTTGTGGAAAATGCGCACTTGTGGAAAATCTGATCACACATCACTGTATATGGTAGTCTAATAATTCACAGATCACTATATATATAACTCAAGGTTCTAAATGTTTGAAAATCTGTGAAAAATCTGCACTTGTGGGAAATCTAATTAATCATTAGTCTACTAATTCACACATCACTGTATCTATAACTCAGAGTTCTAAATGTTTGAAAATTATCTCAAAGGTAGACTGATCAAAGCACAAGTTGGATGTTAAATTCTCTTGCCATCTAATGGTGCGTTTCAACCGATAAGGTTGGACAAATACAAGTCAGAGCCTACATAACAAGATTGGCAAAAATGTTCAGTAAATTACATAGAATATTATGACGCACATCATAAAGAACTGAAAAATAAGACCAACAAACAAAAAAATAAAAATAAAAAGGTGAAATGCTAGTTCACATAAAATGCACATACAAACAATCACAGAAACAGAGATTTACAAAGAATTTGTCATTATCATTTGCAAAACTAGGTTAAAAGAACCATGTGCCATAATTTGATCAGTACCACCAATCACCCTAATGTCGAACAGCTATTACCATCAATCATGCGCTCTTCTTCCCTGATATCCCCCTTGTTGTGACCACTAATAGTACTTACTTGGCATCTTGTTTAAATCACCATCGATGTCTTGTACTTTGACGCCATTGCCGCCACCTCGAACAGTTCTTCCCACCACTATCACATTAGTTATTACCAACACTCTGCTGACTGTATTTGTAACGCCTCCAAAATCTCCAGCACTAGCTATGGCGGACTCTATGCGTTAAACTTCCTAACATCTATCAACTTAACCAATGATCCTATAATCATATTGGTTGAACTATTCTATTACGGACGACTCATTAAAAATTTCCTTAACTTAGTCCCTAGATCTTAACTTTGTCTCGATCTCATCCTTTATACAAGTATCAACTTGTAGTTTATCCATATATATGGATAATACCATATATACCGATCAAATTTTAACCTTAACATTTAGGCATTCTATACGTCAATATATCCAAGTTTCATAATATTAATAATAGGATGGTTCTTGGAACAGAAGAACCTTGCGATAAATATTTGCATCTTTATCCGTGGCAAGATTCCTTTTCTTATAGAACGCCTCGTATCATTCAATACCCTCACTTAGATATATATTTTTATAGATATATCTCTTTATATCGATATTTTCTATTTATCTAAATTTCACAATATTATTAACACACTTGTACTTGGAACAGAGAAACCTTGTGATGAATTTGGTTTCTTCATCGGTGTTAAATCTCTGGTCTTACAACACTCACAATATTAATCAATAACGTCGGTCAGATTCATAGTTCTTTATCAGCATTATTTTAATTTTTTCCTATCTATTTGAAGTTCAGAGTATCGGCATAACATGATCAGTCCATATTACCAATACCCTCAATCATATTAATAGATCTTTAACAATTCTAAGTTATATCAAAGTAAAGACAACAACATTTGATGATAATATAATAATATCATTTCATAATATTTGGTTACATGGTTTACTTGTTCGTATTACAATAGTCATTATGACTTTATACAAATACAAGTAATATACATGAAACCTAATCTACACTTCTTCTTTACATTCAAGATCTTCTTATCATTCTTCTTTAACTGCAAATAAAATTTTATTCACAAAAATGAGCACGACGGCTCAGTAAGTCTAACAAATATCACATACACAGTTTATACTTTCATATAAACTTTAACATACTTTGACTTAACATATCCCTCAATTCAATATCATAAATAACATTCACATATATCCTTTCACATGTCATCTACACTTAACAACTATCACATAACAAATAAGGGATAGAAGACTTGCCTTGGTGCTTAGTATAATAAACACTAAGCGTAAACTTGCTAAAATAACCCTACACAATCATATAGTGCATAAGCGGTTAAATTCATCGTATTATATAACTTCATAAGTCTTATATTAACTTATTTAAACTATTTCAATAAGTGGAATTATTAGAAAAATTGGCTAAATCAAAAACTTATTTTTAAGCCAAATTTTTAGATTTTGGGCAGACTGTTTTTTGTTGGACCTCGGATAGATTAAATGGCCATAACTTTTTCGTTTTAAAATATTTTTTAGTCGTTCAAAATTTCACGCGTTCATAACTTCTGCCTCTACAACTTTTATGAAGTTGGCCAAGACAAATTCCTAACTGATTTGCATAGAATTCACTAGTAAGTGGACTGCTCAAAAACTATTTTATATTTCTTTGATCCAATTAGTAAAGCATGATACCACAAGCATTAAAAAGCTATGTCATCATGTTCTAACAGTAAATAACCTTCAATAACATAAAAATAATAAAATCATAAACCTACTTATGTATGATTTCATGGCTTTCACTCAAGAACACGAAAAACAATAAGAAGAATTGAACATCATAACAGCTTGTGTTTTGAGCTTTTTAACTAAATACTTGAAATGAAATGGACATTATAACTACTTATAATGTTGATTTCACTACTCTAGACATAAAATAAATCAAGCATTATAACTGCTTGCATTTACTCTATTTAACATAACTACGAATTGAAATTGGACATAATAACAACTAAGAATCGAACGTCTTGAAGTGCAAGCTTTGACGACACTTGTGCAAGGCTTCAATGCATGATTTGAACATTATTCTAACATAATCTGACAAAGGCTTCTTTTCTCTCAATTTACTAGTGAATTTGTGAAAATAATGAAGGGTAAAGCTTCTTATTTATAGACTTTTCCAAACTTAGCCACCAAGAAAAATCACCTAGCTTGGCTCCAAATACTTTAGCTCCAAGTTTGGCTTGTTCTTTAGCTCCAAGTTTGATTTCTTTGGCTTCAAGTTTGGCTCCACTTTGGCTCCAATTTAGCTCAAGGGTTGGCTTTAAGCTTGGCTCAAGTTTTTGCTATTTTTAAAGACCCATATACCCTTCCTCTTGCTTGGCAAAAGACTTATCATGCCCTTCCCCAACCGAATCCTTTCTAGTTTGGTTTCTCAAACCCTAGTTTGTTTTATAATTTATTCTTAAGTCTTCTATTTAGTTCACTTTTACTATTTATCGGTTGACTTTTCGTATTTATACAATATAATTTTCGTATTTTATCCGTATAATTTTCGTATTATACGCTTATTTGTGAATAGTTATAAGGATTTAGGGTTTAACCCTTAGGATTTTCAAGTTTTTAGGGTTTAGGTTATAATATTTTCAAGATTTTTCAAACCCTAAATTTAGGTTTTCTCCACAATAACTTATTGATTTTAACAAGTGTTAAAGTTTGATACATGAACCAAAACACAAAATCCTACACAAAAATAGCACATACTTCAATCTTTGTATATCACATAACACATATTAGGTTAAATATTTTTAACATTTAGTTGTATACGATCACATTTTAGAGTCGTATTAGGTCTTTATGATAGCCCAATGTATACTCCAACAATCGTTCTTAGGTTTTGAATTGTCAACCTTTATTAGATCTTGTTAGATCATATTTGAAATGCTTGGATATTACAGTATTGTTGCCAACTCTTCCCCTCACCACCAACCACTGCCATTGCCATGGTTCAAAGTATCGGCTGTTACACCGAAATATTGACTTATCAATTAGGTATCGACCAGTACCAATCACAACCTTGACATGAATCGCAAAACTAGAAATATTCATTTAAAGGGTAATTTTCGACGAAATTTCAGCATAACGTGATGCGTTCAGACCAAATAAAGGAGAAATCAAGACGTAAATGGGAAATGCTACAAAAAATAAAATAAAATAAAATATGCTAAAGCTATAAAAGGGAGACGACAAAAGAGAATGAACATTTCTCTATTAATTATACTTAAATTGTGCCTATGTAGTGATGGAGAAGAGGGTATTTGGGAGCAAGGAAAAATATTACACAGATAATCTCAAAAAAAAATTCAAGTATCTCAATAATTTATCATTTGTTTTCGTGGAGTATGATAGAAAGGGAAGGGTGACAGTGGTGTGACCCCCTTTTTCTTAGCGTAATTAATTCCAACTTTACACGAGAAATATTCTCACAAGACTGCCATAATTTGTGGGGGGATGTAAGGACATCTGAATGTTTCAAAATCCAAATAACTTTGTTTGATTTTAAGTATAATTAATTTTAGAAGGAATAACATAAGAATATGCACTAACGGGAAATCAACGCAGTTGATGTATATAATTTAGACCTATTATGTTTAAATTAATAATACCTCTGATAATTAATTATACATCATGACCTCTTATATTTAATATTTTATCAATGTTAATTTTGAAGAGTAAAATTAATTTATACCTGAAATAATTATTATAATTATTTTAAGTGTGTTGCATGTTAATATGAGTATAAAAAGTACAATAACCAATGAAACTTATATTTTAAAACATAGAGATACATTTTTGTAATGGTGGTTGGAGCAAATTATTATGAAGGCAAAAAGGGCTTTGCTGAAGGAATGAGTGAGTACTTTAAGTATATGGAACAGGAGTATTTATTGCAAAGGGTTTATCTCTAGTATTTATTATAATTTGAAAATATACATGCATTTGTCGAAAATCTGCATGCACTTGTGGAAAATCTGCATCCATGCATGCCACATGTTTTCCCATTGTTTTCAAAGAATAATTAATATTGGAAAATTCATACCCTATTTCCAGTGTCCCTATAGAAAATATGCACTTGTGGAAAATTTGATCACACATCACTGTATATACTAGTCTACTAATTCACATATCACTGTATATATAGTTCAGAGTTCTAAATGTTCGAAAATTATCTCAAAGGTAGACACTGATCAAAGCTCAAGTTGAATGTTAAATTCTCTTGCCATCTAATGGTGCATATCAACAAATAAGGTTGGACAACTAAAATTTGAAGCCTGCAGAACAAGATTAGCAAAAATGTTCAGTAAATTAGATTACAGTATGAAGAACAAAATCATAAAGAACTGACAAAATAAGATGAACTGGAAAAAAAATGCTTAAATATACTTTGTTAAGTTAAATTGTACTTAAATTATGCAGAACATGTGTGCTCTACAGAATATGTGTGCTCAACCATTTGAGGTAAGAGAACATCAATATCACCTTTATTCAAACGTAAAATTGATTAAACATATCTGCGAGATTTTTGTTTTATCATTGGACAATGTTATGTGCACTACATAGTATTTTTTGTAAACCCAATTAATCCATCTTGTTGTTCTTATTATTTATATAAAAAAATCATAATTATTTTACTTTTTTTGAAACTCCTAACTAGCGCATCGCTTGAAACTGATACCGAGTCAAAAATGACTTACCGAAAACATGGGCCGCTACCACGACTTTGAACCATGGCCAATAGCTCAACCAGCAAACCACCACCACATGATAAACCCAATAAACGATTTTGGGTTTGATGTCAATCTTTGGGATTAGGTTTTGGAAATTTTAGCTTAAGAAACAAATTTAAAGGAAGAAATTGTGAGGCATGTATGGTACAGGGGTAATTGGACCAATTACCCCAGTACCATTCATGCTTCACAAGACCAATTACTATTGTACCATTTGCGCTTCACAAAACCAATTACCCCTGTACCATTCGTGCTTCACATGTCCCTTAGTAGCAGAAAGTCATTTTGTTCTCTTTAGATCCTAGATTATTAAATTAGTCCTTAACGTTTTATTGTTTTTGCTAAATTAGAATATATTAAAGAAGAGAAAAAAAGTACAAAAGTAGGGACATACCCCATGACGAGGAATAGCATAGTCATCATAGGATATGCCCTATGACGACACGGCTAATCCTAAGAACAAACAACTCTACACAAAGGCAAATTGCAAAATAACCTCAGTGCACTACTACAGCAAAAAGACGGTCCTTATACAAGAAGGAAAAAATTAAATAAAATTTTACAATTTAAACTAAGAATACCAAGAGCTAAGGGACCTCTTTCTGCATGACATTAAGCTGTGCATCCTGCACTTAATCAGGTGAATGATCTGCCTACTCAAACAGGCGACCGATTGGCACGGATCATCGTGAATTCTAGCATTTCTTTCCTTCAAAATGTAATAGGCAGCTGCGCAAAACCCAAGCAAAGAATGCTATATTTTACCTTGGAGACATTCAAATGAATGAGATGGGAAGTGATGGAACTCCAACTTCGTTCATTACCCTTCCAACCATAAAATCTAAGGGTGGCTAACAGGACGTGATAAGAATAGGGGCATTGAAAGTACATGTGATCAAAGTTCTCACTATGAGAACTACATAACTTGCAGACAGGATCAACATCAAATCCATATCTCAAGAGGATATCCTTTGTCTTAAGCCCTTGATGAAAAGTGAGCCATAGATGAAAAGAGTATCTGGGGACATTAAGCTTATGCCAACCCAAGTTACACCATTCAACCTCTAGTCTTCTTTGTCTAATGGAATTCCAAATATTACCAACCCTTACGTGAGTCAAATCCTCCCACATAATCAGATCAGATTTGGTGGTGTCATACTGCCGAGAGTGGTCGAAATTGACCCAAAGTCCCGAAAAGGCAGTGTGATTATTAGCAGGGAGTTGCCAGCCATTGGTGCCAATAATAATCCTAACTTTTGCACGAGTGCTAAACCCCGAGTGCACAATCACTGGATTATGATCAGAAGTAGCAAGAGTGGTGTGGTTTATCCGAGGATCAAACCAATTCTAGAGCCATCTCCAATTGCAAAATTCACATAGCTGATGGGTACATCCCAAAGCTTGAGAACATTTCGCCAAATCCAGGAGCAATCCTTAGGAATCGAAATACACCAAAAATGTCAATTTTTGATAACCGTATTCCTGATCCATTCGGCCCAAAAAGATTGGGAATCAGGGTTAATAACATTCCAAAGATAGAGTAAGATAAGGGCCTGATTCCAGTCCTCTAATTGTTTGAGTTGAACCCCTCCTTCCGAATAAGGAACAACTGTGACACCCCTAAATTCAAGTACCAATACCTCAGATTTGGTGCTCACGTAAAAATACATCCAATCATCACTAAACAACATTTTATACTAATGCGGAAATAAATAAACATATGTTGTTCATTAATACATATATAGCTTCATTAATCCCAAGGTCTTAAACCTTAAACAAAATACATCATGTATACCCTATTGATACAAAAAGGGATCATGATTTACCAAAACAGAATAGTAATAACAACTAATCATAAAGCTTGACCTTGCCCTTGTCCTTCTTGGAATGCTGAGACTTAATTGCAATTTGTTCATAATATAGCAAGAGTGAGCAACTACTTTACTCAGCAAGTTTAAAATAAATAATGAAGGTAATCATGAATGAATAAGAATGACAATTAAATAAATCAACGATTTAAAATAACTGGACAATATAATTAAAGTTCAAATGAAATAATGAATATTGATTATTTATTGCTGAGTGGTCTAATGGACCGTGAACATTTCCAATGAATCAATCGTAAGACTAATCCATTTTATATTTTAACCTGTTAGATTGTACTTGAGGGGATCAGCCTCTTGTACACCATGTGTATGCATAACATTAAACTCTGACGCATCGGATAACCGATACTTATATTCCCCTTATCAAGGGTTGCTCTCTCAGTCCAAGAATCCGTACCAACTACTGGTTTGGATAGCTTTTTAAAATAATAACATATGTATGTCTAGCCGAACAAACGGCATAGACCAATTCTTTAAACAGTTCATGAATGAAGAACTTAAAATATTTTACAGTTCAATAATAAAACATGAATTCAAGTGCACTAAGTGCGGATAGCAATAACTATCATTGATGTAGAGTAATTAACAAACATTACACCATTAACATGATTTAAAAATACTAACTCAAGTTTGAGTTATGAAACTTGCTCAATATAAATGTGAGTAAGGTTAGGGAATTTGCCTCAGTTGTCGATTACTGCTTACTCGACTTAAACTATTGTCCTTGAAAGACCTAATATTAAATAAGCTTATCTTTCAATTAGAAAAGCACATAGGAGTCCATATATCACTATCAAACACACTACCATTTAAGCACATACCTTCTTATTTAACAATACATAGCTTACGTGACAATATTATTTCCCTCAAGTAATATTTTAGTAACCAAGCAATCTTATTATCCATTTAATAAGACTTAATTTATTTATTTAAACACTTTAAACAATTCACTTCAATTGTTTAAGTACGTTATTTCTCTCTAATTATTATTTAATACTATTTAAATAATAATTAGTAAATTAGTTATTCTTATCTAGTATTTATTAATTAAATGATAAATAATTAATTTATAAAATTTATTACCCTTTAATTATTATTTAATATTTTTTAAATAATTAATTATCCTTATTTATTATTAATTAAATAATAAACAATTAGTTTATTAGTCTTAATTTCCTTTAATTATTATTTAATATTATTTAAATAATAATTGATTAATTACCTACCTTTATTCATAATTTAATATCCATTAAATAATAAATAATTACTTAATAATTTTATTTTCCTTTAATTATTATTTAATATCATAATAATTAATTAAGTATCTGTATTTATTATTTACTCTTAATTAATAAATAATAATTATTTATTAACTTTATATTATCCTTTATTTATTATTTAATAATAAATAATTAGTTATTATCTCTTTTTATTTTAATTATTATTTAATATTGATTAAATAGTAATTAATCCCCTTAGTGACCTTTATTTACCTTAGTTATTAGTATTTAATATCCGAATAATAAATAATAATTATTTTTATTATTTTATTGGGTCCCAAATTAATTATAATAATTTTTAAATATGTTTACCCATTTTGGACTTAAATGACCCGAACCGACCCGACCCGGATTGACAAATGCACCGCCCATGAACAGTGTATAGGGCCCCGGCCCCCAGTTGGCAAAATCTGCAGATTTGCCATTTTCATATTTTCCAACTTTTGCTCTTTTGATTAAAACTTGCATAAAATGAAATCTACAAATACAAATGACCTCAAATTGGTATCGACGAATTCGTATCTTCTTAAAGTACAATATTCCATCATTGGATCAAATTTTTGAAAAAGTTTTGGTTATGAAAAATAGCCACAAAGTGGGCTGGTTGTACAAAGGATTCTTAAAATGGGCTTCTTTGGTTTAAAAATTCATATCTTAACCATAACAACTCACATGAACATTATACCAACTAGGTTTTGTTCTTAACTTATATGTTTACTATATCAAAGAAGAAAATCTCTTACACAACCTCTAGCTTTCAAAATAAAAGGCTTTGAATCACAAGCTCAACTAGGTTACCAGAAAAATCTATTTTCATGCTTTTGACCAAATATTTCTACATTGATGTATATGAATATACATTAAAACTTCATGAAACTCTATATGAACATGTTTAGTAATGATCCAATCACAAAGATAACATTTTTACCATTTAAATCACATAAAATGTATAAACTAGAGTGTTAGGGTTTTATACCTCTTAGATTTGATGGCTTGCTTTCTTTGTTTTCTTTGCTTTCCAAAATATGTTATAAATTGTGATGACATCCAAGAGCACTTCTCTTGATTAAGAATGGTTTGACTCGGTAGTGACTCACTAAAGAACTCACTAACTCACTTTCTTTTTTTTTTAACTCGCCGAGTTAACTCACTCATTACTAACTCACAATAAAAATGCTCTCTAGCAATCTTAGCAAACTCTCACCCAAATGCTAAGGTTCATATTTATAGTGGTATAAATCTATACATATAAAACATAAATGTATAGAATGGACATCAAGTTTTTCATAAATTCTAGCAAAATAGCTTAAGTGTTCCACACACTACAACAACTAATCAATTGATAGATTTCTTTTTGATATCCAAGTTGGTACTCCCTCAAATCCACCGGCCACACCTCCAAATCCTTTAATTTTCATTTATTTTTATTCCATAATTTACAAATTAAAGTCTCCTAGAAGCTTTTTCAAATGGGTCAATGTTTGGGCTTGCATTTTAATTTGTTTGGGCTACTAGATCACTAAATAAATTCACCAACATGGACCTTCAAAAATAATTCACTAGTCTTTCAATTACTTAAAATATTGGACTAGTTTAATTAAACATTAAATCACATAATATAACCTACAAGTCCATTATTCTTTTAATTCACCTTGAACTTGTTTTTAAATTAATTATTAGACCATTTAATAATTAATTTTAATTTAATTACATAATCCAATAAGAATTGCCATATTCAAATTTTAATTGAATATTTAATTAGGGATTCATATCCTATAAATCCCTTGATATCAAAAATCATTAAGTTAATCCGTTAATTTAATAAACTCATTAATCAGATTTTATTTAATTAAATTTACTCAATAGTCAAATAGTCAAACCATCACATAATGTTTTAAATGAATTAACACAACTTAATTAGAAATTAAATTCCTAATTTTATTTATAATGTAACTTAAAATTCTCGTTCCTTACAACAACCAGCTTATCACATGCAACTTTTGCGCCATACTTCTGAAGGGATGACCCTTTCCACAGGAATCTCCCAAGGAGTGATTTAATGGAGTTAAGAAATGCAGAAGGAAGGAGAAAGTGGGTTGCCCAATAGGCTTGGTTAGCAAATAAAACAGATTTAACAAGTTAGAGCCTGCCAGAAAAGAGAGGAATATGTTAGTCCAACAGGAAATTTTGGATGTAATCCTTTCAGCAAGTGCATGACAATCAGCAACAGACAGCTTGGAAGAGATCAAAGGGACTCCAAGGAACTTAGTTGGACGGACCCTAAGATCAAAATGAAGACTATCAACAATCAGTCTTGACTCCTCATCAGGAACATTAGCCAAAAAACCTCGACTTTTAGCCTCAATAGGAGAGAGCCCGAAAGAGCTGAGAATGTATTGAGGCTTTCCTTAAGTATGGTGACAGATTTGAGATCCCCATGACAAAAAAGCATAAGATCATCAGTAAAACAGAGGTTGCTAATACCACATTGCTTGGTTCTCCAATGAAACTTGAATTGCGAGGATTTCACCTTGCTATTAATGATAAGAGAAAGAACCCTACACTCATGGTTTAGGGTTTTTTTTTTACCCAGAACGTCTTTTCTTTTAAAATCTTTTTACACTTTTTTTAGGTATTACTTTAGTTCTTAATGTTGCCATCTCATTAAAAATAATATGACATGTCATTAAAAAAAATTGATGAGATAGAATTCTTTTAATACGATGCGTATGAGATTAAGGACAATAATATCTTTTACCCATCTTCTAGTTTCAAAAAAAAAATCTAATTTATTTTTTTGCCTAGTTACTTTACATAATTTTAAAATTCTTAAAATTGATATTATTTTTATTATATTTTAAGTAGTGCAATAATATATAGTAAAAATTACTTAAGAATTATTACTAATTATAAAAATGTTTTTTTAAAATTTAAAATAAACTTATGGAAGAATTTAAATTTAAATTTTTATAAACTAACTATGATAATTTTTATTGATTAAACTGAGAAATCTGATTTTCAAGGAGATTAATAGCCATTTGAAAATAATGATATCGTAAAAGATATCATTATCCTTAGTTTCACATATTTGGAGTTAGCATTCTTTTTCTTTTTCTAAAGTCATACTATGTAACGCCCCAAAAAATTTCGTACATGATACAGGCGACCTCGTGCGTTAATGTACAACCTTGTTCTTATTAACCACAATATTCAACAACAATAATTGCTAAAAACTCATTAAATTTAAACTTTTACAAATAATTATTTAATCATTTCTCTCAGAATCACAATCTTTACATAAATCTTTGAATAATATATATATATATATATATATATATATATATATATATATATATATATATATATATATATATATATATATCACTTTGGTACACAATAGATTTAAATGTTAAACTAACATTTCATTACAGTTTATACCTTTTGGTAACACTGTTTACCCCCAAAGGGTTTATTGAAAAATATTTATATCTCCTGGGATAGTGTATAAACATTCTCTGTCCTTGATCTTTACTGGAACCTCATATGTCTCGCACATAGCTGAAAACATTTATTTAAGCAAGAATGAGCAACTACGTTACTCAGCAAGTTTAACAGTTACACATAACACATAATTCATGCATCATGTATACTTATCAATATATCCATGTATGATATTTTATACATGTAGATGGGCTAAAATATAATTCATGATCCATATTAACATGCTTGTCACTTCACAATTTATACAGTTCACAAATAACAGCTAACTCAACTTATCAGTTGAACAACAACAGTTTAATCACATTATGGTATAAAAGCACATTAACTCATGTTTGCATATAAAAACATGTCACATATAATGACAGTTATCACATAGGAGCAAGTTCTAAAAAACTTGCCTACACCGGTGTTTTACCATTACGCCAACATTTCTCATCTTTCGCATAACCTACACGATATGTGAGATCAATGGTACACAATATTAGTCGAAGTTGGACCCTAAGCTATATCTTATTTTAAGATTTTAATTTTTTTTGTCGTTCTGTGTACCGCCTTTATGCTTAGCAACATCAGTTCCTCATGGTTTACTTATGACTATTAATCATTTTCATTTTAGTCTTTACATTATTCCATGTACTAACTTGTCACACTAGTAGCTCCTTGTGTTTATAGCACACTACACAACCTTACGCACTTGGTTAAAAGATCACCCATCTAGGAATATTTAACTTAGTTTATTACAATAAAACTAAGTTAGTAATACCTTTACACTTTTCCTAAATCAATTATGATTTGGTCATTTAATCAATACAAGTTAATGAACTTAAATCGTTTATTGTACGTTATGCTGGTTGTTTAGCCTACACAGGCAATAGTGTTGGTATACAATTAGATTCACGCATAAACGCTTAATAATTATCTCTTTTAAAATATACTTTGAAGTAGTATGCATTAGTCGCTTTATAATATATTATTATATCTTTTGTAATTTACATTGCGTATTAGATTTGACTATAATCCATTTTCATTCCACTTATTTCACGTGTTCGTCTTACATCACAATACAAGCATTGCACATAGCATCAATTATACCTACATATAAGTCGTTAGTATAACTCTTAAAATTTTTCATTTAAATTATCTCAAATATTAGTTTTAGTATACTAATATTTGATTTCACATAGCCCCATCTATCACACATCTCATGCTACTAAATTTACTATCATATTCATTTAATACCCATTTAGAGTTTAAAATAGATTCTTAAGCTTGCTTGGTTCATGGACTTTTTATAACACCAAAGCTTAAATCTTTCATCATAATATAAGTAACCAAAAATCATGGTTCAACATTCTAAATTTTTAAAATATTATTCTAGACTTTTTGACAAATTGTCACATTTTTCGGATTATCCGACAATTTCTATAACTATTTCAATTTATTAAAAACTATCATTTAACAGCTTCAAAAAAAAATAATAACTCAATATACTTTTATATCCTCCAAACACCATAAATATTAATATGATATTATTATAAGATTTTTCACAAAATTTCATAATTTTCCACCATTCATATAATTTTCTATGAATTTCCACCATTTTTAAACTAACTTTAAATGGCTTAAAAAGTAAAATAAAAACTTATGCTCTTCAATAATTTTCTAAATATTTACAGTAATTCATAAATACTAATATAAGATTACTGTAAATTTATTTCAGCCCAAAAATCATTTTCAGCAATTTATTTATAATTTTTAATGTGCTAAAACTTTAAAAATTCAGAATAATTATTTCTTTTATCAGAAAATTACGAGTCTTATGTCCATTTCGCATGAAATTAAATTCTCAACAACTTTCTAATACAAAGTTTCTTCAAATTCTGGTCGAAAATAGTCCCAAATAGCTCTGCCGAAAAGTTCGTCGACGGCGACTTTCCGGTCATCTTCTCCGGCGACCTAGAAATTTTCTGGCGAGTTTTCTCGGATTTTATTGCCCAGATCTACTCTATTACATCAAATTGTGTCATACATATGATTAAAATTTATAAACGCATCATATAACACCATATTATATTTAACACTAAATCTTTTGAAAATACATACACATATTAATGAAAATAAGATTTAACAAAGGTTGAGTTAAAAACTTTAAACCTTTCAAGGCTTGAAATATTCATTGTTTGATCTTTGTTTCAACTTGATATGGAGTATTGTTTAAACTCTTCTCCTCCTTCATTTAATCTCCTAGATTCTCTCTTTCTTTTCTTTTTTTCTACCGAAAATGGAGCCTTCTTCGATCAAGGGAAAAAAATGAATGGACAAAAGAGACACATGATGGAAATAAAAAAGAAAATTAAGAAACATTCTCCCCCTCTCATTTTTTATCCATTCTCATATCTAAAAAAAATATGCTGAAAATTAGCTGGCCCACTTAAAAATCTGAAGAGTTATTTTCTTATTTGTGTCCCACTTTTAATTATCTGACCCAATCTTTGACTTTTTGACCTGAAAAATTAAATTTTCAATATTACAGTTGTTTTTTACTAATTTTGACGTTTCCGTCATCGTGGTGACATCCGTTTCTTCAAATTCACTTCCGAACTTCAAGTTTGACCTTTTACCCCAAAAAGTCAAATGGTCAACTTTGACTAAAAAGTCAATTGAAACACCTATCGTATTTACAGTCCATATTTACTAAATTCGACGTTCCCGTCACAACGGTGAAATTCGTTTCTCAAAATTCTTCTTCAAACTAAAACTTTGACTTTTTACCTTTACAAGTCAAACAGTTGATTTTGACTAAAAGTTAACCCCGACACCAAATTGTGTTTACTATCTCTCTTTGTTAAATTCGACGTTCTGAACTCAACGGTGCAATCCGCGTCTCCAAATTGAGTTTTCTTGACTTTATTTTATTTCCTTTAGTCAAACTTTGACTAATTAACCCCTTTGTCATTTCTTGAAATTTCAATTTGTTTTCTTGCCTTCACACATGTAAGTATACTCGTGTTATCAGGTATACATTTACATCATTCTCTTCACACTGCTATTCTACATAATCACAACCACACAGGGTTCATCCTTAATTTTAGACTGCCACATTAATAACTTGACCACACATACAAGTCTTACAATTATTAAATATTTAGGCTTGTTCACTATATTCATATGACTTGTCATATGTATTAATTTTAATCCTATTTAATTATTATTTAATATTAATTAAATAATAAATTAATTAATTAATTATCCTCACTTATTATTTAATCTTAATTAAATAATAAATGATTAGTTTATTAACTTTAATCCTCTTTAATTATTATTTAATTATCCTTACTTATCATTTAATATTAATTAAATAATAAATAATTAGTTTATTAATTTTAATTCTCTTTAAGTATTATTTAATATTAATTAAATAATAATTAATTAATTAATTAATAATTAATTAATTAATTAATTATCCTTGTTGCATCATATTAATATATTTGATCTAATATCTCTTTTAGTCAAATACATTCATCGAGATTTAAAGGTATTATATTAACTTATTATTAATATACCTCCAAGTATACATAATAATCAAATTTTAGGTTTAAAATTTTTTTTTTTTTAAAAACATACATTTACTCACATTTAAATCCTAACACAAAGATTAGGGTAATATGTTTACTCAATTTCTACACCTTTTACTTCTCAAAATCTAGGTTTTAAACTTCAACCTTTATTTCATCATCAAAATCTTATTTAAAAATTTTGTCAAATATTCGGGATATTGCATACTTTAAAAAATAATATAGGAAGATTTATGGGGGGGGAAAAACCAAGTACTTAGACTAAAATAAAATTAAACCATTAGTACAAGAGCCAAATGAATTGTTTTACCTTTGCAACCCAAACTACCTATTCAAGAAAATTTAATAAAAATAAGTACATCAGAAATGTCTAATTGGACCTCAGTCCATTCCAATGAAGATTTAGAAGCGACAACTATATAGGTCCAAGGTGCATCAAATTTGGACTGACATTTACCCCAGAGGCCTCTGAAGACTATTATAATTTTCTAATTTATTCCTCTTATCCTAAAATAGGAGCGCATTTCATTAGTCCAACTTTTGAATACCATAAATTAAAGTTCACTTTTAAAATTAATATTTCAAATTCAATAGTAATTTTAAGTAACCTTTTATCTTTATCATTAACAATGTCAAAATTAAAATATTACTCCCTATGTTCCACAAAAAGACGTCTATTTGTAAAAACATTTTGCTCCAAAAAAAGCTCCCTTTTTTTTAATTATTAATAGTAGTGTAAAATGGAAACTAATGTTGGCATCGACACTAATTATATTCATAGGAAAAGAATACATGAAAGCAAGTTTTGTTAAGTAATTGTATGGTCCAATTAATGTAAAGACAGCGTCTTGGTTTCACCACACACGATTTTTTTTTTTTTAAAAAAAAAAATTAACTAAAGTACTTTTGGTTGTAGAATTCATTTTAGGTACCCACATTTGTTGGAACTTAAAATGGATATTTTTCAAACTTCATTTGCCTCTGATCTTAAAACTGTGTAAAAATATCTATTTGTAACATATATGTTTGTTTTATACGAAACACTAGTTAAAATTTTCATCAACATACACCCTCCTTTCCAAATTATAATATCAAAATGACTTTTAAAAAGTCAATTTCTAATATTTTTAAATTCAAAATTTAGATAAATTCATTTAGTTTATATCAATACAATTATAAATATTATAAACTACCTAAAAAATATTACTGGTTATAAAATTTATTATTTTCAAAACTTAAATAAATTACGTCAATTTTAAATTTGAAATATTTCAAATTAAGTTTTAAAAAGTCAATATAATCTTATAATTCGTAACAGAAAAAATATTATTTTTGTAATTTTACAAATAAATAGTGTTTGATCTAGCCAAAGTGCTCACAAACCATTCAGTGTTTGCGGGGTAGAAAAGTTGGTTAAAGTTTTGGACCAGTCACGCTACCCCATATTCTACGTTACATTCTTAATAGAAAAGCTAAAAGTTCTACTCATTATCATTTTGTGGAGAATGCTTGGTGTTTGACATTCTAAAAACAATATTATTCGTAACATGACACATCATATTTTAGCCACGTCACGTCATCAGTCCGTTAAATTTTAATAGTCGTAAATAAAAAATTCAAATTTTATAAAAAAATTACAATTCAGTGATACGATTATAAAAAAAATCAATTCAGTGATATATATATATATATATATAAATTAGGGTTCAGTTTAGTAGATGGGAAAAAAGTGATTTAACCCATTTTATTATTACATCATTCATGCTTTCAAATTTTGTAACCCCAGACTCTTTTTGTGGAGCTGTTGAGAACTTTTTCATATGGATCAGCCAAGAAGGAACAAGACTTCTAGCTTTGCCAACATAATTGCTGAAATTAATTGCTTGCGTGCGCCATAGGGACACGGTATGGTTTTATCCAATATTGCTTGTTCCTTGAAAACAATGGTAAAAGATGTGGCTATAGCCTATGGGTGCAGACTTTTCCACGAGTGCATATTTTCCAAGTACATAATGTGCATTTATCTTTTGCAATAAATACCCCTGTTCCATACACTTAGTACTCACTCATTCCTTCAGCAAGATTTTTGCCTTTATAATATTACTTGTAGCAACATAAATTAGCAATGAAACACCTAAACTATGGCCAATTTGTTTCTTTTTTACACGATGTTTTTCATACTCGTAATTCTAATCATTTCTTCCTCAGCAGCATTAAAAGAAGTACAATTAGACGATGAAGCAGGCGCTCTTTTGAGATGGAAAGGAAGCCTCGACAACTGATGTCAATCATTGGTGTCGTCATGGTTTGGAAGTAACCTTTGCAATAGTTGGACTGGGATTGGGTTGCAACAAAGCTGGAAGTCATGTATCCATATAAACCTCACAAGTTACGGTTTGAAAGGTACGCTTCGCAATCTTAATCTCTCATCTTTGTTGGAAAATATTGCATTAACAAGAGAAACACAAATAAAATTGGAACAACTTATTTGGTAATTGAACAAAAGTCGAGGCGCAACGAAGCTATAGTCCTAAAAAGTGATTACAACCCCACTGGTTCATGACCTTCGATACATATGGACTCCGGCATCCTCCCTCCAACGGGGTAAACCTCTAATTGTGTATACTCATAGAAAGAGGTGTTGGACTTGTCTTGTGGATTATCCAGAGAGAGAAAATAAATAGCAGCGCTGTATAATTGACAGTTTTTTTTCTATTCTGTAACAATAAAACAAAAGGACTATTGGGCTAAAAGAATTTTTTGTCAAAACAATGGGCTACCTGGTGCAGACACACGTGAGGCCCAATGGTCCCGGATTCACACCCAATGATTACGCCTTCACTGGTTCTGGTTCATGACCTTCGATACATATGGGCTCCAGCGTCCACCCTTCGGGATTCAACGGGTTAAACCTCCAATTGTTACTCACAGAAAGAGGTGTTGGACTTGTCTTGTGGATTATCCAGAGAAAGAAAATAAATAGCAGTAGTGTATAATTGAGAGAGTTTTTTCTATTCTGTAACAATAAAATGAAAGGACTGTTGGGCGTGTATGCACAGAAATACTCAGAAATTTTACGAAATGAGCCATATGGGACTTTTGTATTCACTTTTCATGTGCAATTACTTAATGTGAGGTGTTTGGCCGTTGTAAATTTGTATTCACTTTGCATGTGCAAGTATTTTTCCCCTTCTTTTCTTCTCAACAATTGAGATTCATTTCAATTAAGGTTCATTATTTTTGGATAAATGTTATGGAGCTTGTAAGAGTTATTTGTTCTCAAGCCGGTTGCGGTCCTCTTCTTACTTGTTCATACATCGAGCCCTTTGATTACTGCTCATTACCAAAAGTATGTGATTTCATGTAGAATGATTCACAAAAGAGTAAACATATAATTGCTAAATTATGTATATATGTAAAAGAAAAAACTTGTTCTATAAATTATATAAAAAAAAACTTATTGTGCAACCAAAAAATCACGTGAATACCTCTTCATCCAATAAGGGTTTCGTGATTCATCAAGCTCAAATCTGAGTCGATCGTTCGTTAGAGATGATCTATAGATCATCAAATTCTCACAAATGGAATGAAAGCTTGATCGATCGATCGAGTCAAAAACTTGTTTTATAAATCATAAAAAAATTATTGTTCAACCAAAAAATCACATGAATTCCTTTTCATCCAATAACGGTTTCGTGACTCATCATACTTCAACCTGAGCCGATCGTTCGTCAGGGACAGTTTATAGATCATCAAATTCCCATAAATGAAATGAAAGTTCGATCGGACGAACTCCCATCCTCGGAAGTCCTCTTTCAAGCCAAAATAGGGCTGACTCAAGACAATTTGGGGCCTAAAGTCATATTTTTAAATGAGGCATTCTATGTTTGGTACGTCGTTCTTTAATTTTTAAGGTCAAACTGATCATTTTTTAAATCAATATCTCTTATTATTATTATTTAATACATATGTAAAAAGCCTATAAACATTATAAACTACATATAATTTAGTATTAATGTCGATGTTTACTTTTTTGAAAATCTAAATATATATGTTTAATTATTAATTTTTAAAATGGTCAATTTGACTACAAAAGTCAATTGAGGACTTTTATCTTAAGACGGAGGGAGTATTAATATTTTTTATTTAAATGAGACTCTATTTTTTTTAATATTGTTAATTTTTTTTAGATATTTAATATTTGAATTGGACTATATATGGGCCTTAAAGGATTAATTGACCTTATATTTTTATAAGGTATTTTTTACATGGGTTACTTATGGTATTTAAAAATTTTGGGCTTTTTTTTAAAATGGGGGCTAAAGCTCACGTTTTTTTTGTTAAGTTATAGGGTCGGCCCTAAGCCAAAAAAAAGGATCTTGGGAAAGCTAATTCCGTAACATTAGAAGCTTAAGTATCCGAAAAGAAGGAATGAGGATGTGAAAAAGAAAAGACGATTTTAGACCTTATCTTAGCTATTTAAATTCTGTTAAGCCCGTTAAATTTTTAACAAAAAAGTGACTGTGACAAAAAAAATAATTCAAAAGCTGAACAAATTGAACTTTTATCCAACATGAAAATTTAAGTATTAGTTAGAATATTACTGTAATGATATGTAATTTCAATAAATGTTGTAAATATTATAAATAAATGTTGTAAAGTCTTATGGCATGGGTCCTCGTTGCCAGCGCGCTGGCTCCACCCATGCCATAAGACTCATCAACAATAACCTACAATATTAAAATATAATTTATGAAAAAGAGGTTCTAACTCGGCCATCGTAACTCGGAATCGAGTCACGTAAGTTGTCACGCATTTGAAATATGTAAGAGGTGATACGCCTACGACTTTGTGTCGTTTCGATACCCGGGGCGAGTTTTGTTCTACTTTTCTTATATTTGTCTACGTTTTTTTAAAATAAGTTACGCAAACGAGGTTCTAACTCAGCCATCGAAACTCGGAATAGAGCCCCGTAAGTTGTCACCCGTTTGAAATATGTAAGAGGTGCTATGCCTATGATTTCATATCGTTTCGATGCCCGGGGCGAGTTTTTGTCTACTTTCCCTATATTTGTTTAAGTATTTTAAAATAAGTTAGGCAAACGAGGTTCTAACTCGGCCATCGAAACTCGGAATCGAGCCCCGTAAGTTGTCATGCATTTGAAATATGTAAGAGGTGCTACGCCTATGGTTTCGTGTCGTTTTGATGCCCAGGGCGAGTTTTATTCTACTTTTCCTATATTTGTCTAAGTTTTTTTAAAATAAGTTAGGCAAATGAGGTTCTAACTTGGCCATCGGAACTCGGAATCGAGCCCCGTAAGTTGTCACGCATTTGAGATATGTAAGAGGTGTTACGCCTATGGTTTCGTGTCGTTTCGATGCTCGGGGCGAGTTTTGTTCTACTTTTCCTGTATTTGTCTAAGTTTTTTTAAAATAAGTTAGGCAAACGAGGTTCTAACTTGGCCATCAAAACTCTGAATTGAGTCCCGTAAGTTGTCACGTGTTTGAACTATGTAAGAGGTGCTACTCCTACAATTTCGTGTCATTTCGATGCCCAGGGCGAGTTTTGTTCTACTTTTCCTATATTTGTCTAAGTTTTTTTAAAATAAGTCATGCAAACAAGATTCTAACTCTGTCATCAGAACTCGAACTCGAGCCCCGTAAGTTGTCACGCATTTCAAATATGCAAGAGGTGTTACGCCTACAATTTCATGTCGTTTCGATGCCCAGGGTGAGTTTTGGTCTACTTTCCCTATATTTGTCTAAGTTTTTTTTAAAATAAGTTAGGCCAAAGAGGTTCTAACTCGGCCATCGTAACTCGGAATCTAGCCACATAAGTTGTCATGCATTTGAAATATGTAAGAGGTGATACACCTACAATTTCGTGTCGTTTCGATGCCGGGGCGAGTTTTGTTCTATTTTTCCTATATTTGTTTAAGTTTTTTTAAAATAAGTTAGGCAAACGAGGTTCTAACTCGGCTATCGAAACTTGGAATCGAGCCCCGTAAGTTGTCACACGTTTGAAATATGCAAGAGGTGTTATGCCTACGATTTCATGTCGTTTCAATACCTGGGGAGAGTTTTGGTCTACTTTTCCTATATTTGCCTAAGTTTTTTTAAAATAAGTTAGGCAAAAGAGGTTCTAACTCGGCCATCGTAACTCAGAATCCAACCATGTAAGTTGTCACGCGTTTGAAATATGTAAGAGGTGATACGCCTATGATTTTGTGTCGTTTCGATGCTCGGGGCAAGATTGTTCTACTTTTCCTATATTTGTCTAAGTTTTTTTAAAATAAGTTAGGCAAACGAGGTTCTAACTTGGCCATTGGAACTCGGAATTGAGCCCCATAAGTTGTCACGTGATTGAACTATATAAGAGGTGTTACACTATGATTTTGTGTCATTTCGATGCCAGGGGCGAGTTTTGTTCTACTTTTCCTATATTTGTCTTAGTTTTTTTAAAATAAGTTACGTAAATGAGGTTCTAACTCGACCCTCGGAACTCGGAATTGAGCCCCATAAGTTTTCACGTGTTTGAAATATGCAAGAGGTACTACGCCTACGATTTTGTGTCGTTTCGATGCCCGCGGCGAGTTTTAGTCTACTTTTCCTATATTTGTCTAAGTTTTTTTAAAGTAAGTTAGGCAAAAGAGGTTTTATCACGGCCATCGTAACTCAGAATTGAGCCACGTATGTTGACACGCGTTTGAAATATGTAAAAGGTGATATGCCTACGATTTCATGTCGTTTCGAAGCTCGGGGTGAGTTTTGTTCTACTTTTCCTTTATTTGTCTAACTTTTTTTAAAATAAGTTAGGCAAACGAGGTTCTAACTCGACCATTGAAATTCAGAATCGAGCCCTATAAGTTGTCACACATTTGAAATATATAAAAGGTGCTACACCTACGATTTCGTGTCGTTTCGATGCCCGGGGCGAGTTTTGTTATACTTTTTCTATATTTGCCTAAGTTTTTTTAAAATAAGTTAGGCAAAAGAGGTTCTAACTTGGCCATCAGAACTCAGAATCGAGCCCTATAAGTTGTCACACGTTTGAAATATGTAAGAGGTGTTACGCCTATGGTTTCGTGTAGCTTCGATGCCCGAGGCTAGTTTTGTTCTACTTTTCCTATATTTGTCTAAGTTTTTTTTAAAATAAGTTAGACAAACAAGGTTCTAACTTGGTCATCGATACTCAAAATCGAGCCCTGATGAGTGGGTGTTATACCTATGAATCAGGTGCTTTTAAGCGTAGTTAATTGTCTTCATTTAGTGTTTTTAGTTTTATTTTACTTGTTTTTATGAAGCTTTTGCAGAAAACGGCTTCGGGAGGTCAAAACGGGAAAAAGCTGTTAAGTGGCAATTTTGTAATTAATGAACAGTACATGGCGCCGGGGTACAGTGATAGAGCGTGAAGATGGCGCCGGGGCGCAGTTCGGCGAGTTTAGTTGATTCAATTCTGCGTTGAGAAATTCAAGTCCGAATAGGAAGTTAGCTGTTGCGATTCTGTTAAAGAAAGATTCTAGGACTTTAAGGCAGACAGAGAGAGTACGTAAGAGAGATTGAGAGCAAGGATTGGAGAGCACGAATTAGAGCTGCTGGAAGGATTTTTGAGGAAGAACACAACAGTGAAGGCGAGAGGAAGCAAGAGACTTCGACAGAGTTTTCTCTATTTCCTTTTCCTTAATCTTCTGAACATTTGATGTTTTTCTATATCAATTTAATTATGGTTTTCATTATAATGTGTAACTAAATCCTTCTTTAAGCTTACAATGGAACCATTGGTTGAACTTGAATTAAATTATCTCCGTTTCAATTATTTGATCAATTGATGGTTTGGTTGTTATATCTTGTGCGTGAATTATAATTGTCTTATCAGCAGTTATTTGATTTCTTAGATGGAATTAAAAGAGGAAATCTAGGACTAGATATGGGTATAATAACGTCTGACTTTGTTTATTCTTTCTAGGAAGAGTATCATGATAGTATATAGGATGCGAATACCTATAGACCACAAATAACATGTTGAGAGTTTAATCTTAATGAGTCTATTTCAAGATATTTTACATAGACTTATAGCATTACAAATTGGAATGGATCTTTTTATTAATTATCGAAAGAGATTAGTAAATAGATAAGTGATCTCAGTTAACAATCCATATGATTAAGTAATTGAAATTAAGATGATGACGTTATTGTGATCCAACGGGAAAATTGTAATCTTAAAGCTCTTTATTATCTGGTAAATCATTCTCATTAGTTAGTTAGTTAGTTAGTTTAAATTCAATTTCAATTTTAAGTAGTTCATAATTCCAGGTTCATAATCCAAATTTGCTACAGTTTAAATAGAGTTGAATTAATACACATTTAATAGTTAACATAGTTATTATTACTTGTTACTTATGGGTTCGACATCCTTACTAGTACTATATTACTTGATTGACCGTGTATACTTGCGTGTGAATTCCATATATATAAATCGGACAACAAGTTTTTGGCACCGTTGCCGGGGAACGGTTTTAATAATTATTTTTCTATTAATTTTTATTAGTTTAATTTTAATTTAAAAGCTTTAATCTTTTGATTTACCTTTGCTTTTGCAGGCTTTCATCAGGTAGAGCTTGACCGTGCTTTCTGGAAAAAAAAAGTGCTTTTAGTATTCTGTGTATGCACACGAGATCTAAAGGTCCGGAACTAGAGCCTTACGAAGACGACATAGAACGAAGGTTCCGTAGAATTTGCACTTATATTCAGACTACTCTAGAAAATCAAGAAAGAATGGCTGAGGAAGAACAGAAAACACTGCAGGACTATGCTATGCCACAAGTGACGGAAATTCGGACTAGCATCACAAGGCTTGCCATCACAACAGCTAGTTTTGAGATCAAACCCGGAACTATTCAGATGATCCAAAACTCAGTTCAGTTCGGGGGCTTACCAAACGACGACCCCAACGACCATATTGTTGGCTTCTTGGAGATATGTGACACATTCAAGTATAATGGGGTGACGGAGGACGCTATTAGACTGAGGCTATTCCCATTCACACTGAGAGATAAAGCCAAGAGTTGGTTAGACTCCTTGCCTGCAGGGTCCATTACAACGTGGAATGATTTGGCACAAAAATTCCTTGCCAAATTCTTTCCACCAACAAAGACGGCAAAGATGCGGAACGATATCACTTCTTTCGTTCAGCACGACTCGGAGTCATTATATAAAGCTTGGGAGCGATTCAAAGATTTGCTACGGAGATGCCCCCATCATGGAATTCCTAAGTGGTTGCAAGTCCAAACCTTCTGCAATGGTCTATTCAGCCAAATTAGGATGAGCATAGATGCAGCAGCTGGTAGAGCATTGATGGGGAAGAAATGTGAAGAAGCGTACAACCTGCTTGAAAATATGGCAGCGAACAACTATCAATGGCCTACAGCTAGAACTCATTAGCCAAAAGTAGCAGGTATTTATGAGGTGGACACCATGACAGCCTTTTCAGCTCAAGTGACATCACAACTTTCTGCCATGGCAAAGAAAATAGATTCTATGGGAATGCAGAAGAGTCAGATGGAGACAGTGTATGAGCTTTATGCAGGAGAACACTCAACAGAGCATTGTGCAATTAATTCGGAATCTGCGCAATTTATTGGGAATTAAAACAGACAGCAGCAATATGGTAATAATGCAAACAATTACAATCCTGGGTGGAGGAACCATCCGAATTTTGCGTGGAGCAATAATCAGATGCAAACTCAAACTCAAGCTCCAAGACATCCATACCCATCCGGAGTTCAGCAACAGCAACAACCCGATAAGCTATCACAAGTGGAAGACTTAATAGCAAGAATGGCAAATCAATTTGAAGTAACTTCGAAAAATCAAGCAGCTCAAATAAGGAATCTTGAAACTCAGATTGGTCAGCTCCATAATTCTCTTAAACAACCGACCTCAAGGTTCTTTACTAAGTGATACTGAGAAGAATCCAAAAGGAGAGGGTAACGCACACTGTAAGGCGATTACTCTGAGAAGTGGGACAGAATTATCCGAAACAGTCAAGGAGAACTCAAAGCAGCCACGAGATGTCGATGCAAGTGAGGATGCAGATTTAGCAAAGAAAACGGAGAAGCCCGTGGAAAAACCCGAAGGAGTCAAGCTGAATCCCTATGTTCCACCAGTACCATTCCCTCAGCGACTCAAAAAGGCAAAAGTAGACAAACAATTCTCAAAGTTTCTAGAGGTGTTCAAGAAACTTCAAATCAACATACCCTTTGCGGATGCTCTAGAACAAATGCCAAACTATGTGAAATTCATGAAGGATATTCTGTCAAGAAAGAGGAAGTTGGAAGATTTTGAGACAGTCACACTGACAGAGGAATGTAGTGCCATTCTACAGAATAAATTGCCGCCCAAACTAAGAGATCCAGGCAGTTTCACAATACCATGCATAATTGGTGACAAGTTCTTTGGGAAAGCTTTATATGATATGGGGGCCAGTATTAATCTGATGTCATTGTCCATATATCAGCAGTTAGGCCTGAAAGAAGTGAAACCGACCAATGTAACTTTATAGCTGGCAGACAGGTCATTGACGCATCCAAGAGGAATAATGGAGGATATATTGGTGAAAGTAGATAAGTTCATCTTTCCTGCAGATTTCATAGTATTGGACTTCGAAGAGGACAAAGAAATTTCGATCATACTTGGGCGACCATTTTTGGCTACGGGTAGAACTTTGATAAACGCGCAGAAAGGGGAGCTGACGATGAGGGTGCATTATCAAGAGGTCACTTTTAACGTTTTCAAAGCTATAAAATTGCCAAAAGAAGCAGAAGAGTGTTTCAGAGTTGATTGGTTAGAGGTAGCAGTGAATGAAGTTTCTGAGTTTATTTGTAATGCGGATCCACTTACAACGGCTTTAGTTAATCCTAAAGCTGCAGATTTTTCAGCTCCACTTGAGTTTGTGCAGCTATTGAATGCATCTACACCGCTCTTACAGGTTAGTAAGCTATTTGAGCCTTTAGGTCATTCTGAGAAAATAAAGACCCATGAAAAGACATCTATAGAAGAACCACCCGTTTTGGAGTTGAAACAGTTGCCAAACCATTTGAGATATTCTTATTTGGGGAATTCTTCTACACTACCGGTGATTATTTCAGCTTCACTTGATGAGTTATAAGAGACAAAATTGCTAAGGGTATTGCGGGAATTTAAAACTGCCATTGGTTGGACCATAGCAGATATCAAAGGAATTAGCCCATCAATATGCATGCACAAAATCCTACTTGAGGAGGATGCCAAACCAGTTGTAGAGCAACAACGAAGACTAAATCCAATCATGAAAGAAGTCGTAAAGAAAGAGATTATTAAGTGGTTGGATGCAGGTATAATATATCCCATATCAGATAGTTCGTGGGTTAGTCCGGTGCAATGTGTACCAAAGAAAGGAGGCATGACAGTAGTAGCCAATGAGAATAACGAACTAATTCCAACAAGGACGGTGACAGGTTGGCGAGTCTGTATGGATTATCGAAAATTAAACAAGGTAACTCGCAAAGATCATTTTTCGTTACCTTTTATTGATCAGCTGCTAGATAGATTGGTGGGTCATCCATTTTACTGTCTGCTGGATGGCTATTCTGGCTACAATCAAATTGTCATAGCCCCCGAGGATCAAGAAAAGACGACATTCACGTGCCCGTATAGAACATTTGCCTTCCAGAGAATGTCTTTTGGGCTTTGCAATGCACCGGCGACATTTCAGAGATGTATGATGGCAATCTTTTCTGATATGGTAGAGCAGAATTTAGAAATCTTTATGGACGATTTTTCAGTCTTTGGTGATAGTTTTGATCTATGCTTAGCAAAACTGATTTCGGTTCTAAAGAGATGCGTAGAAACAAATTTGGTGCTTAATTGGGAGAAGTGTCACTTCATGGTGCAAGAAGGAATCATCTTGGGACATAAGGTGTCTGATAGTGGTATAGAAGTGGACAAGGCAAAGATCGAGACGATTGAAAATCTTCCACCACCAAATTCTGTGAAAGGAATTCGAAGTTTCTTGGGACATGCAAGATTTTATCGACAATTTATCAAGGATTTCTCCAAGATTACAAAACCGTTATGTGTTTTACTTGAAAAAGATGTTCCTTTTAAGTTCACTACAGAGTGTCGTGATGCATTTCAGAATTTAAAGACGAAGTTGATAACTGCACCGATAATAGTCGCACCAGATTGGACTTTACCGTTCGAGCTCATGTGTGATGCTAGCGACTACGCGGTTGGGGCAGTCTTAGGCCAACTCAAGGAAAAGGTATTTCATACAATCTACTACGCTAACAAAACTCTGACAGATGCACAATTAAATTACACCACGACAGAAAAAGAATTACTTGCAGTAGTCTTTGCATTCGACAAATTTCGAGCCTATTTGATTGGGACAAAGGTGATCGTGTTTACAGACCACTCTACAATAAAGTATCTCATCTCTAAGAAGGATGCCAAACTAAGGTTAATCCCGTGGATTCTTCTACTTCAGGAATTTGATCTTGAGATTCGGGATAGGAAGAGGTCCGAGAACCAAGTAGCAGATCATCTCTCTAGACTGGAAAATTTGCAGCAAAACAAATGAGATCGGGTATTGATAAATGAATCCTTTCCCGACGAGCAATTATTCTATATAGCAAAGGAAGCTCCTTGGTATGCGGATTACGTCAATTACATCGTCAGTGGTGTACTTCCGTATGATCTGAGTTATTAGCAGAAAAAGAGGTTTCTACATGATGTCAAGCAATATCTATGGGACAAACCTTTTCTTTTCCGACAATGTGCTGACCAGATGGTAAGACGATGTGTGGCTAGGGAGGAAGTCGAAGGTATTCTACAACATTGCCACTCATCTTTGTATGGAGGTCACTATGGAGGTGATAAGACAGCTGCAAAGATTCTTCAATCTGCATTTTATTGGCCAACAATGTTCAAAGATGCTCATGAATTCAGAAAGAGGTGTGATCGTTGTCAACGAGTTGGCAACATATCAAATCAGCAAGAAATGTTGTTGAATTCAATCTTGGAAGTGGAAATATTCGACGTATGGGGGATTGATTTCATGGGACCGTTCCAATCGTCATTCAATAACAAGTATATCTTAGTGGGAGTGGATTATGTCTCCAAATGGGTGGAAGCAGTGGCGTTACCTACTAATGATGCCAAGGTTGTTCTAACTTTTTTGCGCAAGAACATATTTACAAGATTTGGAACACCAAGGGCTATAATTAGTGATGGGGGTCCCATTTCTGCAACAAATATGTTGCCGCTCTTCTCACTAAGTATGGAGTACGACATAAAGTTGCGAGGTCATATCACCCGCAGACGAGTGGACAAGCCGAGATTACCAATAAAGAAGTCAAAAGAATTTGGGAAAAAATAGTTAATCCGACCAGCAAAGACTGGTCCAGCAAGCTTGATGAGGCTCTTTGGGCATACAGTACTGCTTACAAAACTCCCATAGGCATGTCTCCATATAGACTCGTCTATGGAAAAGCATGCCATCTCCCAGTAGAATTGGAGCGCAACGCATATTGGGCGATTAAGAAGCTCAATTTTGAGTCACATGTCGTAGGAGAAAAGAGGCTCTTGCAGTTGAATGAATTGGATGAATTTAGAATGAATGCCTATGAAAGTGCTAAAATGTACAAGGAGAAAGTCAAAAAGTGGCATGACAAGCGCATTGTTGAGCGGACATTCGAACCAGGCCAATCTGTACTATTATTCAATTCAACACTCAAGCTTTTTCTGAGCAAGTTGAAATCCAGATGGTCAGGACCGTTTACAATCACTAATGTCTTTCCATACGGAGCAATTGAAGTTATTGACCCTCGTTCTCAGCAAACATTTAAGGTTAATGGGCAAAGGCTAAAGCATTATTGGGGCGGAAACGTGGATCGTCAGCGGACCTCCGTAACCCTTTCCGAGCCGACTTAAGCGAAAAGGAGAAAGTCAGGTTGAAAGACTCTAAATCAAGCGCTTGTTGGGAGGCAACCCAATCGTAGTATCACTTTAGTTTTTAGTTTTCACTTTTTAGGCATTTTTGGGTTAAGTCATTCAATTTATAGGATTTATTAAATTGTTAACTTAGGAAGAATTTTTTTTTTTTTTTTATATGCAAGCTTCACTAATTCGTATACATTTTACCTCCTTGCAGCTAAAGAAGTTCATTATGGAATTTAGAATACAAAAAAAAATATTGCAGCATTGAAGTTTCAGAAATTTAGCACTGCGCCCCGGCAGAAATATTACACTGATTTATTGCGCCCCGGCGTAGTACAGCGCCCCGGCGAGACAAGATGGCGCCCCCAGCGGAATGCTTGCAGTCTGATCGCGCCCCGGCGGAAAAGATGGCACCCCCAGCAAAAAGCCCTCAGTTTGACTGTGCCCCGGCGCGATTTCAAGGCAAAACAATAGCGCCCCGGTGAATTTATCGATTTTCAATTTTTAAAAATCAAATCCCATGCTCGATCAGAATTCCTAAAATTAAAACCCAAACTCTATCATTCTCTCTCTCTCTCTCCCACACCCCAGTAACCTCTCCTAATCCTAAAACCCTATGCCTCCTACTACATCTCGGTCACCCGTCCTCATCTCCCTTGCAATTCCTCTCACTACATAGCCAAGAACGAAGTCCATCCGGTGTTCGTAGCTTACATGTTAGCAATCTCACGGGTAGACTCCACGGTTGGGGATGTGGGAAACAAGTTGGTTTTCAATCATTCAAGCATCCAAGTTGAGGTACCAAACATATTAATTTACCTATATATTCATTACAATACATTCAAGTGTAGTGGCTGTTTTTGTTGCTTTAAATTATTTGTGTTGGGTTTGCCCAGTGGTTTGTGTTGGCCACTGGAGGAGAATTGGTGGTTTGGTGGTAGTGATCGGAGCTAAGAACGGATTCTCAGTTAGTAGGGGTAATTTACAATGGTAAAATCCACATAAGTTTGGGGGAAATTGAGTGTACACCGCCTGTTTATTAATTTGCCACAAAAGGGGATTCATTTGGTTTGATTGTCAGTAAAAGCTTGTTTTGGACTTCGAAAATCGTCGTAGGGCTTCGATATTGATATTGTGCTAATATGCCTCTGAAATGACAGCGGGGAGAAGGTTCTTCGGTTACACCTTGGCCTTTTAATCGGAAGAAATTCATTAGTGCAGAGGTCGAGGATAAGTTTAATCATGTTTTAGCCGGACGGGCATTGATTCAAGAAAGGGGGCTGCGTCCGGATATATTAGAGGATGGTGAGATGCGGGCTATGCTGGTGGAACGTGGTTGGCAGGTGTTTACAGAACACCCGGATGCGGCAGTAACAGCCGTAGTTAAGGAATTCTATGCTAATGCACTCGACACACCCGAGTGTGAAGTGATGGTTCAGGGTCAGTTGGTATCGTTTAGCAAAGAAAGGATTAATGAATATTACAACTTGCGGACTCCGTATGTTTATCAGTTTGCTACAATGGGGGCACCTGATTATGGACAAATTGTCCGCGACCTTTGTTGACCGGGCACGAAATAGAAAACTAATAAGTACACTGGCAAATTATCAACATTTCCATTCAACGCGTTGAGTCGATATGGCAAGATTTGGTATGCCTTCTTGTGTGCCAACTTAATGCCATGTATGCATGTGAGCGACGTGACACGGGAGCGCGTCGTGCTACTTTATGCTATTGTAACCGGTTTATCTATTGATGTGAGAAGCGTAATTGTCGCCTCGATAAAAAACCAGTTGAAAGGTGCGACGTCCGGAGGGTTACCATATATGTCCCTCATTACCGCGTTATGTCAGCTGTCTGGTGTACGGTGGGGGGCAGCTGAACCAGTGCAGCCACCAACGACTCTCCTCGATCATAGCTTGATTGCCCGTTACAAAGTTTGGGGCGGGGGCGAGTCCCATCCATGCGGTTTAGGATTTATTTTGGCTCCTCAATCGCCACCTCACAATGATGATGCTCCTGATAGTCCCGATAATGATGCGGTCGTGCCGGGTCTTAACCTAGCCGTAAGACGGTTACAAAGGCGGACGGATATCCAGTTTGAGGAGGTGTTTCGGCAGCATGAGCACCTAGCGGAGCGTCAGGATGCTATGCACGCTTACACATATACGTGCACTTCCGCTTTGGCCGCGATGTTATCACAATTAAATCCGAATGCTCCAGCTTTTTCAATCCCACCTCCGCCAATGTTACCGGAATATCCATCGCACGACTCATATTCCGAGGAAGATGAGGGCTTCTCCGACCATGCTTAGGGGAGTTTTCTTGTTCATATTCATGTTTCATTTCTTTAACTATTTTACAATGAGGGCATTGTGTACTGTGAGTTTGGGGGTAGTCTGAGTCTATTTAGTTCATATAGTTGCATATGTTCATATAGTTGCATAGGTTCATATCATATAGTTGCATATAGTTTGAAAAAAAAATTATTAAATTAAAAATCACAAAAATATTTGCATATAGGATCATATATTATTGCATGTAGGAACACTTGAGTATTAAATTAATGTATGAAATCTAAGGATGGCCAATGATGAAACTGTGAGTCTTTATTTAATAATTTTAGTAAGATGGATTTGGATCGTAAAGTTCAAAGTCTTACATATTTTACTTGTTTTTATGATGCTTTTGCATAAAACGGCTTCGGGAGGTCAAAACGGGAAAAAGCTGTTCAGTGGCAATTTTGTAATTAATGAACACTACATGGCACCGGGGCGCAGTGATAGAGCGTGAAGATAGCGCCAGGGCGCAGTTCGGCGAGTTTAGTTGATTCAATTCTGCGTTGAGAAATTCGAGTCTGAATAGGAAGTTAGCTGTTGCGGTTCTGTTAAAGAAGGATTCTAGGACTTTAAGGCAGACAGAGAGAGTATGTAAGAGAGATAGAGAGCAAGGATTGGAGAGCACGAATTAGAGCTACTGGAAGGATTTTTTAGGAAGAACACAACAGTAAAGGCGAGATGAAGCAAGAGACTTCGACAGAGTTTTCTCTATTTCCTTTTCCTTAATCTTCTGAACATTTGATGATTTTCTATATCAATTTAATTATGGTTTTCATTATAATGTGTAACTAAATCCTTCTTTAAGGTTACAATGGAACCGTTGGTTGAACTTTAATTAAATTATCTTCGCTTCAATTATTTGATCAATTGATGGATTGGTTGTTATATCTTGTGCGTGAATTATAATTGGCCGATCAGCAGATATTTGATTTCTTAGATGGAATTGAAAGAGAAAATCTAGGAATAGATCTGGGTATAATAACGTGACTTTGTTTATTCTTTCTAGGAAGAGTATCATAATAGTATATAGGATGCGAATACCTATAGACCACACGTAACATGTTGAGATTTTAATCTTAATGAGTCTGTTTCAAGATATTTTGCATAGACTTATAGCATTATAAATTGGAATGGATCTTTTTATTAATTATCGAAAGAGATTAGTAAATAGATAAGTGATCTCAGTTAACAATCCATATGATTAACTAATTGGAATTAAGATGATGACGTTATTGTGATCCAACGGGGAAATTGTAATCTTAAAGCTCTTTATTATCTGGTAAATCATTCTCATTAGTTAGTTAGTTAGTTAGTTAGTTTAAATTCAATTTCAATTTTAAGTAGTTCATAATTCCAGGTTCATAATTCAAATTTGCTACAGTTTAAATAGAGTTGAATTAATACACATTTAATAGTTAACATAGTTATTATTACTTGTTCCTTGTGGATTCGACGTCCTTACTACTACTATATTACTTGATTGACCGTGTATACTTGCGTGTGAATTCCATATATAGAAATCGGACAACAAGCCCCGTAAGTTGTCACATGTTTGAACAATGTAAGAGGTGTTACGCTTATGATTTTGGGTCGTTTCAATGCCCGGAGTGAGTTTTGTTCTACATTTTCTGTATTTGTCTAAGTTTTTTAAAAATAAGTTACGCAAACGAGGTTCTAACTTAGTCATCGAAACTCAAACTCGAGCCCCGTAAGTTATCACGCGTTTCAAATATGCAAGAGGTGTTATGCCTATGATTTCGTGTCGTATCAATTCCCAGGGCGAGTGTTGGTCTACTTTTCCTATATTTGTCTAAGTTTTTTTAAAATATGTTAGGCAAAAAAGGTTCTAACTCGGCCATCGTAACTCGGAATCGAGCCACATAAGTTTTCACGCGTTTGAAATATGTAAGAGGTGATACGCCTACGACTTCGTGTCATTTCAATGCCTGGGGCGAGTTTTGTTCTACTTTTCCCATATTTGTCTAAGTTTTTTTAAAATAAGTTAGGCAAACGATGTTCTAACTCGGCCGTCGAAACTCGGAATCGAGCCCCGTAAGTTGTCACGCGTTTGAAATATGTAAAAGGTGTTACGCCTATGAGTTCATGTCGTTTCGATGCCCGGGGCGAGTTTTTGTCTACTTTCCCTATATTTGTTTAAGTATTTTTTAAATAAGTTAGGCAAACGAGGTTCTAACTCGGCCATCGAAACTCGGAATCGAGCCCCGTAAGTTGTCACGCATTTGAATTATGCAAGAGGTGTTACGCCTACCGGGGTAAGTTTTGGTCTACTTTTCCTATATTTGTCTAAGTTTTTTTAAAATAAGTTAGGCAAACAAGGTTTTAACTTGGCCATCGGAACTCAGAATCGAGCCCTGTAAATTGTCACGCGTTTGAAATATGTAAAAGGTGTTATGCCTATGGTTTTTTTCCGTTTCGATGCCCGGGGCGAGTTTTGTTCTACTTTTCCTGTATTTGTCTAAGTTTTTTTTAAATAAGTTAGGCAAATGAGGTTCTAACTTGTCCATCGGTACTCGGAATCGAGTCCCGTAAGTTGTCACGTGTTTGAAATATGTAAGAGGTGCTACGCCTACGATTTTGTGTCGTTTCGATGCCCGGGGCGAGTTTTGTTCTACTTTTCCTATATTTGTCTAAGTTTTTTTAAAATAAGTTACGCAAACGAGGTTCTAACTCGGCCATCGAAACTCGGAATCGATCCCCGTAAGTTGTCACGCATTTGAAATATGCAAGAGGTGTTATGGCTATGATTTCATGTCGTTTCAATACCCGGGGCGAGTTTTGGTCTACTTTTCTCATATTTGTCTAAGTTTTTTTAAATAAGTTAGGCAAACGATATTCTAACTCGGTCATTGGAACTCAGAATTGAGGCCCATAAGTTGTCACGTGTTTGAAATATGGAAGAGGTGCTATGCCTATGGTTTCGTGTCGTTTCGATGCACGGGGCAAGTTTTGGTCAACTTCTCGTATATTTGTCTAAGTTTTTTAAAATAAGTTAAGCAAACGAGGTTCTAACTCTGGCATCGGGACTCGAAATCGAGCCCCGTAAGTTGTCATGAGCTTGAAATATGTAATAGATGCTACGCCTATGGTTTCGCGTCGTTTGTATGCCCAGGGTAAGTTTTGGTCTACTTTTCCTATATTTGTCCAAGTTTTTTTTAATATAAGTTAGGCAATTATTTTTTTTATAACTTTTTTACAATTTAAGTAATCAATATAATATATATTAGTACAAACTATATATTTAAAGACATAAATTAATATTTGTAGTTACTTGTCGCATATGTAGGGGAAAGAAGTTTACAAGTACAACCAATACTATTCGAACGACCTCTTGTGCTACTAGACCCCATAGCTCGTCTCATGAAGCTGGATCAATGGAATCGTATACGATCTCCTGAGTGAGGTGGTAGACACGCTCACATGATGGTGCGCATGATCGGATTTGACTGTTCGCCATACACCCATCGACAATCCTCCAAAAGAAATCGTCCGATAAAGAGGAACCAGCTCCCGATCCACTCGCACCATCTGATCCAGTAGAAGGGCGACATCTGGCTCTCGCAGCAGGCATTACAATGTATGATGGGACTCCTGGCATACCCAAAATCCAATTATTTATAATTTTGGATTTTTATTATTATTATTATTATTATTATTATTATTATTATTATTATTATTATTATTATTATTATTATGTTTGCTCCGTTTGGGTCTCATCTCGCTTCACGTCGATGCCTGGTTGGGTAAATTGAGAGAGAGAAGAGGGAAATTAAGGGTTGTTAGTTTTATCCTTTTCAATCCAAAATACAACATATAAGAGCATTACAACATATAAGAGCATTTATTTTACATTTTGCAGATCATTGTGCTCTAAAATTTTGGAACGGGGGATTATATTTAAAAAAAAGTACCCATAGTTTGACATTGAGGTAGTCTCTATTTTTTTTTAACTTACATTTATATTCTATAAGTATTATAAAATGAAAAATACATCTTGCATGCTTAAATGTTGTAATGGAAAATTGTATATCATTTTAATGTCCGTGGGAATGACAGATTGTGATGGAACTTCCAGTGGAACACTGGCTCCTTTTGGACAACCTCTTGGATCTTGCACATGCACCTTTTATTCACACTTCCACCTTTGCCAAGGGATGGAGTGTTCCTAGGTTTGTTACCACAGTCATTAAAAATGATCTAAATAACTAATTAAGCTATTAAAGGAGAATCGTAGTAACGTATCCTAAGCTATGTTCGGCTACTCAATTCGAAGCCTTGAAATTTGAATTAAGTGTCAAATTCTAACTAACTTTCAAATCAAAGGAATGGCAAATGTGCTCTCAGCTCCAATTCCGAAACTTGGTAATGAGTTGCCAAACGTAGCGTTAATTTATATTGCACATCAAAGGTGATGTCAAGAGTCTACAAGACTTCCACCTATCTCATTTTCTTAGGTAAAGCTTCAAAACAGTTTTTCCTTGGCACACTTGAGATCCGGATAATCACAGCATATAAAATCATTGTAAGATTTTTGAAAAAATCGGTATTAATATATTTAGATGCGTTTCACATCTGGGCTCAATAAATTCTGTGATATACTGGCATTACATTGATTCTGATACACTGCAATTTGCAAAGCAGAAAGGCGGAGATGGAGGAAAAGAAGAAAAAAGATATAGTAGGATATCTTTAAAAATATGGTAGAATATTATGTAATTTCAATACCTTTGATTATGTAATTTCAAGAGGGCCTTTTTCATGGATAGTGAGTTGTTTTGTTTCAGGTAATATAATATGACTACCAAAAGCAAGTCAACTGGGGAAAACTAAGGTTAATAAAATAAAATAATTATGTATAGCTCCATCCAGAGGACGTAAAGTATTTGTTTTCTTGGTATTGATTGAAGAGCACATATAGTTATATATATATATATATAGTTCAGTTTATTAATGAAAAATGAAAGCAAAGGAATCAATATTGCTTAAAAAGGCGTCAAATTGTTTGCAACATTTCCAGAATATAGTTTAGTAGCCTAGGGAGCATTCTAAGCTGCAGGAACCAAGAGAATACTACAAATCAGACCAAAGTCACTACTTTATCATAATCTAACACTTCAAATGCTAGCCAATTTGATGTCACTACTTAAATTATACGCAGCAGACCATAGTCACTACTTACAGTTCAAATCAGAAATTAGGATTTGCACTTGAAAGTTCAGAAATTCCAAATGCAGAACAATTGACTAAAATTACACATACGCAATCTATTCTTGAACCAAACAAGTGACTAAACTTAGATATTAGGGCTTTGAAGTTACCTGAAGTACACAGCAAAAAAAAAGCTGCCTGGATATTATTTCGGTATGAGCAGTACGGTAGCTAATTTGTTCTTCACCTCCCTAATCAATGATTAGAATAGAAAATTTGAGAATTAAGGAGAGATAATTGGAGAATGAACTAAACAAATACAAAATCAGTACAAACTATGGAAAATCACATACCTTTAGGTCGACAATGGAGGCACGCTATAGTATGCACCTGGAAGAAGATGTAGAAGGAGGGGAGGAGGATATGAACAAGATAAGGGAGATAAGGAAGAGCCGGAAGCGGAGGAGGAGAAAGGAGGAAGGACGAGTCGGATGAGCTAAATGGGAGACTGGGATCGGCAAATTAAGAGGGAAAAACCAAAATCTGGCGAAAGAGAAAAAAAATAAGACTCGTTGCCATCGCAATTAGGGTTTTAAAAAGGATTCAATCTCAACGGCATGTCCGACAACATTACCTCCGTCGTTATTGACTCACTGGCGACGGCGAGTCCGTCGATCCTAAACTTTTGACCGTCGCCTATAACTTCTCCCTCTGTAATAACCTGAATATTTAACAATATTTTTTTTAATGAAAATATTGAGATTAATAAAGGTTGTGAAATTTAAAAAACCTAGTTCTGTGAGAAGGGTGAAAATAGATGAATAAATTTTTTTTCCTATGTGTTAGTAAGAACCTGGGAGGTTCAAGTGTTATAGAACCCTGAAAATTTTCTCTTGGAGCAGAGATGCCTTAGAGGGGCGAGTAAATCGGTCATTAACTCAGGATACGATTAGTGACTCGATAAATAAGGGAATTATAATAAAGATAATTCACTAAGGTAAAACAAGGTAGTATGATACCTTTAAAATTCGATGAATTATTTGATGGATAAGATAAGCTAGGTATTGTTGCGGTAATTCGATTTAAGCCAACCTAGTTGAAATGAACCCAAAAATTTAATAATGTTATAAATAAAATTTAGAATTTAAATTTCTAAATTAGTGAATTAATGAAGGGTGATCATTGCAAACCCTAGGAAAGGGTATTATGAATATTTAAATATTCGGGGATTTATTTTAAGGTGTTCGATCAAAGGGGTTATTAAACTAACGAACAAACCTAGAAAATTATTACCGAGCGAGTGGTATGTTGAGAAACCCTAATTAGGATTCAATGAGGCTTAATTAGGGCAAGTCTAATTGGATTATGTAAATTAATTAATATAATTATTAATTAATAATAACTATGTGAAATATTAATAATATTAATTAATAGTCCAACTAGTAGTTAAATACTAGTAGGCTAGCTCATATATTATTTTTAAACAAGTCCACTTAATTAATTAAGCATGGATTTGTATGTTGGTTGTATTAATTTAATTAGGTAAGCCCAATGATTTATTTAAATTGAGAGACTAATAAATTAATGTTTGAGCTCAATGTTGGTAAATTAATTTGGTGTTATAGTAGCCCAACCAAGATGAATAGTAAGCCCAAACAATTAAATTGAAAGCCCAATTTTTGGTCCAAATTCAAAGCTTCTAGAAGGATTTTTATTTTGCAAGTTAACTAATAAAAATAAATCAAAAATTGGGGCAATATTGAGAAAAAGTGTGGAATACTCAACCTCTTTTAGCTAGAATTTGTAGAATGCTTGAAGTCCAATTTATATGCTTACAAGGTGTGTATGTATAGGTTAGCTCCACTATAAATAAATCACTTGGTTCATTGGCTAAGAGTTTACAAAGTTGCAAGAGAGAGCTTTTATATTGGTGCTAGTGAGTTGGAGTGAGTTCCAAGTGAGTTGAGTGAAATAGTAAATAAACTAATGAGTTAACTCAACCGAGTCGAGCCGAGTCAAGTCAACTCAACCCATTCTTAACCAAGATAAGAGCTTGGAGGTTCATCTACTATTTTGGAAGGAAGAGAAAGCAAACACACAAAACAAAAAGGTTAGAAAACTCTAAAAACCTTAGTTATGCTTGTTATGTGATTAAAATAAGAAATAAATGGTAAAAATACCATCTTTATGTTCTTTAAGTCTAGATCCATGCTAGATATATTAAATAAGTGTTTCATAGATTTTTGGTATGGATCCATAAGCATTTATGTGGAAAAACATAGCAAAAGTTGTAAAATGATGTTTACCGGAAAACTAAAAACCGAGTAGCCTCATTCCCGGAATTACTGTTCATGATCTGTAAGTCAGAATCATAATCCGTCAATTTTTTATGCTAGATATTGAAGTTATGTAAATTCTCCAACTTGAATAACTAAAATCCGATTTAAAACGAGTGAGATATGATTTTTCTACTCAAACACTCCACCGTCGAAAGTTTTGCATGAACAGTCCGGTTATAGGCTATTTTCAGTGGTCAAATCATGTCCAAAAAATTAATCTGATAATGAAAAATTGTAGTTCGGGAAGTAACGATTCCAACAATATAAAGTAAAGCTTAATCGGAGTTATAGAACTCAAGTTATTAAAGTTTTAGTGAAGAACCCCAAAACTTGACAGAATCTAGAAACATTAAAAACCTACTGCCGGTTTTTCTTTGGTGAACCGGCCGAAACATTCCGGTGACCGGTTCACCACTTTTTCGGCCCGTTCCGGTGAAGTCCCGAACTGGAAAGTTGCTTAAAATTTTGTGTACTATTTTATAAAATTTAGTTTGTATTTTTATTATGTAATTTGGTAATTTCTATAATTATTAAATGATTAAAGCTAACTAATTACATGAAAAATTGTTAAAAGTATTTTTAAATGCTGGAAAAATGTTAATCACCCTACTTACTTATTATTCAAGTTGTATTAAATAGTAAGTAAGATTAAATAAAGAAAAAAATATTTTTAATACTTTTTGAGGTGATAATGTACACTAGTTGGATGTTAATTAACTAATAATTGAAGAAAATTATTATTAAATTATTATTAAATAATAAATGTGATATTTAAACTATATCATATCATTTAATGAAGGAAAATAATTATTTATTATTTAATTGATAATTAAATAGTAAATAAAGGAAGTAACTAGGTAATTATTATTTAATTGATATTAAATAGTAATTAAATTATGAGAAAGTGTTTAAACTAATTATTTATTATTTAGTTAAGTGTAAATAATAAATAAAGGCAATTAATTAATTTATTATTATTTAATTAAAATTAAATAATAATTAAAGAGGGTTAATTGCTTACTATTTAATATATTAAGTAGTAATCAAAGAATGTTAGAGTTAATAGTATAATTGTTTATTATTTAATTAATATTAAATAATGAGTACGAATAATTAATTAATTAATTAATATTTAATTTATATTAAATAATAATTAAATGGTAATTAAGTGGAATAAATTATTACTTAATCAAAAGAAGATTATTAAGTAATTAAAATATATTGATAATATTAATGATTAACTATTAAATGATAATAGTTAAGAATTAAATCACTATTCAATACCTAATAATGATATGTAATTAATTTAAAATATTATTAAAGGATTAATAATATTGTTTAGCATTTAATTAACTATTAAATAATAATAGTTAAGAGTTAAACCATTATTAAATAAATAATAATGATAAATAAATATTTAAAATATTATTAAAGAATTAATAATATTGTTTAACAAGTAATTAACTATTGAATAATAATAGTTAAGGGTTGAATCATTATTAAATAATTACTAAGGATACGTGAGGATTTCAAATATTATTAAATGATTAATAATATTGATGAACAATTAAATTATTATTAAAATAATTAATAATAATAATAAGTCAAATAAAATATTATTAAATGGTAATAATACTAGCAAGCGATTAAATTATTATTAAAAGATTAATAATAATGATTAAGGTAAACTATTATTAAAAATGAATTAATAATAGTAATGGTTATTTAAAGTGTTATTTAGTAATTAAATAACATTATAAGATATTACTAATTAATAGTAAAAGTTTAAAATATTATCCAATGCAGGTAATATTATGATAAATCATCGAGTTAAATGATGTGATTAAGTTAAACCAAGGGTATGGTCCATTAGTGACTAATTAGTTGTTCGACCTAAACAGAAATAAGGTTCAGGCCTTAATGCAGTGACATTAATAAATGTCAGAACTGCATAGTTTGTACAAAAGATTTACGGCGTTGAATATGAAACACTGAGTCAAGTCAACGAGAGACTAAAATACGAAATGAACCCTATTGATTTAAAAGGGGACGATAAGAAGAGATAAATATCTTTAAAGATTTACTATTGAGTAAAACTGTGACTGATAATGTGCATCGTTGATCTCACATACTGTATAAGTGATGCAAGGAACGTGAAAGATTAGCGTAAGCTGGTTATACAAGTTCAGGCAAGTTTTTCAGAACATGTTGCATTATGTGCCTGATTTAGAATATTATAAAATTATTATGTGTGCATATGTTATTATGTGCAATAAGGTGGTAATGTGCTTTTGTGATACAAGTTAAAATAAACTGTTAGTATGCAGTAGATGATTAAGTTGATTGCTCTATATATGTTGAACTGTATGAAATTGTAAATCACATGCATGAATAGCATGAATCATAGAGTAAATGCAAAGCATGATATGCATGAGATATGTAGTCATTGCAAAGCATGAGATGCATGAGGCATGATGAAATTTGTTTATATGTTATGTGAAACTGTTAGACTTGTTGAGTCGGCGTGCTCACCCTTACTTAAAACAAAACATTACAGAAAAGCTTGAGGAAGCTGATTACTCTGGTAGAAGCGAAGATAAAGATTGACTAACAAGTCATCAAGATCGAAGCGTAAGTGCTTTTATAGTAAAACCCTGCGATATAATAAATTATCTCTGTGGGTATTACTTGTGAAGATTTTTATGTCTTAAATGTGCTATAGATTAGCAAACCGAAATGTTAAAAGAACATATATAGATTATTTTAAATCATTTTCAGATGTTGTCCTTTATGTATAAGGGTGACAGATTGGTATGCTAAATCATTATTCATATGATTGGGAAGTGTAATAAAAATGTTTAAAGATTTCGATTCTGGATTAGAATGATATTGAAAATTTTACCCATTTAAGGTTTAATACCTGATATATAGTAATAATTGTATTTGCTTGTGGTTTATAAGTCAAATATAATTAGTTTAAACTCAGGATTGAGGTTACTTTTAACGGACCAGATCCGGGGTTATTAGAGCCGGATTTTAGGAACGTTACACCCTCTACTGCGAAAAATTCCCACCAAAACCTAAGTCATTGCTGACGAAAGTATAGTCATTATCGACGGACATCTGTCGACCACCAAGCAGGGGAAGGAGGGAAAAGGTCATTTCCGACGGACATCATTGGCGACGGTGTAGCCGTCGCCATTAAAGTTATTCGCGATGAAAATTTGGCAATCGGTAATGATGTCGTCGCCAAATGATCCTCTTTTTTTGTAGTGGTGGGAAGCTGTCGTTACGCTACTAAAATTAAAACCTTATACTTTATGAACACAAAATTCAGTATAGTGAAAAGCATGGATCAATCCCACAGAGAGCAATATTGTTTCCAATTTATCCTAATATTTCTAATAAAAATTAAAAGTAAATAATAAAATGGGGGTTTTCAAGTAATTATAATTAACTAAATACGAAACAATAAATTAATAAGATTAACCAATGAAGTAAAAACTTCAGTTCAATCTCACCCTTACAATTAATAGATTAATCAAATCAGAATATATTTCTATCTTTCATGAAACTAATAACACTAGGCAACAACAAGCTCTACTACCCAAAAAAATTTCTTAATTATAATCTAACAAAACAAGCTCTTCATTAGATTCTAACCATTATACAACCTAAAATAAGCTCTGTAATAACCGCAAATATTATTAGCCTATTGTAAATTAAATTAGGAATTTATTTCCAATATAATGAACCCTAGTGTATTTAATTGAATTATTAAGTGACTATGTGAATTATGTGATTGGAATTTTTATTTAGTTAAAGGGAGTCCAACTATTTAAGATATTAAATTATTGGACTAATCTAAGAGTTTGATATCAAGAAATTGATGAGTTGAGTTAGTAAATATTCTTGAATGTGACAAGTCTAATTGGACTAAAATTTTTAAGTAACCAAGAGATTATTAAATGTGTATGTATATGGAAGGTATTTAACAGTTCAAGTGTATATCGCATTTAATGGACTAGTTTGCTTAATTAACAAGCCCCAACAATTTAATTATGTGAGAGACTTGAGGATTAATAATTATGAGGAATAAGAAAATTAATTTAGTAGTTCAATAATATAATTAAATTAAATGAACTATCTTGATTGATTAATTTAACAAGTCCAATTAATTAATTAATTGTTGACTTGTAGACATTTTTGAGTTAGTTGTTTAATTAGCCAATTAAGTGGAATAAATTTCCTTGTGTGCTAGTAAGATTTTGAGGATTCAATAATACATTTAATTTGGAGCGTAGAAGGTTTTATATATAAGTCATATGTGTGACTTATATTATTATAATTAAAAGTCAAACTTTTTGGTCAACTATATTAACATTTTTGGAAATCAAAATAAATCAATATTGGACACACAAAAAATGAGAGGTGGCCGGCTATATGGGGAGTCCCCCATGGGACCCATGTGCTAGGTGTTAATCTTGTGATGGTGGACTTGAAAAAGAATTCCAACTTGGTTGATAATTGTGTTGGAAAGTGAGAATTAACTAGATTGAAGTATCCATTCAAGTCCATTGCATTTATCCTATTATGCTAACTTGTATCTATCATTCCATCCATCTCTACATTTCATCTTCTTCCTTGGGACAAAACCTTCATGGGAGGATAGAGAGAGAAAGTAAAAGAAAGTGAACAAAACCTACTATTCTTAGAATAAAAAGTGTGAGAGAGATTGATTCCTTGCTAGATCTAGAATTTAAATCTTCAAAAGAGAACTTTTAAAGATTCTTGAGGAGAGAGAAAGTGGATGCAACCTCCATTCATCAACTATTTTGAGAAGGAGGAGGAAGATAGCTTGTAAATCTAAAAGGTTTAAAAAAAATTCTAAACCCTAGTTTTTTTTTTTTTTTAATTTTGTAAGTTAATGATTTAAATGGTTATGTCATGGTTAATTTTGGGAGGTTATGTGTTGGTGAAGCCATGAAGGGCTTGAAGATATAAGGATGACGATTTAGTTGGTGGTTATGTGATTTTAATTGTGAATTTTGTGTTTGTAAGTTGAAAAACCTACTTTGATGGTATAGTTTGTAAAATAAGTGGCCAAAAATCTTTTTAAAACCCTTGAATATTAGATTTATGTTGTGGCCAACTTTTTATGTCTAAACATGGTAGATGAACATGGTACTATGTGTTTAATGCTAAAAGGGTTGACGAAAAATGTTTAAACATGAGAATGAGTTTAAAAATCCTAAGCCATGCTTTCGGTTTTGAGTTTTAAAACCTTACGTGCGTACATGGTATGCTCGGTTCGATGAACTATGATGTTAAAGGTGTAAGTTTTGTACAACACCTAATTGGTATCGCGTCAAAACGATTTAAAACGAGCGCGATATGAATTTTTGAACAAACTTGAAAATTTTGAAAACTGTCTCTGCGGACAGCCTACTTTATGCAGTTTCTGTGTTCATTCCGTAGCTCATTTTAAAAATCCGTTAGCCATGGGACATAGATTTTCGAGTTCCGGAACAAACCCAACTGGATTGACTAAATTCCGAGCTACGGTCTATTTTTAATGATATTTCCCGTAAAACTGTCCAAAACTGTTTTCAGTCGAAATGCAATCTGCCCAGAAATTTCGAGGGGCGTTTTGGTCATTTAACGAGCTTTAAAAATTATAGGCTTCTGGATTTCGAAAATATATGTTGTTTTGTAGCCGCTGTCCAAAATTGAGCCCAATCGGAGTTCGTATGAGTGAGTTATGGCCAAACGAGTTTTTTGCATTACAGATTCTTAAACTGTTATAACTCACTGTTGGTAACTCGGATTACTCTGAAATTTTTACTCCGTGTTCTCTGATATAACAGGAGGATATAGTTTAAATTTCAGAACTTTCTGTAGAGTTTTAGATTTTTAATAAATATTACAAGTTTGGTCAGAAATGGCTCCATTAAAAATAGTAACCTGACTTGGAAAATTAAACGAAAATTATTTCGTGCGTATTATATCATATACTAATGATTTCCAGAAAATATAAAAATAACGAGTCAGTTTGATATTTTTGAAAAATATGTTTATGTATTGAATAATTAAAGCGGTATTTATGTATAACTCGAATAAATTATATAACTTGTTTTATTCGATCAAGAGGCACAGAAATGACATAATAAATGTATTATGAGATACATATATGTAATATGTGGTGATTATGTGAATTAAGTGTTTGCTAGATTGTTCAAGGTTAACACTAATTAATTATAGGTTTTCGGAAATAATTAATTATATTGATGTCTATTTAAAGTGTTATTTAGTAATTAAATAACATTAGAAGTGTTACTAGGTAATAGCTCAATATATTTTCCAAGGCGGATAATATTATGACAAATTGTTGAGTTTTGTGGTGTAATTAAGTTAAACCCAGAGTAGGGTTCGTTAGCGACCAATTAGTGGTTCGAACTGGACGAATATAAGATTAAGCATTTAGTCAAACTTTGACTGATTTTGTGCACCGTTGATCTCACATACCGTGTAGGTGGTGCAAGGAACGTGAAAGGTTAGCTTAAGCTGGTTCTGCAATCCAGGCAAGTTTTTCAGATATTGTTGCTATGTGTATAACTGTTGTGTGTGCACTTGAAGTATGTGAGAATTTGAATTAAATATGCTTTTGTGAACTCATATGATGTGTGTTGATTCTATATGATAGAAAGCTTGAGTTAATTGAATAAGTTGAACTGTATGCCATGTATTCATTCTAATGCATGATCAGTATGTTGCATAAATAAATGCAAAGCATGAGAAGCATGATGCATTCATATAATGTAATGCATGAAGTATGAGAAGCATGTATAAACATGAACTATGTGTTATGTGCTATCTGTTAGACTTGCTGAGCCGTCGTGCTCATTCTTTCTTAATCAACATTTTCAGTTGAAGCTCGAGAAATTTAGACGATGTCGATAAAGACAAAGATTGATACGGGAATGTCATACATGTGCGAATGGTATTAGGCATGGTAATGAAATCTCTACGTACAGAGAGTTAGATGCTTTTGCGATAAATCTGTTAAGGTAGTTTGTTTGTATAAATCAAAGTTAGAAAACTTAAATAGTTAGTATAACTTGCGATTTGGAACAGATGTGAGATATATTATCATACCCTTGTGTAGAAAGGAATATTTCTATAAATAAACAAAATTTGAATATGCTATTTAGTGAGTTTATGGTACTCATATTTTTGTAACAGACTAGATCATATTATATTCGGTCTGAGATGTCATTAAGTAAAGATTTCGATTCTGAGACAGGATCATGAAATAGTTTTGAATAAACTCTGTTTTAAACAACTACAGTATAGTTGTAGATTGTGAATGATATTGTAATAGTTTTAAAATAAACTAGTTTTATCAATTATATTATTGAGATACATTGTGAACTTATGTACAAGGTTGTACGTCTAACGAGCGAGATCCGGCGTGGCCAGCACGCGAATTTTCGGGTCGTTACAAGCTCTCTAAATTTAATATAATGAAAACATTAATATCAACGAAATTAGATTATTCTAAGTAACAATCTCACAAGCTCGGACTGTTTAACTTACACCATGATAATCATAGCAATAAATAAAAGCTTGACCACAATCATCTATCATTATTCATTATCAATTATTAAGAACAATATTAATTACACGTAATATAATTCCTAAATCTAGTAATTGATAATAATTTGATCAATCTAATGAGCTTTAATCAAACCAATCAAATTTAATATCAAATAAGCAATTAAAACAGATTATCACGAATAATTTCATATATGGAAGAATAAATAATATTACTGAATTGATTTAACCATTAACTGTAATTAGGTTTGAAATCCCCCAGAACTGAGTTGAAGAATTTAGCCTGACATGCTCTGAATAGTAATCTTTATGAATGAATGGAAAATCATCAATCCCCTAATTACAAAGCTCTAATGTTTATTTATATTAATCGATAAAATCCTACTCCTACAATTGATAGGAAACTTGATTACAAAGGAAACTCTCATCAACTATGGAAATAAAGTCCTAATTTAAATCAAAATTGCTCAAAATTGCGTGGTCAAATCCCGTGTTGACTTTCCTAGAATCGGCTCACTACGCCGGGGTGTAGTCTTTTACACTGAACATCTCGTTGGGACGCAACACTCGGTCGGAGCACCGTCTGAACTCACCATCCGCAATTTCCTCTCAGTCCAATCTCGTAGGGCGCCATGTTCCTTCACAAACACTTTTCTGGGGCGCAGTTACTGTTCCTCATTTGACTTTTGTTGACTTTTGCTTATTTTTCATTTTTTCTACAAAATCAATTTAGAATAGTTAATAAGTATAATTAGACAAATAAATTGTAAAAACTAAGAATTAAGGGATAAAAACATAATAAAATTTATTCCTATCAAATTCCCCCACACTTAGCTTTTGCCCATCCTCATGCAAAATAAAAAATAAAATAAAAATTATAACCTATAAAATACTCAAACAACAAATCATCATAAATTGGATTTGTGGCCTCAAAGATTACATAACATAATTCATAAGAAATCTCAAAACATGACAGTATTAAAATCTCAACATCGTCACCAATTCCACAAATATTCAAGATCCTTTAGTGTGTATATGCCCCCACTGTTTTAACTAGTCAATGTTTAAATAAACTCATACAATCAAATATTTAACAAACAACTTTATTTCAAAGGTAAAGCTTCATTCTGCACATCATTATTAACTAAGTAAGACAATCATATAAATAAATGATCACACAAATTTAACATGTAAGCATTTTATTTTACTCAAGCGAGTACATATAATTTTTCTTTCTTTCATCTCGCTTCATATGCATGTATAGGGATGAATGCGTTTTACACTCCATTTCACCCTTACATATATATATATTCCTTGGTGAGTGCATTTTATACTCCATCTCACTCAAACTTGCATACTTGACTTGTACAATGTCTAATTTTATTAGGCTTTTCAAAGTTACTCATGTAGCGAATTTTCAACCAATGACTCCCAAACTAGTTGGCTTTAGGGCACTAAATGTAGAAACATCCCTTAGGGCTTACTTATTCAAGTAACAAAGGCCACGAAATTTTGACTAAGACAAGTTATTTTAAATACCATGTATCTTACTTTAGTTTCGCCAAATTTATATAAATGCCTAACTTAGAATGAAATGATGTTCAAAATAAGAATTTCAAATCTTCAGTGTTAATTCTCACAAATATCTAACATAATAAGTTCTCTAAATAACAATTAATCAAACAGCAGGGTACGTGCTCATTAATGCAAAAGAATCGTGAATATTACAAAACCAACTCAAATGTCAAAATATAAACCCGCATACTCGTCAATTTCTCTTAAATAGCAGCAAATAATCAAAGTCTTATCATCGGCCTTATCCTAATTCACAAGATTAATTACTTAAATAAAACAAAAAAAAATGTCCTAACTATCCATTTTCGTATGTATCACGGTTACACTTAACACGTGCAATAAGTCTTTAAACCCATAGTTACCCTATGTAAACAAGTTTTGTCTCATGAGGGTTTGCAGTGAATTTACCCACAAAATTATCCTAGAAATGCAAAGAAAAGTATCCTGAAAAGAAAAATAATAAAAATATATCCTAAATCCCTTTTTCCCACACTTAAAACTTAAATTATCCCTAATGTAAAGTAAAATGCAAAGAAAAGACACAAATAAATAATTATAAAAAGAAAATGAAAATCAAATCTGGTTTCCTGGGTTGCCTCCCAAGCAACGCCTTTATGTAATGTCATTGGCTCGACTCAGTCCTTCCTTCTCAATTCAAGTAAACTGGATCTGTCAACTCCATAATTTTAACATTCTCGACTTGAAAACCTTCATGAAAATGTTTAAGTCGATGCCCACTCACCTTAAATTTTTTTCCTGTTTTTGGGCTTTGAAGCTCAACTGCAGCATAAGCAAAAACCTTAGTAATAACAAAAGGACCAACCCATCGAGAACGTAGCTTACCAAAAAATAACTTAAGCCGTGAGTGATAAACTAAAAAAATTTGTCCAACAACAAAGTTCTTCCGAGAAATCCTCTTATCATGAAAGGCCTTTGTCCTTTCCATGTATATTTTAGAGCTCTCATACGCCTCATTTCTCAATTCCTCTAGCTCTTGTAATTATAATTTCCTATGTCCTCCCGCTTCTTCCATGTCAAAATTACATTGTTTGATTGCCCAAAAAACCTTGTGCTCCAATTCCACCGATAAGTAACACGGTTTACCAAATATCAGCCTATAAGGTGACATACTGATATAAGCTCAAAGTACATCATCTAACCTCAAACTCCAATCCTATCGATTAGGTTTGACTACTTTCTCCAAAATGGATTTGATTTCACGGTTGGACACCTCAGCTTGGCCATTATTTTGTGGATGATAGGATGTAGAAATCTTATACATCACATTATATTTCTTGAACAGTGCTTCTGACATCCTATTGCAAAAATGTGTCCCTCTTTCACCGATGATTGCCCTTGGAGTGCCGAACCTAACAAATATATTAGACTTGACAAAATCTGCAACAACTTTAGAATTATTAGTTTGGGTGGCTTTATCTTCCACCCATTTGGAAACATAATCAACAGTCAAAAGAATATAAATATTACCAAAAGAAACAGAAAACGATCCTATAAAATCAATATCCCAAACATCAAAAATGTCAACAATTAGAATAGGCGTTTGTGGCATTTCCTACTTAAGATATTACCTGTTCATTGACAATTTTCACATGATTTACAAAACAGATAAGAGTATTTAAAAATAGTCGGCCAATAGAATCCACATTATAAAACCTTATGAGTTGTTCTTTTAGGTCCAAAATGTCATCCACAAGCATAAGAGTGACAGAAAGTTAGGATAAACAAAAAATCACTATTAGGCACACATCGTTTAACTATCTAGTCAGCACAAAATTTATACAAATAGGGGTCATCCCATACATAGTATTTGGCCTCACTCTTAAGCTTTTCTTTTTGAATTTTAGAAAATATGTTTGGTAGATAGGAACTCACTAAATAATTCACAATATTAGCATACCAAGGTTCAGCTCTATCAATTGAAAATAAATGCTTATCTGGAAAAGAATCTTGCAATGGTAGTGCTTCCTCATATTTAATCAACCTACTCAAGTGATCTTCCACCAAGTTGTTCTTTCCTTTCTTATCTCTAAGTATGACCAGCTAGTCTTTCTAACATTTGATCAATAAAAGGGAGAGGAAAATGATCTTTTCTAGTTACAGCATTCAACTTCCTATAATCAATACAGATTCTTCATCCTGTTTGCATACGAATAGGCACTAACTCATTATTATCATTCTTAACGACAGTTATACTAGATTTCTTTGGAACTACATGTACTGGACTCACCCATTGACTATCTAAAATAGGATAGATAATACCTGCATCAAGTAATTTTAGAACCTCTTTTTTCATATGTGGGTTCGGTCTGCGTTGAGTATCTCTCTTTGGTTTGGCTCCTTCCTCCAAAAGAATTTAATACATACACACAGCTGAGCTTATACCTTTGATGTCTACAATTGTCCAACTAAAAACTTGTATATGGGCCCTTAAGACTCTAAGCAACTTTTCTTCTTGACCAACTTGTTAGCAATAATCACTGGTAGTATGTCATCCTTCCCTAGATATGCATACTTCAAGTGGGTTGGTAAGGGCTTTAATTCCAATGTCGGAGCCTGCACAACAGAAGGTAAGAATCTTTCACGAGTCACAAGTAGTTGAATGAAATAGACTGCATACTTATCTGAAATTTTTGGTAAAGACTGTAGTGTAGCTATTGTATCCTTTAATTCTGAAGTCTGCTCAATTTCTTCTTCTTTGTTTAAATCCAAGTTGTTTGTAATAGCAACTTCCAGAGTTTCCTTATGCATGTGATCGAACGATTTTTGCATCAAATAGTCAATGACATTAATAGCAAAAACATGATTAATATCGCTAAGGTACCTCATGGCCTCATATATATTAAACTAAATCTTTTCTCCATCAAATTCTATGGCTAAGGTCCCATTGTGCACATCAATCATAGTTCATGTTGTCTTCAAGAATGGCCTCCCTAACAAGATATGAGCAGGATTTAGAGATGTATCATCATTCATGGCCACTATGTAAAAATTTGCAAAAAATATGAGCTCATTCACCTGCACCAATACATTCTCAATTACCCCCTCAGGGTAAGTGTTAGTACGATCAGCTACTTGAATAATAATACCAGTTTGTTTCAAATGACCTAAATTTAAATAAGCATAAATAGATAATGGCATGACATTAATAAATGCTCCTAAATCTAGCATGGTTTTTTCAAATCTAGTATTACCTATTTTGTATGGAATGGTGAACATACCTGGATCTTTATATTTAGGAGGCAATTTTCTTTGGAGAACTGTCGAGACATTCTCTCCCACAATCACTTTTTCATCATCCTTTAATTTTCTCTTATTAATGCATAGGTCTTTTAAAAATCTTGTATACATTGGCACTTGCTTTATTGCATCTATCAAAGGAATGTTTACCTCTACCTTCCTAAAGGTTTCTAGAATCTCTTTTTCTTGCTCATCCTCTTTGAATTTTTGAGATTCGTAGGAGAAAAAGGTAAAGGGTTAGTTTTAAGCTGAACAGTAGGGTTGAGCATTACCTTTGATGTTTCTGCTTCCTCCTTAGCACTATCCTCATCAAGTTCCACTGTAGCTTTTTGGTGAATCCACTTGTTTTCCACTCCTCAATATTATAGCACTTGCATTCTCTCTCGGATTGACCACTATTTGAGATGGAAACTTCACTGAACCTTGAGAGTCCAATCGTCCAACTGTGGTAGCCAATTGGCTTATCTGATTCTCCAAACTATGGATGGAAGTTATTGTCTCTTGCTGAATTGATGTGTTTGGGTCATGAATGCTTTGAACATATCCTCTAGAGATGTCCCCAGAATTTGCAGGTGTTGCTTGTCTCTGTAGGTATTGCTGCTAAGTTTGTTGGAATCCTTATTGCCTGTTTGAAAAAGTATTTTGTGGTGGTGGGGGCTTATTTCCTCCATAGCTCAGGTTGGGATGATCCCTCCATCCTGGATTGTAAGTGTTGGACTACGGATCATATCTGCATTGAGGTTTTCCTTGGAAGTTTCCCTTTGCGTTAGCTTGTTGTGTGGTGCCATCGTCTTGTATTGTGAGGCAAGCATCTATAGTATGATCTGACGACAAACAAATCCCACAAGTCCTCACAACTGGTGTATATTCAGTAGTCAACTGACGAACCATAACAGTTAAATCCAAAATTTGTCGTTCCATATTGCATGAGCTAACTTCATTCACCCTTTTTGGTGCATGGTCCATCCTAGTTCCATATTGTTGTGAATTGGCCGCCATGTTCGCAATTAAATTCTTTGTAGCCTCTAGAGTCTTATCTACTAATGCTCATCTACTCGTAGCATCGATCATACTATTATCCATCGGTAATAATCCCTCAAAGAAGTATTGGATTAGGTGTTAATCGTCGATTTGGTGTGGTGGATAACTTAAGCACAACTTTTTAAATCTTTCACAATACTCGTAAAGAGTTTCTCCATTGAATTGTCAAATGGCGCATATCTCCTTCCTAATGTTAGCGACTCTTGAAACAAAAAAAGTACTTCTCCAATAACAGCATTTTCATATCATTCCATGACTGAATTGATCCTGAAGGAAGATAATATAACCAATCTTTCGCTAAATCCGCCAATGAGAAAGGAAAAGCCCTTAGCTTGATTTGTTCTTCTGTGACTCCTTGTGGCTTCATGGTAGAACATACCACATGGAACTCCTTTAGATGCTTATAGGGATCTTCACCTGTAAGACCACGAAAAGTAGGCAAAAGATGAATTAGTCTAGATTTAAGCTCAAAAGCAATATCTAAAGTAGCATAATCAATACACTATGGTTGTTGATGCAAATTTGGAGTAGCCAATTCCTTTAAAGTCCTGTTAGCCATCTTTTCTTCGTCCGAATTGCTGGATGAATTAGATAGGAGTTCAAGTGCTATGTTAAGGCATGGTGATGGAACAAAAGTGTATTCTAAATCTGCAGTTGTGCTTGTTTCTCGACAAGTCTCTTTCCTTAACCGTTTTACAGTTTTGTCAATCTCTGGATCAAAATTTACTTACCTAATTGAGATAATCGAGTCATAAACTAAAAAGAAATAAAGAATAAATAAGAACAAAATTAGTACTCCTAGGTAATGGCGCCAAAATTTAGGAAGTTGTCGTTACGCTACTAAAATTAAAACCTTACTTATACTTTATGAACACAAAATTTAGTATAGTGAAAAGCAAGGATCGATCCCACAGAGAGCACTATTGTTTCCAATTTATCCTAATATTTCTAATAAAAATTAAAAGCAAAAAATAAAATGGGGGTTTTCAAGTAATTATGATTAACTAAATAAGCAATAATAAATTAATAAGATTAACCAATGAAGTAAAAACTTCAGTTCTTCAGTTCAATCTCACCCTTACAAATAATAGATTAATCAAATCAGAATATATTTCTATTTTCCATGAAACTAATAACTCTAGGCAACAACAAGCTCTACAACCCAAAAAATTTCTTAATTGCAATCTAACAAAACAAGCTCTCCATTAGATTCTAACCATTATACAACCTAGAACAATCTCTCTAAATTTAATATGATAGAAGCATTAATATCAAGAAAATTAGATTATTCTAAACAACAATCTCATAAGCTCAGACTGTTTAACTTACACCATGATAACTATAGCAATAAACAAATGTTTGACCACAATCATCTATCACTATTCATTACCAATGATTAGGAACAATATCAATTAAATGTAATATAATTCCTAAATCTAGCAATTGATAATAATTTGATCGATCTAATGAGCTCTAATCAAACCAATCAAATTTAATATCAAATAAGAAATTAAAACAGATTATCACGAATAATTTCAAATAAGGAAGAATAAATAATATTACTGAATTGATTTAACCGTTGACTGTAATTGGGTTTGAAATCACCTAGAACTGAGTTGAAGAATTAAGCCTGACATGTTTTGAATAGTAATCTCTATTAATGAATGGAAAATGATCAATCCCCTAATTACAAAGCTTTAATGTTTATTCATATTAATCTATAAAATCCTACTCCTACAATTGATAGGAAACTTCATTACAAAGGAAACTCTCATCAACTATGGAAATAAAGTCCTAATTAAAATCAAAGTTGCTCAAAATCGCCTGGTCAAACCTCGCGTTGACTTTTCTGGAATAGGCTCACTGCGCCAGGGCACAGTCTTTTACATTAAACATCTCGTCGAAACGCAACACTCGGCCAGGGCGCCGTCTGAACTCGCCGTGTGAGGATCCGAATTTTCAGGATTTCTTAATAATATTAAATGAGAATTTAATTGATAAAATTATCAAGGTTGTTTAAATTAATTATTATTTTAAGGTATGTGATAAGATTTAATTAGTAAATTAAATCTGTGCAGAAACTTTGATAAATGGCAATGTGAGATATGTGAATTAGATGTATATATATATACATTTGTATATATATAAGTGTGCATGTTTAATTAATATATTTAATTGATAAGTATAAATGTTATTAATTATGGAAATTAAGGAATTAATAATTAAATTAATCCAATTTTAAATGAAAAGCGAATGGGGAAGTTAATAAAATTGTAATTATTGATTTTAGATTTAATCAAGAATTATGGAGAAAGTTTAGAAATTAATTGAGAAGAAATGTAATTATATAAATTATATAATAATAAATAATATAATTTATAAGGAAATTAAAGTGAGGTATGAAGAAATTATAATTATATAAGAATAATTATATAATTTATATAAGAGGAGTAAATTAATTAAGGATGGAAGAAAATTTTATAAGTTGTATTTTGTGTAAAATGGAAATTAATTAAAAAAGGAATAATGTAATTATATAAATTATATAATATTAAATTATATAATTTATAATTTATATAAGGAAAGTTAATGTGAATATTAAAGAAATTGAATAATAAATAAGAAAAAGGAATGTTTTAATTTATTAAAAATTATATTTATGTATAAGGGAATTATTATGACTTTTATGAAAGATAATATTTTGAAAACTTGAACATGTTAATGTAATATGATGTCCAAGTAACGAAGTGAAAAATTACGAAAAATAATTTTTATATGTTATATGATTTATTTTATGAATTTTGGAGGCATTAATTACCTCAAATAACTACATGCATGTCATTATGCGTGTACAAAATTTGTCATGTAAAATACCCAAAAGAGGTATTAAAATTATTTATAAATCATGATATGATTTTTGGTAAATTAAAATAAATATTTTATATACATTATATAAAATATTTATTACATGAAATAATTACGTAATGCATTAAAAAGTAAAAATTTCATGTTATTTTCTGGAAAAATCCGGAAGTTGGGCGTTTAAGTCGGTGGGCAAATTTTTTATGGCAACATGGTAGGTGATTAAGGAAATATAAAAAGGGATAAAGGGAGAAAAGAAAGAAGGAAAAAAAGAAAGAAAAACAAAAACACATGCAAACATTTTTCTCTCTTCTCCTATCATCCAAGCACCATCTCCGCCACTCCGAACCACCTGGCCATCAAGAAAGGGAGAATTTTTGGTGTCAAGAAGTGGAGTTCAAGCTTCAAAGAAGGTATAAAGAAAATTAATTTGAATTATTTTAGATATTGTGGTGGTAAATAAATTGTGTGGAAAATTTAATAAATAATTAAAATAATTATATTCAATAATTTTTGGATGTATATTTATGAGTTATATAATTTTTGGAATGGTTTTGTGGTGGAAATTCGTGTGAAAAGTGATTAATTTTTGGAGAAAGGTGGCTACTGTTTCGGAATTTGGGAAGCAAAATTTTCTGGGAAAATCAGCGCAATGCGCGGCTACTGATTTTTAGAAACGCGAGCTCAAAACGACGCCGTTTAGGCGCTGCGGAAGAAAGGGGTCGCGCAATGCGCAGACACGGAAGGAAACGACGTCGTTTCGGCGTCAGCAGGGAGGGTCGCGCGCCATACGCGACCGAGGTTTTGCCGGATTTACGGTTTTTCCCCAGGGCTTTTTCTGAAATGCCGGGTGTGTCCCAAAAGCCGTGAAAATTACGAAAATGCCCCGGAGCTTTTCTGTTAATACCGAATAAGTCCCTAAAGCCACGAAAATTACGGAAATGCCCCTGGACTTTCCGAAAAATTCCGGTTATGTCCCTAAGGGTGCGAAAATTACGAAAATGCCCCCAGAAATTCTTTTTAATTGAAATAAATGTTTAAAATTTGTTTTAAAATCATAGAAAATTATAGAAAAATACTAAAAATATAGAAATGATGTTTGGGCATTAAATTTAATATTTTTGTAAAAATATTAAATATTGGGGATTAATATTTAAAGGTTTAAATATTAATCTAATAAGGTTATAATTTAGAAAATGGTTAAATAAAATTTTCGGGCAACCAAATGTGTTAAATTTTATCCGATGAGCCGGATTGTCCGTATTGAAGGTGGTGGATGTTAAGTTAAATGAATATATAAAAGAACGAGGTTAATATAATTAACCATATTAATTAATAATTAACCTGGTACCCTAAAATAAATTGTCGGGTAGGGTTAATTACGTTATAGATGATATTAATTAATTAAATTAATATCATAAGAGGATAAATAATTATTATTTGATTATTTTATGATCCTAGGTTGATCGAGTTAAGGTTCTGAGCTATCCATTTAAATAACTGGACGACAGGCAAGTTCTTCAGTCCCTTTTATGTTAAATGTTGAACTGTTATGATATGCAATTCTTGTTTTAATTGCATAAAAATTATGTGCTATGTGATACGTGATTAATATGACCACAATGTGTAATTTGTGCAACGATATGAACATATATGAGATATATTATTATGGTAGAAGCACAAGCACATGATGTATGACACACACCGAGCATGTTAAAGTATGTGCTATGTGAAGCATGAACTGTTGAACTTGCTGAGCCGTTGTGCTCATTACTTGCTTAATAAACATTTTTGCAGGAAAGAAATGAAATTCAAGAATATTGGATTATGTTAGAGATGAATTGCCTAGAAGATAGAAAACGTGAGTGTTATATTGTTAATATTATAATTCAATGTGAGAGATTTGTTAATTTACTGTGATAAATTGTATGTATATATAAGTTGAATCTGAAAATGATAGAAGTTCAATTATGAACTGTGATGGATCAGGATAATTGTTACGATAGAAATTATTATATGTTTGATTACGAATGACGCAACAAGGAATATCTGTATGAAAATAAATAATAGTAAATTTTAAATTATGAGCTTTATGGTACATAAAGGAAAGAAAAAGTAAAGGTTGTGATCCAGGGACTAGGATCCAGATGTAAGGATTTTAAATATCCAAATGTTTTAATACAGCGATTGAATCGAGAAAAAGAAAAATTTATATGAGAATTTTGATAATTGATGATTTAGAAATTAAATAATGGATCAATTTAGGAGATGAAAGATTTATTAACGGACCGAAATTTGGACGTAATGAAAATAATGTTTATTAAATACAAGATTTAAGGGAATAAAGCGGGTCGAATTTCGGGGCCGTTACACGCCGTCCATGATTTTCTCTCAGTCCAATATCGTTGGGCTCCGTATTCCTTCACAAACACATCGTCGGGGCACAGTTACTGTTCCTTAGTTGACTTTTATTAACTTTTGCTTATTTTTCATTTTTCTTACAAAATCAATTTAGAATAGTTAATAAGTATAATTAGACACAAATGAATTGTAAAAACTAATAATTAAGGGATAAAAATATAGTAAAATTCATTCCTATCACTAAGTGCACTTAATTTGGATTAAAGAAAACTTGAAATGGATTAAAAATAAGGAAAATAGGATTTTACAAGTATAAAAGTTTAGGATTTTTTAGAATTGTCCAAGTACCCTTGACAACTTAAGAAATAACCTTGGTGTCCTAGTTGTGTTTAATGTCTATTACATCCTTACTTAGTAATGGGAATTGACTTGGTTGCCCTTGACTATGCATGGTTAGTTTAACTAAAGGAGGGTTAAGTGTTGGAGTTATACATAATACTTATGTATATATATATGTTTCAAGTATTAGTTAGGTTATCACTCACTTCTTTTTCATTTCATTTCTATGCTAAGAGTTGAGAGATTGAAAAGAGAAAACCTAAAGAGAGGAAAAGAGGAAGTGCTTGAGATTGCTAAAAGGGTGTGTTAGAGAGTAAGAACTAGCAACCAAAATGGATCATCCATCTTTAAGGAGTTTTATAGCAAGAAGAAGAAGAGCTCAAAGAATGTTCAAAAGTGATCTTGCCTTAAAACTCTTCATCTATGTGTTTAGATTTAAGAATATGTGTAGTCATGTATGTATTTATGGTTAAAAGTGTGAGTTATGTGAGTTTATGTTCTATGTGAGTGATTTATTAGGAAACTCTAAGTATTAGGGTAGTATTATAAATGTGGTAGGTGTATGCATGCATGTATCCATGGCTAGAAAGTATGGTTTGAAGAAGATCATGTGCTAAGTGTTGATCGTTGTGGTGAAACCCTAAATTGAAGTGAGGAATATGTTAGAAATACATGTAATTACTTGCTAGATGGCATAATAGGTTCTTTAAATAATGAAAAACATGACTTGTATGTGAAAATATAATATGAAGCAATTTTGATTATGTAAACTAATTAAAAGTTGGTAGTATATGTTAGAAGGTGCATACAGATGTTATATGAACACACAAAATTAGTAAATAAGCTTGTGTATGGAGTTCAAGAACTCAAGTATGAGTTTTAGGGAAAAAATTTGTTAAGTTGACAAAATCCCACAAAAGGATTATTTTTGGTCATTTTGTGTAATTAATGGTAAAAAGAAGTCGAATGACTAAGTTTTATGTAAATACACGTGTTTGTGTCGATTTGGTGGCCAATTAGTATTTATGACGATAAAAGTGAATTTTAGGCATTTAAAAACGTTCTTCGACACCTAAAACGTGAAAATTGAAAAAATAACGTCAGTTGGAAACATAATTGGTTTTTGAAAACCTAGACAAGTTATATATGTGTTATGTATGTTAGATCATGTGTTGGAATCAAGTTTTGTAAAAATGGGTCAACAATAACTTGAAAACTGGAATGAAAAATTTTCCTGAAAAATTAATTTTGCAGCACTGCGCAGGGGCGGGGTGTTTTAGACTAACCACTGCGCCGGGGCACGGTGCAATTGAGAGGAACCTGCTAGGGGCGACGTCATACGGCGTTGTGGCATAGTGCCCTGTACCTAGAAAAAAAAATTATTTTTGATCTGAAATGAAGTGTTTTAATCTTATATGATAGAGACATGTATTGTAAACCTCAAATTGATAAGAAAATGGTCAATGTGGTAGGTATTAAAGTATGAATGGACAACGTGTTATGTGTTAGGATACATGTAAAGGTAAATGGTAACTTATATGTCAAGGTAAAGTATTCAAATGTATGTAACTAATGCATTGACCAACATCGTGGTTATGTAGGTCATAAACGGGATAAGATATTAGCAATAAAAGTAAACGAGGACAAAGGCAAGTGTTATATTCGAACTCTCTATTGTAGTTCCTTGGACATTTATATATGATATGTATTCCTATAAGTCATTTTGAAGCTCATTCATTGTTGAACTATTTTGAGAAAGATCGATGCCAATTTTGATTCGACTAGACATATGTGATGGTTCATTTTGAATTCAGCTATTCATTGTTATGTCTTCCAATCCATATTATTGTGGTGCAAAATTTATGAAAATGTTGTAACAGAAAAACCCTTATAAAAAAGGGGATAAAATGTAAAGAATGATATAAATCCTATGGTGTGGTTGCGTCGTTAGATGTTTATGTTGTGCACAATATAAGATACGATAGGTTGATCACTTAGAGTACATATCTGAAATGAAATGCAGTCTTATGACTGAATTGGGCAGTATTGGTCTTTACAATTGGTATTTTTCTTAACGAGTTCTTGGTCTTGTGACCGTACATCTAGAAAAGTTAATGTTTCAAATCAATTATGCAAAAGTTTGTTATGTTTTCAAGTTCTTCACAGAATTGTTTAACGGTTCAACTTTATTGTAAAAAGTTTCCTTTCATTATTCCTAAGATATAATGTCATTTCTTATTTATACACTTGTTGAGCTAGTTTATTCTCATTCTTGTTTTAACGTGATATTTTAGCTAAGTTCGAACAGGCAGAGGGGTCAGGAACTAATAAAGGAAAGGGAAAAGAGAGCAAGCAGTAGTTGTTGGATATAGAACGTTGTAAATGTAAAATTTTGTGATATGTGGTGTAAAGTTAATATTTTTGTAATGTATAAAGGTCTATAAACCTGGGATAATTATGTAATATTGTAAATTAAGTTATGTTATTCAGGAATGAATGATTGGGATTAAATGATAAAATAGCATCGTGAGCACTGAACTCGATGTTCGAATGACTCGAATTTGGGAGCGTCACAAAAGTTTATGTTATGTTTTCATGTTCTTAATAGAATTGTTTAACGGTTATTAACTTTATTGTAAAAAGTTTCCTTTCATTATTCTTGAGATATCATGTCATTTCTTGTTTATACACTTGCTAAACTAGTTTATGTTCATTCTTACTTTAACGTGATATTTCTGCTAAGTCCGAACAGGCAAAGGGGTCATGAACTGATAAAGGAAATGGGAAAGCGAGCAAGCAATAGTTGTTGAATATAGAACGTTGTAAATGTAAAATTTTGTGATATGTAGTGTAAAGTTAATATTTTTGTAATGTATAAAGGTTTGTAAACTTGAAATAATTATGTAATATTGTAAATTAAGTTATATTATTCATAAATGAATTGTTGAAATTGAATGATTGAATGGTAGAATAGTATCGTGAACATTGAATCTGAACCCGGATTTTGGGACGTCACAACTACCTCAACCCCCCCCCCCCCCCCCCCCCCCCCCCCCCCCCGCGTCAAAAAAAAAAAAATTGTGTAACTTAATTAAATTAAACGAAAAATTATTTGATTTACTAATTTTAAAGTTCAAATTATAAGGGTTTAGAAAGATGAAGTCGTGGTACCAATAACAGATCTGAAATGAAAAGAAAGAAAAAGGAAAAGAAAGAAAAGGCAAAAGGGAAAAAGTTTACCTTTGCGATTGCCGTTGGGCTGCAATTGTGAAGTTCGCGGCTGCTTCCACCTCTCTTGTCACTGGGCTGTTGTTGGGATGTTATCTCTCTCTTAATTTATTTTTTTTATTATTTGTTTGTTTTTACTGCTTAATTAACTTAATGACATATAACAACTGAATATGAGACCCATTTTTTTGTTGTCAATTAGTTAGCATGCCATGTGGACAGTTTTAATAAAAATGCGTTTTTTTATTTCTTCCATTAATAGTCAATTGATATCGACAGAATTTGTAATGTTTCGTAAAAAAATAAGACTTCAAATGAGTCGAATGTTAAGAAAATGAATTCGATGATATATAAGTAAATCAGAGTCCAATTTAATTGAAACTTTTTAAAATTGACTTTCAACATTTAATAATAATTTTATATTTTGGATAGATGGATTATATATCTATCTATATTATAAAGCCTCCATGGAGATTTTGATGATTTTGTGTGAGACTCTTTATTTTTGTCTTTTGACCGAATAACTTTAATTATATTGTTATTTTATTTTTTTTATATTAAATTTTTATTTTTATTTTATTTAGTCCTTCAAATTTTATAGAAGTCTCCTGTACTAAACAATTACACCGAGGAAATACATGGACAACAGAGGCCCCTTAGCTGGTTGGCTTTGGGTCAATGTCCGGGCCTTGAGATTACTTACATTCAGATAGTCACAAAAGTGCAGCTCCTACATAATTTACAATTCCTATTTTACCCGCATAATTTACGCACACAACAGTGCCATCGACTGCTAGTCATTTATAAAACTTATAATTATTAAGAATATTTAATCGTTGCATATATATACTCCTTAGCTTAGTTAACTTAATACCGTGGTATAATAATGTGAATATGATGTCAAACCCAAAATATATATTTGTCATTTAATACTACTACTATCACAAAGTGATTCTTTTTTCTATTTGTAACTATTTTTGTGAAAGGGACATACTAGTAACTATCTCTTAAATATAAATGGAACAATGGGTAGCGACTGAATGCAGAATTTTTTTTTTTTTGCACAGCTTGTGAACTAGTTAGAATTGATAAAGAGATCAAACAATTCATTTTTCCTTTCATAATTTTATATTTGAAATATCCATTAGAGCCAATGAATTACATATTCAATGTATGAAATAAGTAAATATCAAGAACCAGAAAAACAAACATTAAAACCCAATCCAAAACATTCTCCTCACAAACCAGGTTTATAAGGAACACCTGCAGCTTGAATCCAGTCTGATCCGATAAACGAATCCACCGTAAACTTCTGTGCTTGTTCCTCTGTAATATTCCTCAGTCCCATCCATTTAACTCTGTTTTCCGTCGACGAACCGGGACCATAATTCAGATATTCGGCATAAAAAATGGTATTTGGTGCGTCATTTCCAGTCCACGGTAGCCAGCCCTTCGGATCAATCAAACTTCCCATCATGGTATTCATGTACACGGTTGTGGAGTAACTTTTCCAAGGGCGGCCTAGGAATGTGTGCACATCAGCCAAGTTTCCAAATGGGGAAATGTTACAGTTTTGTATAGAAATTCCAGTGTTTTGACCCGGGTCATCCTTGCCTTGTGCTGTTATCGTGTTTTGTTGACCAGTCGTTGGTTCCCTTGGTAGTATGTTACAGTTTTGGAAAACGACGGCGGAGTTTCCAAAAATGAAATCAACGGTGCCGTAGATGTCGCACTCGCGGTAGAATTGGCGGTTGGCGTGGGCGTATAGGGTGTCCTGAAAGGCGTCGAATCGACATTTGTAAAAGACTGAATGGTCCGCACTTGACATTAGGGCAACAGCCTGATGCTTGATTGCTCCAGCAGTGTTGAAGAATCCCATATCACGAGCGATAAAACCCTGACCAAACACGCCTGCATGTGCAAATATAAACAATTTAGCACAATGTAAGCATGAGAGAAAACTGGAATTAAATTTATCAAAAAAACAAAAACTGGAGTTACGGTGACTGTGTGTACAGTCACGAGTCATGACAGCTATAATTTTCTTACAAGTAAGAAATATATCATAAAAGAAAATTGTTAGTTTTAATTTTTATGAAAAAATGACGACTGTCTATGTGTGCAGTCACGACATATATAATTTTCTGTAAGCGAAAAATATATGGTAAAAAATTAATTTTAGTACAATCCAAGGACTAACAAGTTGTTATATGATACTTTTTGAGTAAATATAGACTTACTAAATGTTGCACTTTGACATGTTGGAGTTCCATCAACGTAATTCAAGCTGCCGGACACGACAGTTTTATCCATTCCATCACCAATCATCATAACATTCCATTTCTGCTTCTCAACCCTAACATGTTCATAATACTTCCCCTCCTTCACATAAATCACAAACCTCTTGTTGCTATTGTCTGGAACCGCCGTCAGTGCATCACCAATTGTCGTGTATTTCCCCGAACCATCCTGTGCCACAACGACATCCGCCATAATCGTGCTAGGCTTTTTACTACTTTGAAGCAGCTTCCTATCATTTGGGGACAACCAATGTGGCATATCTTCATCATCACTAGTCAATAATCGTCGACGAAATTTCAAAGAATTCGCAGCATTTGAAATCCCATTAATAATAGCAAGGCTATTACTAGTAAACTCTGTGGAGTCTTTAAGGTACTTCAACACATTAGCCCTTAGTGTTGTATTCTCAAAGCCATCTATAAATGTATCCTGAAAAGTACCAGCAGCACTCAGCCATGTTATGATGTCATCAGCAGCCTCGAACAACGTGAGATCAGCGGCAACCAACGAGGCGTTTAGATGATCCAACGCGAGATCCAAGAGCTCCTGACAATTATCCTGAGCCCCTACCTCTGCAGGCGCAAGAATCCCGAAACTTTTGAATCCTCCATTTTCAGCAAAATATTTAGAGCCCTTAACTAGTTCACTTATAGCTACTTGCACAGATGCCTTGAATAGCTCTTCAGGTGTTATTATCCCGCGGCTCGTGTTCAGCACCGAGACAAGGCTGTGATAACACGAGTCTGGGTATAATGTCATGCCGCAGGCTGCCTTGATCGACGTGGGGATAGACTTATCACCTGTGGATGGATCATTATTAGCACCGCCGCCTTTTTTACTGAGAGATGTTCCTACAACAGCAGAAACTATAACAGCGATGAGAACTATGGATGATAAAGTGATAATAGCAATTCGCTTTCTTATCACCTTTCGACTAGTTTGCTGATCGGATTCGTTGAATTTCCCGTAAGATTTGAGACGAGACATGATTATAACTGTAAAATCTTTTGGTAGGAAAAGTACTGAGATTGGTAAGACGATTTGGTGTGCTTAAATAGAGAAGGCATTGCATGGATAAACTCTACTTTTTTTTTCAGAACATGAGGATTGACATTGCTTAGTCAACTAACGTGGGGTACATGCAAGGCAAAATTGCGCTACGGCTAAGATTAAAGTGCTTCTCCTGTTAGATGCACATAAGTTCAACACTATAAATTAAACAGCATAAATTTAAAGAAACGAGTTGCCATATATGACAGATTGCCATATATGACAGATAAATTTATATATATCGATGCCGATATTACCTATGATGATAAATTTATATTGATATTAGATAACGATTTATGTGTTACATAAGATTGGATAGAAAAGAATAAAAAAATGACTCACTCGTTACTATTCTATTCTTATCGTTCATAATTCTATGCTAATCGTAATCCAAGTCATCGATATATAAATTATGTCAAACCTTTTATTAGTATGAAATACTCTATCTATTCTATATTATAACATTATTATTGACTTTTTAAAAAATAATTTGAGCTATTTTTAAATTTAAAATTGACATGATTTATTTAAGTTTTTAAAATAATAAATTTTATAAATAATAATAATTTTTAAGTAATTTATCATATTCAGAATTATATTAACATAAACTAAATTTATTCATCTTAATTTTAAATTTGAAAATGTTTGAAATTGACTTTTCAAAAGTCAATATTAATCTTATTATTTAAAATAGAGGAAGTATAATTTTTTCTTTTAATTATATTTTATTCTATGATGTAAAGGGAACTACAAATTATGAATACAGGCACAACTCATAAAAATAAAAAATAAAGTACTAATGAGCGTGTTGCATTGTGACCTCGGAATTGCATCTGGTTTCACAGCTATGTTAACTGTGAAACATGGTAATATAAGAAAAAACTTTAAATTTTTATTTAGATAAAAATAACCACAATGTATTTTAAAAGTTTAAAATTGGCAGATATGATTTTTTACATTTTGTCTACTCGCAAATTTTATTCTTTAAAATTAAAATTATGTCTCAAATATCCATCAGCAATCCTACCTAATTCTGTAAGGAAGTCGGTAAAAAATTATATAGAAGACTAATTTAAGATCATTGTGAACTCAACATTTCCCAACCAAAATATGGATTATTATCTTTTTATACTATAATTTGAATAAAGAATTTGGTTTGTCCCAGTTAGTCTTCGGTCCTCAATTTCATCGAATTAAAAAAATAATAGTAATATAATTTTACAAGTAAATAATATCATCTTACCTAATATTAATTTGTTACTATTATTAATATAAATAGACAAAAAGGAAGGTGAAGGATGTTACATATAATTGCGTGAGTTATCATATAAAAAAAATATCATTTCGTATAATTGAATACACATCTCCCATATTATGTACAAAAAATTATTTTATAATTTTTTAAAACATCATTATTATAAGAGTCACCTCACGCAAAAACGTGATATGTCACTTGCCTCCCGTGATTTTGAATATATATATATATATATAGAGAGAGAGAGAGAGAGAGAGATAATGTGAGTTTGCACCTCTCGTTCGACCTGAAAATCGAGAACCCAGCCCCCTTTCTACTCCATTCATTTCCACACCGATGGAGATGATTAGAGATCAAACACGCTCTCTCGAAAACAAAAAGAGAGCGTTACTCGAAGAACAGCAAATGCTCATTGCGCAGTTTAATGAATCTTCCACATAATTATTTGATGATCGTTGGTTAAGAGATTATTTATGGTTAAGCTCTTCACAACTTATCGATATAGTAAATAATATACAAAGATTTATAAACTCTAAACTTTTATATTATTTACTATATTGATAAGTTATGAAGAGTTTAACCATAAATAATCTCTTAACCAACCCATCAAATAAGTGAAAGATTCATTAAACCGTATATCGAATGACGAAAAGAGGCGGCTCGGTAGGGAAGGAATAGGAAATCGTCGTGGCTGACTTTTTTGTTGGCAAAACAAAAGGCTAAATAACGCTAGTGATTCTTTGAATTGATCTGAATAAACAAAAGGCTAAATAACGCTAGTGATTCTATGAACCGATCTGAATTTTCAACGCCTCAAGAAGATAAATGACAATAAGATTTTACTACTACTATTATATAACTTAAGAGTTTAAAAGGAAACAATTTTCTCATAAAGATCATCTTATCTAATAACTTTGAGCTTAAGTAGAATTTTTGCTACTACTTAGATATTAGAAGCAAACAATTTTCTTACAAGAATTATCTTATCTAATACTGGGTTGTTACTACTATTAAAATAAAAGTATAGATATAATATATTAACCAACTATATGATTCAATTATTAAATAATAAAATAAAATTAATTACAATAACCAGAAAGAATTTGTTACAATAAAATTAAAAACATCAACAATATTAAAATTCTACATCAATGCCGTTTGTTCGGTTCAACTGAGTCAAAAATAAGAATTAACAATATATTTTTATAAGCAAACAATCATAAGATCATATTATCTAATATTCATTTGTTACTTTTATCAAATAAGATTTTCACATATATTTTATATATATATATATATAACTAATTACTCTATCCAATAATATATTTACAATAAAAATTCAGCAATATCATAACTCTAATATTAAACTCCGTTTGGACGGGATGTATATGCTAATTTTGACTTCATACTTGCACCAGCTGAGCAAAAATTACAACATATTCACTCCTACAATTCTAATTTTTTTTTTGAGTCAATTTACTGCCTTAACAATTTGCATTTTGAAATTATCATATTATTATTTTAATAAAGATGAATAGCCACAAGTAAATTCTGATTTTTTTGCTGATAATCAACTAACAAATTTTACAGTTTTCCCACAGCTTTCTTCAGTGTTGTCATGGCAATCTTTTTCACCTTCAGCTAGTTCAACAACTACTTCTACCACTCCCGAGGGAGGATCCCAGAAGGAGAGTCCATAAAACAGGGGAAATCTATCTGATAATCAAGACTAAATTCCAAATTGCACCCTAAACTTTAATCATAAAATCAATTTACATTAAACTTTATTTTGAATTAAATACACCCTAAACCTAGAGTTTGAAGACAATTTGCATCCTCCACACTAAAGATTGGGGTGCAAATTGATTTTAGGGAATTTAGTCAGTAACCAAAGGAGTCCTGATATTATTTTGCAGTTACACCATCAATCTGCACATGTTCTACAGATAGCTTTTTTCCTATTTTCTTCTTTGATAAACGTATAGAACTAGATTCATAACAAGATTTTACACATCCATCATCAGTTAAGAAGAAAAAAAAAGATGACTTTTTGCCTAAACAGAGACCACCTGGTGCACGGGCAAACCACAACACAAAAGAATAACTAGTTATATGCACATACTCGGCTAGTATAAAAGTATCTTGATAATAGATTGTAAAGAAATTTCATCTAATGGTACCCGTTGTTAACATCAGCCGTAACTGCACAAATATCGTTGTCCTGTTCAATAACTACAGATTTACTTTTAGTTTTTACCGTTTTGCCAAAAGGTTTTGTCTTCTGTAAGGGCTTTTTACTCTTCTCCGCCTGCAGTTCCAGCACTTTTTCTGAAGGTTTCCTTCTTCTTTTCAAGCGTGTTCCTCCCGTGTCCTCTGCAGCAGAATTATCCATCGCTACATTACAGTACAGACCCGATTAAGCATCAAAACGAACAAGAACATTAAAATTCTAAAACATGCACAGCAAGCAAAATCAGCAGGAAGGGATGCAGAAACCCACTTGGATTAGAATGAGAACTTCTACGAATTTACATAAATCATTTTTGTTCTTTTGTCTTTAACTGGCCAAGACCAGAATGCAATTGTGGATTTAAAAAGAAAGATTTTCCACTTTTTTCATTCTGCAAGTATAAAGCATCAAACAAGAATAGTTTTGACCTAATTTTAGGATACATTAACTACACCATAATATGAATCAGATGATCGCATTATTGGTTGACAGAATCCAGATGTTACACACAAGGCACCTAAAATATAATGAGGAAAATTTTTCAAACTACAATTAGCAAAAAAAAAAAAAAAAATTGCAAACTTTACTTGTTTGGCTGAAATACTCACTAGACACCTTCACTTAGTTCACTGTGAATACATGTTTTACCTTGAATCAATTTAATTTGGCTGACGACCAGAGACAAGTAGCTAATTTAATAAGGGTCTCCATCCAATATTCAGATAATAAAAATCTGCCTATCTGATAACAGATTAGATCAGGATATGCTTGGGTCTGATTTTATAAAAACCCAATTCGAGAATAGAAACTACTCAATACCTACACAGTGTGTGTGTACTCGCACGCGCGTGTGAGTGAGTGTTAGAGTGTGAGTGTGAGTGTGAGTGTGAGTGTGAGTGTGAGTGTGTGTGTGTGTGTGTGTGTGTGTATTTTGTTTGTTTTTCATCAAGCTAACAGGTAGAAACATCATCCCAAAAGGACTATGAGGCTCAAACTGACAAACACAAGTGGACAGTCCCAGCACTATTGCACTTTCCCTCAGCCTCTGACACTAATGTCAGCTAACAAATGAAACCTCTAGGATCATCTAACGTAGGCTATGGGGTTTTACCAGGATCTGAATGAACTTTTTACCCTTACGGAAAAATCTATAGTGCCAGAAAATTTTGTGCCCAAATTGCCAGAAAATGCTTTAAAGTGTTGTACTGTAATTACATAATACAACAATTTAAAGAAATTTTTGATAATTTGGGCACTAAAATTCGGACATTGTAGCATTGATCTTCCCTTATTTATGTTGCCTTTGTTTCAACTCCAAATCTTCCTTTAGCTGTTCTGTCTCAGTTTTCACTTTCATCATTTTTATTTTTATTTTTTAATAGGTAACTATGGCCCCCCGAGTATGGGGATTAGAACCAGCTTTTCATAATTCATTTTCTTGTACATGTTTAAAACATTTTTTTGGATAGGTAGTTCTTTTAAATGTTTGAAACACTATTACCTGATACAGACAAGGAGGAGATTAATTTTGAATCTCTTCCACTGATTTTATAGATATAAGAAGAATACCTATCAGAAAGAAGAGAAATTATCCTATGAATATCCAAGGAGAGCTCCCAATCCCTATGAATATTAGAAAGAATCTCTTCCACTGATTGATGTTGCTCCGTTTTAGATTGGTATTCTCTCTTCTCATAATTGAGATTTCTTCAACAATGGAGAAGAGGAAGTACGATGTTTGGTACCAATTTTATTGGGTTTGATTTGCAAGTTCTTCCGCTTTTTCTTCTTTTTTTTTACTGCGGTTGAAAAAAGAAACTCAGTTCGTTATTCTTTTTTCCCTACAAATATTGTCATAAACCAGTTGGATTATCATTTCAGATCAGCATCGACTTAATAGACAAGGATGGTATGTAGTCAAATAAAGGCTAGAGGACTACAAACTGGAAGCTGATGGGATGAGAAATATGAGTGCCACAATGGAAAATTTAAAACCTAGCTGAATCACTAAAATGAGACGGTAACAAAGAAGAACTGTGACTAATTTGGGGTTGATGTCTTGATGACCTCTGTTGAGGAATTAACTAGTGTGAGGCAAATGTTCTAATAGAAGACCTTGTACATGAACCACAATATTATGTTTTGGTGAAAAATAATCTTTAAGGTACATCGAACATCAGATTTTGTTAGATTAGTCCCTAAATTTTCTATTATCAACAACTTTGAGAGTGAAATACTAAATGAAGCCCAAATATGGGACCTTATCAAAAAATGAAGCCCAAATTTGGGTGAACCTGGATTTATGGTGTAGGAAACAACTTTCAAAAAACATGCAGGATCTTTGTTAAAGATTACGGGCTATGATTGCAGAAAAAATTAAAAAGAGTTTAGGTATAAAAATAAAGAGAAGGGGAAAATGATATATGGGGAAAGACCGAGTTTGGGTGACTGGAAGTTATAATTTACAAATCAGTTTTTCCTTTACAATATTTTCCTTTCTGGATAAAAAGAGAAGTTTTATTAGAAAGAAGCAAGAAAACAAAAGAAGACCAAGGAGTCCTCCGAAAAAGAAACAAGTAGTAAAAATACATCCTAATAGAGGGCAGCCCACCAATCACTAGTATGGAGCTCTGAAACAGAAAATCCTCTAAAAGCCTCAATAGCTGGTGCCAAAAGTGACACAAGGAAGGGTTTATCCCCTAATAGAGGTAAAAGAAGGGTCCTATCTTTGAATACTTATTTCATATATTTAGTGGAACAAAAATGAAAATGGAAAACATTGTAAGGAATTTTTTGCACAACCTCACCCCACAAGGGATTTGAGGCAAAATATTCTATAACGCAGCTGTAGAGGACAGAAGGGTAACCTTTCAGAAGAATATTTAATATAGACATCCAATTATCCTTTGATGACATAAGCTTTGCAAAGACTAGGATAAAGATAGACTTGCAACTTGCAAGAGATGCAAGAATTCATGTTCAATTGGAGTTGAGGAAAAGAAAGCTACGAGGAGAAATACATGAAGAATACATAGACAATTTTAGAGTGTACAAGATAGAGAGGGCTAGTCAGTAATAGATTTTAAGCCATGTCTTGGTTTTCTACGGAACCCTAACAATTCAGGTAAAAAAGAGATACGTTCTTTCAAGTGTTTGTGATAATATATGTGTGTTGTAGGAATTATGTTATGTAATTGAGGACAAAATAAGCATAATAGGTTTTACCATTTATGTATTGATAAAAGTTCCCAATAGGTCATCAAGAAGCAACCAAGCTTTCCTTAAATAGACTTCGTCAGAGACATGTATCCTCAAATCCCATTAGAGTTAAAGATGCGATATATTAGAACTAAAAATAGATGCATATTCTAGAATTCATGTTGGACACTCAGCCACTGCAAGCATCCTTGTCAAAGCCCAGTTGTTGAGCTTTACAAGGCAACCATCACACACGCCCCCACCCCCCTCTCTCCTCCCACAAATAAATGCTGGTTACACAATTTTTTAGGCCCATATTTTACTGTACCCTAACAGAAGTTTTATTTGTTGGTCTTTTTCACATACTATAGTATATATACTTGAACAAAACCCAGAAAACACAACGATATTTGTGTATACATGGACTATGCCACGTCATAGACTAATTCCAATTGAAAAAATACATGGTAGTTAGGAGATAAATTAACTATGCCTTATAGGTAGAAATATTATTTACTCTTTTTTTGAAAAAAAGAAGAAATTTCATTAGATGAAAAGAGAGAATACAAATATTGGGGCAAACAAGTAGTCCACCAGCACTAAAAGAGGTGGGGGGGAAATACACAGAAAAAGAGCAGCTTTCCAATCTCTAAAAAGATCAAAAACAGAAATTCCTGTAAAGGTAACAACAGTATTATTTCTCGCCATATTTCTATAAACAATTCATAATAAAGACGAAGAATTTAAGCACTTTAATTTCTAAGTGAGAATTATCCTACTTTCATTTCTTCTATCCCGCACTCCGACCCAAAAAAGAAAAACTCCAAAACTTTCTCAATGTAAAAAAAGCCTTGTCCCAACTAGTTGAGTCCCCTATCAACATTTATTTTCAGAAGAAGTCTAACAATGTTTTCCGTAAGTTGCCAACTACCTAATGCAATCTCCTTTCTTTGGGCTCCTGTCCAACTGAGTACTAGATAAGATATAAGCATGCCACCAGCAGAGGCTTGCAGAACTCAAGAAAAAGAAGATTACTCTCATCCCATTTAAATGTTGTCTGCCTAATACATCGGTCGGTGAAGTAGTGTAGCATGGTCTAGAATTTCTCATGATTTCGATTGTTTTTCCTTCACGTTCTTTTTCCCTTCTTATTTCCTTCGAGGGCCACCCAAAGATATATATTTCACAGCTCAGGTCTAGGGTAGGTTACCTCAATTTCTATGCGTGGATATGTAAATAAAATAGAACTATTTTGATAATTGATTATAGAGATGTCATTAACAGCATTACTTGGTCCATAGCAAAAACTACTTTTATTTGAGGTCATTTCAATTTTGGTGTTAAAACATGAGCACTCGCAGAAATTATCAGATAAGTTAGCAATATACATAGTCCTACAAAATCTTAATTAAAAGATAAATTGATCGATATATGGAAGATTTATTATTACCTTCAATTGGACTGGATGTGTATTTCATCATGTGCCCATTCTGTCCTGCGTCTTCTGAAATAGGGGATCCAGAGTGGTTGCTATCTCCCAGCTTTGAACTACTTCCAACACACTTGTCCTGCTGCTCAGGAATGTCTGGACAAGGATCTGCAGGCAAGAAGCAAATTTCTTCCTGTGACATATCTGAATCACTGAAAGCAGAATCCTTCTCCACTGTCACAATATCGACTTCATCATCTTCATTAACATCTGATTCTTTCACCTGCAAGAACATATGTAAGGAAGAAGAATATAAACAAATAACATTTTTTACTTATCAAAAAATAATAACAATAAAAATATGCTACTTTCCCAACAAAACATTCCAGTTTTACCTTTTCAGTTTCAGGCACGAGATCGAATTCATCCTCTCGTTCCACATACTCCTCATTTTCCTCAAGCTCCTTGAAATCTGGAGCAAATGCACTCCAATTCTCGGTGTAATCTTTAGCCCAAATATAAACCAAGCCAGCTAGTGAAACAGAAACCACAATAGGGTGAACAGGATGCCATGCCAAATCTATCAAGGCTTCCTTTGGACCTTCAAGAATTTTTACAAGATGCCCAGCCCTGTCCCATATGTAGATCTTGTGCTCTCCTTTGTTAGCAGAACCACCAACAACCCACTCGCCATCACCACTGAAACATGGTGCCTTCCAGTGAACTCTGGTAATGGAATCTTGGAACTCCCGGAATAGCGTCAAACACTTTGAACCAACGGCTTTTAACTTTTCAACCTCATTAAGCTCATTCAGTGTCTCATTTGATTCATCGAGCGCTTTAAGTCCATCTTTCAATGGCAGAAGGTTCTCATAGATCCTGATTGTACGATCATTTGAATTTGTAAGAAGATACTGTCCACTCCTGCTGAAAACAATATTCTTTATCACAGCACCTCCAGAAATGGGAACAATACCACGCACTTGGTTGTTTTTGTGATCTATCACAAGTATTTCCCCTTTGGAGTTCCCAACATAAACCAAATCCCCGTATTTGTTAAAGCATGCTGCAGTTGGAGTAAAAGGTGCTGATCCATCAGAGAATTTATTGCGTGAAGGAGGTGCTAATCCAGTGCCCGTTTCAGACAATGAGACTGGAAGCATAGTTGTGCTTCCAGTGTTCAAATCAACAATCATGGGAGCAGATGACAGAGGGCATGCTAAGCAATAAGACGGAGTGGAGGAACCAGGATGTAGTCGAGCTTGTAACGGAGTTTGCCGCAGGGTTGCTTGTGCAACCTTTTCTCCTTTGACAACATCCCAAAGTGTCAAAGACTTATCAGCAGCGGACACAAGTATGCGGTGACCATACTTTGACCAGCAAACACTAGTTATGGCAGCAACACAGTCCTTGTTCTTGAGTACCATTGCAATGCCTCTAGTCTCAAAATCCCAGATAACACAGCTTCCATCAGAGCATCCAGCTGTTAACAATTAGCCAATACAGGTATGAAATGACAAACAGAAACCAGCTATACTTTAGCCCATGAAAAAATAAAGCACAGTTTAATATATTTAGCGATTAATGCTTAACAGGAAATTATTTACATGTATTAAATGCACAAAGCTCGATTAGGTTAGGAAACTAAATAATAAAAGACGAGAAGCAAAGGTCTGTCTAATTTGCAAAGGATTAAAATAAAGGCCATGACTACCTTTTGAAATGTTCAATAAATAAATGATAAAATGGAAATATGTTGTTATAAATAATATGTTGTTATAAATAATATTTAAATGAGAGAGGGAGAGAGAATAGAAAGAGAGAGGGAGAGAGAATAGAAAGAGAGAGAGAGAGAGAGAGAGAGAGAATTCAAACTCGATCCACAAGAACCTGGGACAATCTAAGCTTTTAATTAAATTGCATTTTTTTTAATTTAAAAAATCAATTAAAGTAGATTTTTTTTAGAAAGAACAGAGAAATAAAGTAGAATTAATGTATCATGTACCATATCATGACTCGCATCTATACAAAAAAAATATACTCCCTACATCCCATAAAAAATTTTGACTTTTCAAGTCAAATTGACCACTTTTAGAATTAAAATTTATACTACTATTTACAAATATAGATGGACTGACTGTGACATAAGAAACTAGATCAAATTTACTACAAAATCCAATGTTTGTGTGTTCAAAAATGTGAATAACTATGAATTATTAATTTGATAATGGTCAATTGATCTAAATCGTGAAACTAGGCCAGTTTGTATGGGAGGGATGGAGTGTATAGAAAGAAAAAATATATATCTGCACATGGAGAGCACACTTCATAACTCAACTTCCTAAGAGTTAAACATATAGTCAAGAATACCAAGCAGATAATTAAACAAGTTTAACTTCCATGTTTTAAGTTGTCAAAAGGCTCAAAACATAATAAATTAGTAGCTGAAGTTCATTACAGATGATACTACCAGGCCAAAGCACATTAGTGACCCGGCCAAACAATGTCCTCACTCCTCAAAATTGTTATGTGTGGACTTCAATTATTTCATCTACTCACGTGTACAAAACTTGTCTATTTATTTCTTTTCTTTTTCTTTATTTTATTTATTCTTAGTATATTTGTTCCTTTGGCACTATATAAAGACACACTCTCTCTCTCACGATTTTCTATTTCTTCTTGTAGTCTATCAATCTGTTCAACACCTTTTATTTATGTCTACAAGTGGGGTTAATGTATCTCATCGTATTGCAAAATCGTATGATATACATGACACAATTACAATATGCACGATCGTTTACAATAAGGTTACGATACGTACACAAGATTCTCTCAATTACAAATCTTGTGCGATACTACATCTGAATTGTATTGTATACAAGATACGTATGATATTTATAAGTACGATTTAAAGCAAAATTTCATTTAATTTCCAAATATATTGTTTATTTACGTTGATGGAGGCAATAAAACAGCTTGTAATATTTCTACAGGGGGTAGAATGAGGCATGAACCCATGCCACCTGTCTTCTCCAATCAGTAAATAAGCCATATATAAGACTTTGAAGACGACTAACATCATCAAAAAATATCCACAAACAAGTCGGCCATTACCAATAGGACAAGACACTAATATTATGCAGTTCAACAACATATAAGTCAGTTAATTCCATATCTTTGATATTCTATTTTATTTGCAGTCACCACATCTTGCACTGATTCTGAACTTGAAAGCTCACCCAAGCAACCCCGATTCTCTGCAGGTGTAGTAGGTTAACCTAGTGTGAATGAATTGGTCTTACACTCAAATGGATCAAGATCTATTTTCCCACATGATTGTTACAACTATTATGCCTGAGAGGAGACCTTAAGCACTGCAATCTTCCTCTATATGTGCATTTGGGGGAGATAATACTCAACTAACGGCTTGGTGGTCAACTCAAGTAATAATATGACTAGGTATTTTGAAAGTGTATTATTTTATTCCAAAACTACTGTTTCCAAACTTTTATGCTGGTACCGCCCTTGCAAGTGACATGCCAAATATGAACACAAACTGGCAGCTGATTTTACCTTAAACAAATAGAAGTGAAGGAAAACTAAAAACTTTAAAAAGTGGCTCAAAGGTTAGCACATTGATGACATCTTTAACGGAATTGACCTCCTTTATGCTTTGTTTGGAACTCCAAAATGTAAACATCTTTAACTAATTCAAGTGTGAGCTACTAAGCAAAGTGCAACAAAAATATAATCTTTTTTGATACCCAAAGTGTATCCATCTCTATATCTTATTAGAAAATTGCAGCAAAGAGAACCCCATAAAATTAAAAAATAAAAAGATGAAATCTTTTCACAAAAATTGCAAATCGCAAAAGTATAATTTCATAATAAAGTGCACAATTATGAAGAAAGATTTTACCAGCAAGGAGAGTTCCTCGGCGATTAAAGGCGATGCATTTCATTACCCCATGCTCCAAATATTCCTCTATCACTTCCGGGAAATCCCCCTGCAATGGATCTTCACAACCAAAAAAAATTATTCATTTGTAAATACATACACATATCGGAATGTAAATTTATATCTGTAAGTTAAGTAATTACCGATTATTGGTGCGTTCATGATGTGATGGAATTGGGAGTTTTGAAAAGTTCGGTAGCTTGATGTTTGTTCTCCCTCTTCAAGCAGTCTTCTCTCTCAATGTTCCACTGCTGCTGTATTCTCTTTCTCCGTTCGACTTCTTGTCGTTCTCACAGTAGACACTCTCCGAACGAGAAGGTTAAATGAGATATAAAAAAAGAAATTAGGGTTCCTAGTCAAATAAGAAGACATAGATAGATACAAAACTTGTACGTATAACAACTAGCTTCGGCCTTGGCTCTAATTTGGCATATGCAGGGAAAAATAAAAATTTGTTGCCTTTAACTTTTTAAGTTTTCGTAAATGAGTCCTAAATGTTGTGATTTATTATATTTATGGGTCTTATTATTGTGTTTGAGCATAATTTATGCACATAACGTTACCCTTTACTTTTTTAAAGTGCAATGTTATTTTTATCAACAAAAAAAAAAAGAATTAATATTTTCACAAGATTAAATGAAATTTACTTATGAAAATATCAAATAGGCTTGTAAAAATATCAATTCTAAAAAAAAACATTATATATGTAATGACTAAAAATATCACAATTTTCTCCCTCTCTTTTTCCTTTTTTTCAATCTTCACAATCGTAAACCCATTATTGTGGGTTACCAATATGTGTGATGTAGTTAAAGTTATTCCTTTTTTTTTTAACTTCAATTATGAGTACATTGCCCAATTATTTTTGCTTCGATTTTATTTTTTCATTTTAATTATAAAAATTTTAAAGGAATATATCTAGCAAACTGAATATATTATTTAAGATCCAAAGGGGTTAAATATATAGGTCTAAAAGGGTGAATATAATTTTTTTTAAATTTGGTTAATTTGATTTATCAAGTCTAGGAGTAAGCTAATTTATACAGCAAAATATTAGTTTTAAAAAATCCCATTTAGTTTTAGCAAAAACAAAAAATGATGTTTATAAAGATCACTTGATAACATATAAATATAATGAAAGTGTTGAATAGTAAAGACATGATGCTTTAACTAGGTTGGCGTAAAAAAAATCCTCAGTCACTCTTCTTTTCCTCTTTAAAAGAGACTATTCACTATAAATAATTCATTAAGAGTCAATTATAAGTTTACATAAATAAGTTATAAAAAATCAATAAGAAACTTGATAGACACTGAATCCTATAACACTCAGTTCTAACTATCACTAAGATAAAAATTGTTACAGAGGTGTTGATAAAAAATTCATAAAATATATAGATTTTAGTAGTTTTTGACTTGGCGTAACTTATTCTTAAGAGTTTTTTGGTATGTGAAAACAATGCGAGTTTTTATTTATGCGTGCTTAAAAGTTTATCCTTGTTTTTGAATATGACTCTCTAATTTTATATCTATGCTTCTTGATTGGTCTATTTTAGAAATTGCCCGTTAGAGAAAAATAAGATTGTGTATGTGAGATGTCTCAATTTGATCAACACTGAATTCTCGTATTATCTTCCCGTTAACAATCATTTTCTTTCATTATTGAGTGACATGTGTTATTTTCTTACCAAATAGTTGAATTTGATCACCAATTGCTTGATCTAGACATGCTCGCATGTTCTACTTCTATTTGAGATTTGTTGGGTGTCGTAAACTTGCTAGGACTTGATATGATCTTAGAGTATCCTACTTTACGTTCATTTACTATGAGTTTTCACTTAAACATCTAAGTCATCTCTTGAACTCCAAGTATTGACCCTATGCTCTACGATTTTAAACACTACAGTATTGCTCTACAATCTTATTTATAGTTTAAGCTTTATAGGCTACGGATCTCTTAGTAGTTTACTTCAAAGCTTGTTATATGAAATCGCATTATGTTTTTGAGATCTCTGGTAAATCCTTCTACATTATTTATTATTATAGATCATGGTCCATGCAAGGTTAGTAATGGTGTACTAGCTAGGATGGGTAGTTGGATTAATAATCAAGGGCTAAGATTAGTTCTAAAATTTAGCAATACTGGAGGGCTAAGATGAAAGTATGCATTTTTTTAATATTGTATGTTCCAGGAAACGGAGAAATCAATTAATGAAAATAAAAGTTTTCTCTTAATCTTCTTTCTTCTCTTCCCTAAAATTCTTGTTAATCTAGTAGATAGACTTAAACTTCAGCTTTAATGGTGCTTTTATTGAGAGATGATCCTATCATGGCTGCTTGGGACAAATTCACGGAGAGATTTTCAAAATCTATGACAGCACGGGCTGATCAATTCATCGAAGTTATGAAGCAAACTCGTCCAAAATTCGATCTAGAGCATGATCGCAAAGTGTTTACTTATGGTTATACTAAAGAGGAGGATTGCTTATTAAAGTCAATATACTATGATGAAAATGAGGATAAAGGTAATGTCATTTTGGATTGTGAAAAGGAGGAGAGCCTTCTGTTATGCAAGGAACCAACTCAGTTGCTCAAGGGATCAAGGAACCAGCTCAATTGCTCAAAGGACCAGTTCAGTGTTCAGTTAACCATAGCTCAGGACATTAGTGGAAGGCTCATATAATTGGCTTATGCCAATCAACTTTTGAAAGATTAGTTGTTTTGGAAGTTAGTTAGGTGATGTCAAAGTTAGTTAAGTGATGTCAAAGTCAATTAGAATTTGAAATACCACTTAGGAACGGGAAAGTTAATTAGAATAATTGTTAGAGTTAGCTCCATTTATAAGCATAATTGAGGAAGGAAAAGGCAATGTGGAATTGTAGTTTTTCTTCTTCTTCAAACTTGTAACTGCAGAGTTTGTTCTTGTTCTAATTCAATATTCTTCCATTCCTATATTCTGCCATTTTTACTTTTCTTTCTTTCAATTTGTTTCTTTTTCTTTTATGGTAATTGCAACTTCAGTAATTGAGCTACGAACATTTGGTATCAAAGCTATCTTTCCTTGGCCTTAATCTCAGAAAAATCTTTACACCTTAATTGATTCAAACCCTATTATATCACCATCTGTTGCTAGTTCTGGATATAATGGCAACAGGAACTAGATCAAAGAAAACCATAGAGGAAGAACTTTGAAATACTGATTCGCGTGTGCGCGAATTGATGAATAGCCACCGCCAACTATAAAAAATTGTGGAAGAGTTTGGAAATAAGTTCGGGGACTTGTAGAACACCATGGAAATGATGATGGTTGAGTTTTAGAGAGCAGTAAAAGATAAGGCTCCAGCAAATCTTGTTGATAATTTTCAAGAAACCTTTCAAGTTTCCCCTAGACAAGATGAAAGTTATCTGAATATAGTATTTCAATCTAGTAATAATCACATCATATCAGTGAGTCCTAAATTTGATTTTCCAATTTTTAATGGTCTGGATATAAAAAAAAATGGGTGATGAGATGTGAATATTTTTTTCAATTATTTCCAACGAATGATGAACAGAAACTCAAAAGTGTAGCCCTAAATTTAGAAGGTGATGCTAGAACATGGTTTTTAGCCTATTACAAATCACGTACTGGAATTTCTTGGAATCAATTTGTGGAAGATGTTGAAATTAGGTTTGGGGAATCTTGTTCTAACAATGACTTAGCTGAAATCAATAGACTTCAACAAACAACTACTATTTTACAGTATCAAAAAAAAAAATTGAGTTCCTTAGATCTTTGTTGGAGGCTTATAACCCAGGACTATCTAAAGATTATTTCAAAAAATATTTCATTGGAGGTTTGAAAGAGGAGATTGGAGGTTTTGTTAAGTTGTTTAAACCCAAGAAATTGTCTGAAGCAATTTCAGTTGCTAAAGTACAAGAGTCTACTGTTAATGTTATTTTTGAAAGAACCAAGTCTTCCTCAATTCCATCTACACCAATGAATAATTCTTTTCAGAGTGGAAGCAGGCCTAATTTTACGGGAAATAAATTTTCTAGGATTCAGACTAGGAAAACACTTATTGCTTCTAACGATACAGACATTGGAACTAATTTACATGGAACCAAAACTTATCCTGGAAGTGTGAAAAAAATAACCTTTAGTGAGATTCAAGCAAGAAAAAAGAAGAATTTATGCTTCAATTGTGATGAAATGTACAAACCTGGTTATAGATGCCAAAACAAACAGATCTTCATGATTGTGGGGGAAGATGAGATAGAAGAAGAGAACTCAAAAGTTAATTCTATTAATTATTTCCAAGAAGATTCACCAGGATAGCAAGAATCAAACATAACAATCTCCATCCATGCATTAAATGGTAATACTTCAGCCTCTACTGTGAGAATCATTCAACCAATCTCCATCCATGCATTAAATGGAAATCATTATATTTATAGACACTAGTAGTACTCACAATTTTCTGAATACCAAAACTACTGAATACTTGCATTTTGCAAAAGAAATTGATAAACCTTTATAGGTTTCTATAGCAGATGGATTCAAAATGACTAGCTCAGAGAGATGTAAGGATTTTGTATGGAGGGCACAAGGGTACAAGTTTCATACAGACATGAGATTGATTCCATTTAAGGGATGTAATGTTGTTCTGGGAGTTCAATGGCTAAAAACCTTAGGAGATTGAATTTTTAACTTTATTCAGTCAACACTCACTTTTACTATAGGAAATGACAAGGTTAAACAATAGGGAACAAAATATGGTCAGGGTTATGCTATTTCTATGATCACTGTTGAGGATTTAGCTACATCTAATAACAATGATCAATTACCAATGTTAGCATGTCTATTTGCTATTAAGAAAGAAAATGGTAGGGAGAAAATCTCATGGAAAATTAACAAAGTATTAGAGAAATTTGCAGATGTATTCCAAGAACTTAAATCCCTTCCCCCTCAAAGGGTGCATGGCCACCAAATACCCCTAAAAACTAGGACAACTCCTTTTACTATCAGACCTTATAGGTACCCACAAATTCAGAAAAATGAAATTGAAAATATAGTAAAGGAAATGTTGGATACAAGCATCATTCAACCAAGCTAAAGTCCATATGCATCTCCTATATTGTTGGTTAAGAAAAAAGATGAAAGTTGGAGATTCTATGTGGATTACAGGGAATTAAACAACATCATAGAAGTGATTAGCTCAGAGAGATGTAAGGATTTTGTATGGAGGGCACAGGGGTATAAGTTTCATGCAAATATGAGATTGATTCCATTGAAGGGATGTGACGTTGTTGTGGGAGTTCAATGGCTAAAAACCTTTGGTGATTATATTTTCAACTTTATTCAGTTAACACCCACTTTTACTATGAGAAATGACAAGTTTAAATTATATAGAATAAAATATGGTCAGGATTCTGCTATTTCTATTATCACTATTGAGGATTTAAATACATCTTATAGTAAGGATCAGTTGACAATATTAGCATGTCTTTTTGCTATTAAGAAAGAAAATGGTAGGGAGAAAATCTTATGGGAAAATAACAAAATATTAGAAAATTTTGCAGATATATTCCAAGAACCTAAATCCCTTCCTCCTCAAATGATGGATGGCCACTAAATCCCCCTAAAAACTAGAGCATATCATTTTACTATCAGACCTTATAGGTATCCCCAAATTCAGAAAAATAAAATTGAAAATATAATAAAGGAAATGCTGGATTTAGGTATCATTCAACCAAGCCAAAGTCCATTTGCATCTCTTGTATTGTTGGTTAAGAAAAAAGATGGAATGAGGCAGATGATTTATATTCCTTACACCAATCAAAAAATAATGGAACATGTCCCAAGTAAATCTAACCAAAACAAGACAAGTAAACTTGAAAACTGGCCGGACTATAGGCAGGTCGGGCCAAAATAACTCATATTTTTTTGAGTTGAAATAAGGAGGCCCGTAGCCTAGACTAGGCTGGCCCGTGTGCCAATTTTTTTTCAAATTACAAAATTATATATATAGCATAACATAAAATAATAATCTAAGTATCCAACAAACGACAATATTTTGGAGCTTAATACTTAACAAATCATATAAAAAATATCACAATTGTCACTAAAGCAAAATTAGTCTTCCTTCAAATCTTCACTTGATTTTGTTTGTCTGCATAACCAATGGATTTATCAGATAATATATAACCATTCCACTTACTATAAAAAGAGAAGGAAATAAGATGGAGCCATTATTTCTAGTTTTTACTTATGAAATGGAGAAGCTACATTATGCAACTTGAAAATAGATGAAGCGGGGCATTATTTAAGAAGTTAGAAGAAAAATAAAGTTACAACTAATGACTTTTGTTTAGCTAAGAACAATTAGAAAATGTATTTAAGTTATAAGCTTGAAATGAATCTCAATCTAAGGCATATCCCAGAAAATGTTTTTGAGCTGAAGGCCCACTTTTCCTTTCCACTACCATCAAGGATACTATCACTTTTCCTTTCCTCAAAAACATGCATGATTAACGGTTATACTCCGTTACTATTTCAGCTTTATATATTCTAATGCAGGGTCATATACTAAAAGAATACATACAGTACCAAAGACCAAAGGATGATTCAAAATCACAAAGTTGGGAAAGCTATAAGCATAGTGAAGATGAAACACATTAAACTAATTCTAAATTTGGTGGAAATACCATTTTAAGTAAAAATCACAAGTAACAATTACAGAAACACTATAAAGGAACATACATAATTCTGAGTTACGAAAAATAAATTAATTATTCAGATTTCTAAACATAGGGCAGTAACACAACCAAAATGAAAGCACAAGTAAAAAACATAATTATGGAACCACAATACCTTATATTTAGAAATTTCATCTCTGACTTCCTTCAAATCACCCTTAGTAAATATTAAACCCACATGACCCTAATTCAAAAGAAGAAAAATATTCAGCAACTACAATCAGCATTAAACAAAAGACAAATGTGACGCACAAATTCTCCAACACCATAATCTGATGGCAACTAAAACCAAGTCATTTGCACAGATTGAATCTTATGTAATCATCATTCATAAGTGTAAAACGATCAATCAATTATGATCAAATATCTTAAACAATCAAACTATTTTAAGTTGTCACATACAATAAAATTAAAGTACTTACTAATGTCTAGTCATTCCTAACACTTGGAATTTCGGCCACATTAGAACCCTTTTGATGTAGGCCGACAAGTCTATAAATTAAATGGAACCCGAGCCCAACGTGAGACTTGGTTGAAGCAATATAAAAGGCTTTGGAAGTCCAATTGAGAGGAATTGTATTTTAATTAGAAATTATATTTTAGTTAAGAGTTGTATTTTAATTAATTTGTATGTACCTTATTTAATTTGTATTTATCCTATTATAGTCCAATTTGGATTATGAGAGTTATTTAGGAGTATTATAAATAAGGATGTAATTCATTAATTTTGATACATTGAGCTATAAGATTATTTGAGTTTTGTGAATTTTTCTATGTGAGAAATCCCTTGTGTCCCATACCTGTACCCCCACCACCTTTGACTCTTGATTTGCAACTAGCAGCACCAAAAGTTGGTCATCCTTCGACCCATAATCTATATTAACAAATCAAATCAAATCAATTGTTACACGTTCCATAATAACTCTACAAACAAAAAATATTTTTAAAAAAATTAACACATACTCACTCATAGAACTGTAGAAGTTCCAACAAGTACACATACTCATTCAATCTAGGCAAGTCAAGCACAAAAGATCTAATATGCACTGAAATCAAACATTAATTGGTGGCCATAAAACTAAGAATGAAAAAGACAGATGAAATAATAGACCAACAAGAGTGTGAATAGCTGTAAAATCATTCATGCTAAGAGTAAATCAATTGTTGCAAATTGCAATCAACCAATTTATTCCAAAGATTTATAATTTCTTTTTGTAAAAACCCAAAGTTTAATGAAAATGTATTTCAAATATCAAGTAATGCACGAATTTCAACAATGCAAAAAGAATAAAGTTTTCACACCCCAAAAAACAAATGAATATAAATTAATTACGAACTAGAATACCCATTTCATCAAATAATTAATACTCATTAAACAACATGAAAAGATTTGTAGCTGATACTAACTAAAAAAATAATATACAATCAAACCAACAAAAAAAAAGATTTTGAAGGCCAAATTTAAGAAACCCAACAGAAGCATAACATCAAAATAAAAAGTTAACATAAATATATGAACATTCACCGATCATTATAAGTGTACAAGAAAATAACCAACCAGCATAAATAAGAGAAAATTACTAAGAGAAGAAAGACTGTACCTTAAAAAAGATTTTTATTTTGGTATCGATTTGTGATCTTCGAAGACGAAGAAGAAGGAGATCGATTTGTGATCGTTTAAAAGAACTGGCCTAGAATGGATAAATTATTTGATGTCCCAGGAGCAAATGAACAGTATGTTCTTCCCTCTCACATAACAATGGGGTCCACAAGGGTCCAATCACTTGTGGATCATACTGTTATGTGAGAGAAAATAACATACTGTTCATTTGCTAATGAGACATTAAATAATTTTTCCCTAGAGTGTGGCCACTGGCCTATCAGCCTATGACTTCATCACTATTTTGTTGAAGTCATTCGATTGCTTTTTTTTTTTTTGTCAGGCCAGGCTGAGCTACCCGCGGGTCGGGCCAAACTTGAGTTGAGTCAAAATAATTTAAATTTTCAGATATTGAAAAAGACTTAAATATATTTTATTACCTTGAATTATTAATTTTTTTCACTTCGATGATTCACCTTTCAATGTTTTCAATTAGATGAATAAACTATTAATTTTTTTTAAATTTTATCCAAAGTAAGCTACACGTCATAAAATTGGTGACGTGACCTCCCCCCCAATGGGGTCATTAGCAGCTGATGTATCAAAAATTGCTGAGTATGCAAGGGTAAAATTGACAATTCATGTATTTTTTCACATACATTGTCTATTGAAGGGTAAAAAAGTCAAATTATCTTTTATCTTAAATTAAATTAAAACAAAATAAAAGCAACCCTCCTCCTACTTTGACTCCGCCTGCGAATCCTAGACCTCCATCGTCACTGATTAAATCCAAGAAAGCCATTCTCTTTGTCGTACCCGGACTTTCACACCCACTTTGTAAAATCCCAGATATTTACAAGAATTATAAATAAGATTTGAAATAATTAATTAAATGTTATGATTTAAAATCTAGAGTTATCAAAGTGATATGTGTAGAAAATGGGTGAACATTTTTTTTTACATAATTTATTTGTTAGAAATTATATGTGGGAATATTGTAATGATGCATTTAGAGAATTTAGTAAGGAAATAAATTCAATTGAGAAGTGAATGTGGTTATATTGATATACATATATACCTAAAGCGTGTTTATTAGCCAAACAAGTAGATGAGTAAATTAAATACTCAATTAAACTAATAAATTATTTAGTTTAAATATGAAGTCATGAAATATAATTAATTAGGTTAATTATATTAGTTATGAGTTAAAGTTATAGAAATGCTAGAATGATTGCTTAGGATGACAATAATGAGAAATAATTAATTAAGTAATTAACTTAATTATAGAATTATTAAATAGAGTCCAATAATGGATTAAGACAAGCAAATATTAATTGTTGAAAGTCTTGTTGATAATTATAAAGAGGTAATTAATATAAGTCCAATTAAATTATGTTGGCAAGTAGTGTGGTAGTCCAATTAAATTAATTATCAAGCCCAAGTTATAAATGATATGTGAATTGTGTCGGGTAGCCCAAGTAATTAAATAAGAGAGCCCAATGCAAAGTAAGTTATGTAGCCCAAACACTTAAAAGTTCAAGGTTCGTCAAAGTGTTGGAAAATATTGTTAAGTGTAGAGAATTAACTAATGTAGGGTTAATTGAACAACCCTAGTTGGTAGACAAGAGAGAACATTTACCAAACATTGATTAAATGTTAGGTGAGTGAATTTGATGATAAGAATTAATTATGGATGAGTTACTTGAGTAACCCTAGGTAGTAAATAAATTAAAGATTTAACTATGCATGGGTTAGTTGTAGGAAGAATATTATAGATACAATTATGTATCTATATAATTCACCAAGGTAGAATTGATAGGTAACCTTGGGTTGGATGTTGTAGAGAATTAACCATACCTTGGTTAATTGAGGAAATGATAAAATAGGTATATCTATTTATATGATGAGTTTAGACCATAGTTGGGTGTGTGGACTAACCTATGTCATTTTAATGTAGAGAGTTAACCACATTATGGTTAGTTGTTGTGAGATATATAAATATATATATATAAATAAGATGAGACTTAACTAAGGTTGAGTATTGTGTGACCAAGGTTAAATGTTGGTGAGTTTGGTGATTGAGTGTTATATACTCAATTGGTTGCTTGTTTTGTTAGCTTGGAAAATTTGCAAGTAACATGTCACACCATGGTCAATCAAGCTAGTCATTCCAAATGGTCATTCATGCAATAGTAAGCTCAATTAAGCCTTAATTTCACCAACATTGGTGAATTAGGAAAGTTAACGAGGTATTAGTGGAGGGCTATAAATAAGACATCCCACACTTGTGCCAAGTTTGTTAGTTCATTTGCTAGAAAATTCTAGAGAGAAAAAATAGAGTTCTTGAGAGAAGAGCAAGTAAACTCTTGTGAGTTGAAGATCTACCAAGGAAATAGGCTAGAGAATAGTCAAGGAGGAGTCTTTAGCATCTTCCTGTTCAAGAGAAGAAGAGCATCCATGTCCAAGAGGTTAAAAAGTGTTCTAAACCTTCTTTAGTTCATTTTTATAGTTTAGATATGATTTGAACGGTTAAAATATATTTTTAACCGATCAAAAGTTATTTTGATGCTCTAGAAGTCTAAATCTATGATATATAGGTAGATTCATGGTTTAATATATCTAATACAAATATTGGTATGTGTGATAAGCAAATAAATAGAAGAAAATTTCATATTGTGTTGCTAGTAAAATCCTAGATGGTTTGATCTTAAATTTTTTGCCAAAATATTTTCAAAAATATGATTGAACCATGAAATATTGTAAAACAAGAAGTTAGGAAGACAACAACACTAAGTTGGTGTCATTTGAATGTGTAGAGTTTATTTTATTCAAGTTTGAACAATTAAAACCAAGGATTTATGATTTTAGTTTTTACTTTGTCCTTGTGAGCCATTTTTAGTCCAGTTCTGTTTGTAATTTGGATTTGTGATATAAAGAAAAATTGTAGAGAGGGAAATTCTGATGAGAATAGACTCAAGAATCACCTTAAAATGTTTTAAAATAAAGAAGTTATGGCTATCGGAGGGTCGAGCAGTCAAAAAGTTCACTTTCGGACCGACTAGCCGAGCGCACCTGCGCTCGGTGTGGGCGCAGCTGCGCCCAAACAATCTACCAAACAGATTATGTGCGTTCCGGTCCAGGTCGGGTTGGATCGATCCGGATCGATTTTTTAATGAAATTTTAAGTTAAAATAAGTGTAAAATGAATGTGTTGGGATACTAAACCTATATATGTAGAATTTATTAGTGATTTAATGGTAGCTAAATGTTTAAAATAAAGATTAAAGTTAATACAATTAAAAAGTTAACTATTGGTATTGTTTGAAGATTATTAAAATATTATTAAATAATCAATAATATTAGTATATGATTAAAAAGTTATTAAATGATTAATAACATTAGTACATGATGAAAATGTTATTAAATAATTAATAACATTAATAAGTGATTAAAATATTATTAAATAGTTAATAATATTAATGAGTGATTAAAATATTATTAAATGATTAATAATATTAATAAGAGATTAAAATATTATCAAATGGTGAATAATATTTGTAAATGATTAAAATATTACTAAATGGTGAATAATATTTGTAAATGATTAAATGATGAATAATATTAGTAAGAGATTAAAATATTATTAAATGGTTAATAATATTAATAAGTGATTAAAATATTATTAAATGGTTAATAATATTAATATGTGATTAAAATATTATTAAATAGTTAATAATATTAATAAGAGATTAAAATATTATCAAATGGTGAATAATATTTATAAATGATTTAAATATTATCAAATGGTGAATAGTACTTGTAAATGATTAAAATATTATTAAATGATGAATAATATTAGTAAGAGATTAAAATATTATTAAATGGTTAATAATATTAATAAGTGGTTAAAATATTATTAAATAGTTAATAATATTAATATGTGATTAAAATATTATTAAATGGTTAATAATATTAATAAGTGATTAAAATATTATTAAATGATTAATAATATTAATATGTGATTAAAATATTATTAAATAGTTAATAATATTAATAAGTGATTAAAATGTTATTAAATAGTTAATAATATTAATATGTGATTAAAATATTATTAAATAGTTAATAATATTTGAACATAGTTATATATTATCTAAGGTAGATAATATTTTGAAGTATTTAGTACATTATTAAATGTCCGAATCATTAAGTTATGTAAGAGAAGAAAGTTTAATCGAATTAAACCAAAGTAGATAGTCCATTTGTGACTAAATTTTAGACAACTTATTAAAAGTAAGTCGTACGAAGAACATGTAATGAATGCGTAAGTTGGTTAAGTGTACCCGATATGTCCAACTAGGTTTGGGTTAGAGCTGTTGTCCGGAGCGTAAAGTTTCATTTGTCGGACAACTAAAGAGTTAATAATTCGAAGTTAAGGTCTTAAGTTAAGACTAATTAATAGTTATTGTAACTAATGATTATGTCAATTATATATATAAATTGTAGGTTGAACGAAATGTTGGTTTGTAATATTCATAGACGCAATCAAATTGCATAAAATAGCGGAAGCATGGTAAAATCAAATTTAAAAATTTTACAAACCATAATCCAGGATCGACCTTTATGCGCAACTATTAATTAATAAGAATAAGTTAGAGATATACCCTTGTAGAACTCAAAGCTTCAACGGGTACAAGTTCACCTCCAAATCCTTCGTGTTCTCCTTGAATTTCACCAATTGGATTCCAATGATCAATGTTAGCCACCCAAGTGTTTGGCCTCTAGAGGTGATCCACCAAGGAATAACAATAATTCAAGAAGTGGGTGATGGCAAACCCTAGTTTTCTCTCTCTAGAGAATATGCTAGTACTCTCCCAAAAACTTATGGAAGTGTATGTGTGTAACCTTAATCCATAATAAGACTTCTCTTACTTATAGATTTAGTAAACCCTCCTAACACCTTTAGGAATAGGGTTTTTAATTAAACTCCTAATCTAATTAGGAACTTAATTGATTTAATATAATAATTATAATTCCTAAACTATTTAGGAACTTAATTATTAATTATGAGAGTACTCTTATTAATTAATTCCTAAACTATTTAGGAACTAAATAATAATAATAATAGTAATAATAATAATAAGACTCCTCTTATTAATTTATAATTAGTATTTCCAAAATACTAAATAATAAATATTAAGCTATTTAATTTATTCTAGTATAAATTAAATATACTTAATTCATTATTACAATTATGCCATTTACTTCTTAAATAATTATTTTCCTTTTGCGGTGTGACCCTTTAGGTTCTTCATATTAAACCGGTTATAGAATAAATTAATTAGAACTATTCTAATCTTATTTATATAAATAAATTAAACTATTTAATTCATTTAAATAAATAATATTTATTCCATAATAAGAGTAAGCCCCCTTAGCGATCAACGACTTTCCAGATAATATAGATTTCAACATTTAATCACAAAAGAACCTATTCAGCGAATAGTTACCGTACAATTCAATCCTTCTACCTCACAATGTCCCAATCAAATATAAGACATGGTATTACTGTCAAGTCTTATTTTATTTGATTATATGCATTTCGATCCTTAAATGAATAACTCTAATTAATGTAAATTAGAAACTACTTTCTAATTTTCATTCTGCATTGGCCAAGGACTACTGAGTTGTCATTTATCGAATCGCATAGGATATTCTCTTCTTTTACTAGAAGTGGTAGATTCTTTGTTGATCATTCACCTATCTCCATGTATGACTTATTATATCCGATCATATCCTTTGATACACCCTAAAGGTTTTGAGGAATATGTCAAAACATAATTCATCATACACAAGATACTGTGATGATCTCAAGTCCAAGGATCACTTGTACTACTATCACAAAAGGAACTCCTATTGACAGGCAAGTAAGACTCCATTAGGTGTTCCTTGAGCGAGTCACGTTCAGTGAACTTATTCTCTAATAAGCACCTACATACTTGCTTTAGTGTCTCTACACAAATGATTATGAGATCAATCATCATCTTCATAAGAGCAAGCATAGTATGTACTAATCTATCCGGATTCACTAATCCCCATTTTAGTGATCCCATGATTAGGAACAATTTTAGTTTTGAGCTATCTTGAATTTAGATCTCATTAGCATGATCCTCATCATGGTTCTAAAAGCATTGCTCGATAACTATAGGTTTATCCATTTGATTAATTCAAGTAATTAATCATGAATAAAGAAATGTCTTGATTCTTTTATTAATAAATAAACAAGATTACAAAGTATATACTTATCACTTCAAATGTGATTGGCTTGAGGGCATACTACTTTCAATCTCCCACTTGCACTAAAGTCAATCGCCCTTTGGTATCCCCATACCATTCTTCTCTAAGTGGCGTACAAATTGCTTAGTAAATGCTTTAGTTAATGGATCTGTAATGTTGTTCTAAGAGCTTGCCATTTTTATGGTGTCGTCTCCTTTTCAATGATTTACTTAATCATATGAAAGTGCTGCAACATATGTTTGGATTTCAGATGAGACCTCGGTTCTTTGGCTAATTAAACTCCTTTAATACTAAGAACCATTATAAGTTCTGTAATGAACTTGTTGAACCAAACAATCACCTTTGCAGCTTCACTTATGGTTATTTACTATGTATTTGTCACTAAATCAGCAATTCCTTGCTGTTTGGAACTTTTCCAACTCACTACTGCACCGTTCAAGGTAATCATATTACCTGAAACGGATATACTGTTATCTTGATTAGTCTGAACAAACTTGAGTTTGTTAAACCCTCTAGTTTTATATCAAACTTATCATTAGAAACTATTTTCTAATATTCTTCTCCAAAATTAAACTGATATCTGCTTATCGTACATAAGCAATATCAAGTCTAGTATATATCATCCCGTATATGATAGATCCTATTGCTGAGGCATAAGGAGTCTTACTTATACGGTCTCTCTCTTCAGGTATCTTTGGGGCCTGCTTCTTCGAGAGATGTATTCCAGAACCCATCGGCATGAGTCCTTTCTTGGAATCTTTCATGCTAAACTTCTTTAGCATATAATCAATGTAAGTTCCTTGGGATAAGCCAAGCATCCTTTTAGATCTATCTTTATAGATCTTTATCCCTAAAATATAGGATGTTTCTCCCAAGTCCTTCACGGAGAAGTGTTTAGACAACCACATCTTTACTGATTGTAGCATCGGTATGTCATTCCTTATCAATATTATATCAACATATAATACTTGGAATGTTACAGTGCTCCCACTAACCTTTGTACACACTTGGTTCATTATCGTCTTTGATATAATCAAACACTTTTGATTATCTCATCAAAACGGATGTTCCATCTTCGAGAAACTTGCTTCAATCCAAAATTGGATCGTTGTAGCTTTCATACTTGATTTACTCCATCTATATAGAGATAAATCATCTTGGTTGTATCATACATACATCCTTTTGTATAGTAAGCTACAATTGCAAATAAAATCTGAATTTATATATGCATTTTCACTAGTGAAAAATTTCATTATAGTCAACTCATTGACCTTATTTGAAATCTTTTACCACTAGTCAGGTCTTATAGGTCTACACCTAGCCATCTGCTTTAGTCTTTCTCCAAAGACTCATTTCGGATTTTATGATCATCAGTCATTTCTCTTGAGTATCTAATACTCATACCTCATCGTATGTAACTGGATCATCATCTACTATGATGCGTACCTCATCATCATCATCTATGATGAATCCATACCATTCAGGTATTTTCGGTACTAAACCAGATTTACGACTTGGTTATGGTACAATAGGTTTATCTACTTACACAGATTCCTTCACTTAATCTGTAGTGTTTTGTGGTTCTTGAACTTCTTCAAGATCTATTTTACTCCCACTAACTCTTTAAGGAAAAACTTCTTTTCTTATAAGGCAGTGTGTTTCAATAAACACCTTTTAGTTAGTCGGAATATAGAAGTGATACCCTAAACTTTCTTTAGGATATCCCACAAGTTTACACTTATCAGATCTTGTCCCAAGCTTATCACTGTCAAACTTTTTGACATAAGCTGGACAATCCAAATCTTAACAGATTTAAGACTTGGTTTCCTCCCTATCCATGACTCATATGAAGTCTTGAGGAGGAAATAAGAAGGTATTTGATTTAGTAGAGATGCGACCGTTTCTAAGGTATAACCCTAGAAGTATACTAGAAGATTGGTATAACTCATCATGGATCATCACCATGTCCATTGTGTGAGAATACTATTTCGCTTGAGATGATCTAGAAACTTATTGCTTAAGTATTCCCTTCTCGATCTAATCGAAGAACTTTAATACTTTTGGCCTTTAGTTTCTATACTTCACTTTTGAATTCTTTGAACGTTTCAAATGATTTAGATTTGTATTTCATCAAATACATATATCAAAATCTAGAATATCAGTGAAAGTAATGAATTAATACCCTTATCTTGCATTTGTTGTCATATGTCCCACACACGACTGTGTGTACCATCTCTAACAACTTTGTAACTCTCTCTCCATGTCCACTAAATGAAGATTTAGTCATATTGTCCATGATATAAGATTCACAAGTTGTATTTGATTCACAATCAAAAGGCTCTAAAAACCTATCTTTATACAACTTGTTTAGTCTTGTTTCATTAACATGACCGAGTTAACAGTATTGCAAGAAGGTATGATCCATATCATCTATTTGCCTTTAGTTTGTTCATTTTTGAAATATTTTCATGTAATTCAAGGTTACAAAATCCATCAAGTAATCAACATAGTAACATCTTACTAACTAAATGGATTTGCCCGTAGGCAATGCTAAACTGTAAGTTCCTGTGATTAATGCAGCAACCTTTTGCTCCATTCCCCACACACAGGATTACTTATCTTTAGTTCAGCCTTCTACTTCTGCTTAGTCTCTGCAACGGTTTGCATATTCAAGACCACTAGTCGGTATCTAATACCTAAGTAGAAACTTGACTTATAGAAAGTTCTACTTCATTATGAACAAATCTATATCTACAGTTGAAGCTTCACTAAGCTTCTTCTGCTTAACTACTACAAGATACTCCTTGCAGTTCCTCTTCCAGTGTCCCAGCTTATCGCAATGAAAGCAAACTCATTTGCTCTCGGGATCACTTTTATTTATGTCCTTTGTTCAGCCTTTCTTTTGCCTTCTATCTTTTCTGACTCCTCAGAAACACCTTTGGCCATCTTCTTCAACTTAGAAGATTCATCTACTAGTAAGACTTGATCTTTCTTGGAAGGAAAGTGACTCTCAACTTATTCAACATATTTAAGCAAATCAGGTAAACTGACTTCAAGCTTATTAATGTTAAAGTTCACAACAATTTGTGAAAGGGAGTCAGTGAGTGACTGCAAGATCGAATCTTAACTCAACTCTCCATCCTTGACAAAACCTAGGTGTCCTAATTGATCAATCGGATTGATCATCTTTAGGATACGTTTCTTTACTGTAGTGCCATTGGTTATTATAGATCGGAAGAGCTCCTTAGATATCTTATATCTAGTTGACCTACTTTGCTCACCAAACAACTATTGAATGTGCAACAATATAGTAGGTGCATCCATTTTCTCGTGTTGACGCTGTAACTAAATACTTATGGATGCGAGCATGACGCATTGAGTCATCTTTGCATCATCTTGCTATTTCTTAAAATAACAATATCTTCTTCATAGGCTTAGTCTACAACGTTTGCAGGAATAGACAAATTAAGGATATTTGCTAGCTTTTCAGCATTGAGAACTTTTCTCAAATTTGTTTAATCAATCCGAACAATTCGGTTCGATTAATTGTTAGCATCTAATATGCTATGCATTGTTAGTGAATTAAACATAGCAATATTCTTTAAGTGAATTAATAACAACATTAACATGCATTCATTTTATTAATCACCAAGTTAATTAGGTCTTTATTTAAAATGGTGTCTCCCACTATTTTCATCAAACTATATTACCCTCTTTATATAGTTCAGCAAATCTAATCCTATCGATATAAGTATAACCTTGTGTGTGCACAACAAATTATAGTTTATTCAATAGGTAGACAACTCCTTGTCAATTACATCAACATCTAACTCCTTGTATTTTGCCTCTTAGATTATTATGATCATGTGTGTGCACATCCAAATCAAAATTATCTAAGTTAAGTCAAACCTAGCATTTTCATATAAGTGAAGAGAAAAATACTGCCATTGTGTGTGCACAACAAAACAGTAATGTTCAATTTCTTATAAGCATCAAATGTGATAAAACAGCATCTCAAATGATCGATATAAGCCTTGTGTGTGCACAACAAACGTATATTGATTATTTGATACTCTATCGTTTTATCATGCTAGAAGGCGACGTTCGATATTCCAAATATCTTTGAACGTTACAACTTAATATTTTAGTAGTAGAATAAATAAATTAGAACCATTCTAATTTTATTTAATTGAATTAAACTCCTTTAATTCATGAATTAAACATTTTAATTCATTTTATAAATAATATTTATTCTACATCTTGAGGGGTTTGTTAATATTAATTGTCTCATATTATTTAGCGTGCATGCACATATATATATAAAATACGCGTCATATTATTTAACATGCGAAGCATGTTTGGATAATATATAATATATATAATTAACATGCACATATAGAATACTATATTCTACTTGGATTGATTATGAACTTTTATTCTAGTTTGGTTCACTAGAGCCACCAAGTGAACCAAAAGGTCAAACCTAGGGTGCAAGAATAAATTAAATTAAATATAACTATTACATTTAAATTTGGGCTCCATTACAAACTGGTCTTCATGCGCTCCTTGTTCCTTGGCTCCAATTCTTCAAAATAATTCTAACTAATCCTATTACAAATTATTTATAATAAATAAGAAACCTTGATCAACAGTCAAGGGGAAGTACATAGGAGGAAGATAGAATTATACATAAAAAAAATTAGAAAGACGAGGTACGCAGACCCCATTTATAAAACTCATTCATTCATGCATCCATTTAAAATTAAATCCAATCACATTGGTCAATAGTCCATAATCAATTCCATTTATTGTCATATATATCAACATATATATCAATAAATTATATTCATCACATGAATTAAATAAATCATTCCATATATGTATTGGTATCATTTAATGGGCAATTAGAGTTGCATGAAATCAAATTTCATGTTTAAAATAAACCTTTTTATTTTAATTATAAAATTATTTAAAAATAAACTATTTATTTTTATTATTTTAAAATTACCCAAAATAAACTCTTTTATTTTGAAATTTTAAAATCTGTACAAAATTACCAAACTATTTGGTTAATTAATATATATTATAAATAATCGGTTAACATAAATATATATATATATATATATATATATATATATATATATATATATTATCATTACCGAATCCATGCTTTACCAAATAATGTATGAATACCCAAACCGAAAATTGCCTCGTTGCCTCGTTGGGTGTCATTGATTTCGGGACAAGCATGTATACATAACACATATATGTTAAGTTCCGAAACAGTGCTGGCTATATATATATATAATCAATTTCCGGGCTGCTTTGTATATATATATATATCAATTCCGGAACAGGACAAAACCGAAAAATGACTAGCTTGTTGCCTTAAGTGAATCCATTTTACCGAAACAGTAAATATCATATATAATATATACTAAAACCGTGGCTGCTGCTTTACCATATGACACACAAAATGGGACAAGAAGTGGCCAAGTGGGTGAAACCGTGGCTGCTGCTTTACTGAATACAGTGGGGTCTAATTCGGGACAACCAAAAACAAAACCAAAATCGTGGCAGCTTTAACCGAAATTAGAATAGGCTTTGTTGCTTGGTTTATATATATATACCGTGGCTTTAAACCGTGAGGCTGCTTTACCGGATTTTCACCAAAAGCCGAAACAGTGCACTCTTTTATTTGGTAATTATATATATGTAAAACGCCAACCGTGAATCCAATTCACAAAACAACCACGTAAGTTATCCAAATTCGGTAATAAACCAATTTTGATATTTAAAAATAATAATTTTATACAACAAATTTTGCCCAATAAATTATTTTAAACACATACCCATACATATATGAAATTAAAACAATTAATAATTCGCATAAAGTTTGGCTCTTGATGCCACTGTTGGTTTGTAATATTCATAGACGCAATCAAATTGCATAAAATAGCGGAAGCATGGTAAAATCAAATTTAAAAATTTTACAAACCATAATTCAGGATCGACCTTTATGCGCAACTATTAATTAATAAGAATAAGTTAGAGATATACCCTTGTAGAACTCAAAGCTTCAACGGGTACAAGTTCACCTCCAAATCCTTCGTGTTCTCCTTGAATTTCACCGATTGGATTCCAATGATCAATGTTAGCCACCCAAGTGTTTGGCCTCTAAAGGTGATCCACCAAGGAATAACAATAATTCAAGAAGTGGGTGATGGCAAACCCTAGTTTTCTCTCTCTAGAGAATATGCTAGTACTCTCCCAAAAACTTATGGAAGTGTATGTGTGTAACCTTAATCCATAATAAGACTTCTCTTACTTATAGATTTTGTAAACCCTCCTAACACCTTTAGGAATAGGGTTTTTAATTAAACTCCTAATCTAATTAGGAACTTAATTGATTTAATATAATAATTATAATTCCTAAACTATTTAGGAACTTAATTATTAATTATGAGAGTACTCTTATTAATTAATTCCTAAACTATTTAGGAACTAAATAATAATAATAATAGTAATAATAATAATAAGACTCCTCTTATTAATTTATAATTAGTATTTCCAAAATACTAAATAATAAATATTAAGCTATTTAATTTATTCTAGTATAAATTAAATATACTTAATTCATTATTACAATTATGTCATTTACTTCTTAAATAATTATTTTCCTTTTGCGGTGTGACCCTTTAGGTTCTCCATATTAAACCGGTTATAGAATAAATTAATTAGAACTATTCTAATCTTATTTATATAAATAAATTAAACTATTTAATTCATTTAAATAAATAATATTTATTCCATAATAAGAGTAAGCCCCCTTAGCGATCAACGACTTTCCAGATAATATAGATTTCAACATTTAATCACAAAAGAACCTATTCAGCGAATAGTTACCGTACAATTAATCCTTCTACCTCACAATGTCCCAATCAAATATAAGACATGGTATTACTGTCAAGTCTTATTTTATTTGATTATATGCATTTCGATCCTTAAATGAATAACTCTAATTAATGTAAATTAGAAACTACTTTCTAATTTTCATTCTGCATTGGCCAAGGACTACTGAGTTGTCATTTATCGAATCGCATAGGACATTCTCTTCTTTTACTAGAAGTGGTAGATTCTTTGTTGATCATTCACCTATCTCCATGTATGACTTATTATATCCGATCATATCCTTTGATACACCCTAAAGGTTTTGAGGAATATGTCAAAACATAATTCATCATACACAAGATACTGTGATGATCTCAAGTCCAAGGATCACTTGTACTACTATCACAAAAGGAACTCCTATTGACAGGCAAGTAAGACTCCATTAGGTGTTCCTTGAGCGAGTCACGTTCAGTGAACTTATTCTCTAATAAGCACCTACATACTTGCTTTAGTGTCTCTACACAAATGATTATGAGATCAATCATCATCTTCATAAGAGCAAGCATAGTATGTACTAATCTATCCGGATTCACTAATCCCCATTTTAGTGATCCCATGATTAGGAACAATTTTAGTTTTGAGCTATCTTGAATTTAGATCTCATTAGCATGATCTTCATCATGGTTCTAAAAGCATTGCTCGAAAACTATAGGTTTATCCATTTGATTAATTCAAGTAATTAATCATGAATAAAGAAATGTCTTGATTCTTTTATTAATAAATAAACAAGATTACAAAGTATATACTTATCACTTCAAATGTGATTGGCTTGAGGGCATACTACTTTCACGAAAGACGCAAAATAAGCGTAATGGTAGAAACGAACCAGACAAATTTTTCAGAACTTGCTCTTATGTGCATTAATATGCTATAATGTGATTTAAATTGATAATATGAAGATATTTTGATGATGTTTGTGGTAGATGAACAACATGTGGTATGACTACATGAAAACTATGTACAAGAATGAAGCATGATTTGCTAAGTGTTAGTTGATGATTGTATGTGATGCATGAGAGGTATGAAGTATTATTAATATGAAAAGCATGATGTAAGATTAAGATGCAATGTATGTGTATTATGGGAAGCATGTAATGTGTTATGTGTAACTGTTAAACTTGCTGAGCCGTCGTGCTCACTTTTGCTTAAAACCAATAATTTTAGATAGTGCAAGTTAGTTGAAGTTCTCGATAAAGATCAAGGAACAAGATAGCATATTACTTTCACTAAAAATCTAAATGTCTATTGTAGATATCCGTCCGAATTGGACAAGTAAATGATTGTGTAGTATAATACTTAGTTGGTATATTATATGAGTGTTAAATACTCAATTTGATTGTAATAGAATGTCGTATCATGTATGATATTGAGACATACTAGGAATGTATAAAGATTGTGATTCTGGAATAAAAAGAGAAATTGTAAAATTATAAATAAATGATTATTTAGCAATTATAATATTGTTGTCATTCATGAACAATAAGGACAAGGTAGTACTCGTGTTGAACCAGATCCGAGGTTAAAGTAACCTGGATTTGGGGTCGTCACACACTTACTCCCAAAAAACACCTCCTTGGTTTTGTGAAAAATTTCGCTGAGCTCAAATCCAAAGGATTGATACTATGTGCCAGCATTTCGGTTAGCAATGCCTTTGAGATGAAAACATGGAAGTCTGATTTGAAAATTGATGATGAGGTGGTGTTGTTTGAGAGATGGAAATGGAGATTTCATAGAGGTAATTGGGTCTCATAAATCAAAATTTCTGAAACAAACAAATCAACTGCAGACCTAAACCTTAAAATTAAAAATAATAATCAGATTTGCCTTGGTCACTCATCTTCCACATCACCATCACACTTGCCCGCCATCACATTGCCACCCATGCCCTCCATCATCATCGTCCATGTAAGTTGGAAACTGCACTCTGGTTTACTAAGTTTTTTGCATTAAAGACAAAACTAAGATGGGCTGATTAATTTGGCACCAAACGATGAATAGAAAAATTTGCTCTGACACAATCTAATATATGATTTTGATAGACACATAATTATGCATTTTAATATTCCCATTTTTACTATTTAATATGTTTATTTAATTTAATTAATACATTTTATTTTATTTTGCAGGAAATAGATAAATAATTGAAGTTGAGTTGGAAAAGGAGTTCTAAAAGCTTTCAAGTTGATTTTTATTTGGACTCCAATAAAGAGTGAGATACCATGTAGAAGTTGAAGTCAAGAAGGAAAGAAAAGTTTAAGTTATTCTAAATTAGATTAAGGTTCAATTTATATTCTTTATAAATAGGAGTTTTGTTTTAGAGAAAGGTGTGTCATATTTTATTTTATTTTTCCTCTTGCACTCTCGGTAAAAGGAGCAAAGCAGGGAGTTCTTTTAATTTTTTTTCCGTTCCTTCCATGTTCCGTAGCAATTTGGTAAAGGATGTCAGGGAGGTTGTCACATTTATGTAGCACTTGTTCATTAGTTTAAATATAAGTTTTTCCATTATTATTCTATTAGTTTTCATGCAGTATATATTAGTCACTTTAATTTTATTTTTCTTTATTTTTAATTCTATGAATAGCTAAAAATTTAATATATAGGATGAAGATGAAATTAAGTATTGCATAATATTATATTCTTTCCGTTCCGATATTAATGTCTAATTGTTGTTCAATTTTACCTTCGCGCATAATTCATTTTGATTCTAAATTAATTGTGAGGTTTTGATAGGTTATTGTTAATATATGAGTTTTTCATAATTTATGTTTGCTCAATGAAGTTTTGATGAGTTATAATTAATTCTTAAATTTTCATAATCTATACTTGTCCATATTAATTATATGAATCATTATTTTTAAGGGAAGAAAAAAAATAATTAGAAATTAATTAAGGAAATGAAGAATTTAATTATTATGTTAGTATTTAATGGATTCAGATTCCTAGGTAGTTCTTATTATTATTAGTTTTCGTTATTAATTTTTAATTTGCATTATTTAGTTAATTAAACATCTCCACCATATTTTATTTCTAATTTGTTTGGAATATAAATTAAGGAAACGTTAAAATTAATTTAGTCTCTGTGGTTCGACCTGTACTTGCCCGTTCTTCAATTTGACGCTGTACACTTGCAGTTACTATTTTTTATCACATCAAGTTTTTGGCGCCGTTGCCGGGGACTAGATTTAATTTTTATTTATTCCTTAATTTTTATTTATTCGAATTAGTTTTTTTTTCCCACTAATATTTTTATTTTTATTTTTCAAGATTATCAAAGTGGAACGAAGGAGCAAAAACACAGATATTTTGTTGTTGTGCTTTCTTGGTACTTCGTATCTTCACATTTATTATTATTTTTTTAATAAAATAGAAAAAAATAAAAAAAAATAGTAGTTTAGTTTATTATTTTTAGTTTAAAAACTAATTGTCGCATTCATGCATTCACTCACGTAGAGCACATCTTGCTTAGGTTTTTATTTTATTTTATTTTTGTTAAATATAAACCGTGGTGATTGCTGAAGGATTGAGATACGTCAAATTTCTCATTCTTACGTAATTCACATAGTTTTAGGACATTTTATTTGTTTACAGTTTTTTTTATTTGTGCATTTTTATTTTTAATTTTACATTAAGGGTAAAACCCGTAACAAGATAAGGTGGGGATTTCATCACCCTTCATTGGCCCACAAACAATCACACTTTATATAATCGACTAAATAAAATCAAGTAGACGTTGACCCCTAAGACTCTCGAGCTCAATTAGGACAAGGGACTCTAAGAGGAGTCTGAATTTTAAATTAATCAAATTACTGGTGTCTAGGTAAGTGGTTCAAAAGGTAAACGCCTAAAGAACGCGTGGTTACTTAATTAGTCACCGTACCTACGGAGAGACTCCCCCGTTCTTACACTTATTTGGCTAGTGGTGTGATTAATTTCAAATTTGGTGGACCTTAAAGAGTAACTTGGAACAGTTAGGAAATGTCTAGATTTTATTTAAGTTGGCCTTAGAAGTAGTTTTTTTTTTTTTTTTTTTTGCTTATTTGTTAGTAGTACATGCAAAAAGTGTGGGTTAGGGACAAAACATCCCGATTAGTGTCGGAATTCACTTTAAAAGATCTCACTTTAAAAATGGAGGTAACACAAACCCTTTCTTTAAGGGATCGATGTTATCCTTCTCGCTCTGCCCAACCTTCATGCATCGGTCTACCACTAGTAACTTGTAATAATTTTGAACTTAAACCGCACTTTATAAATATGTTTACCTAAGTTCACTGGGATAGAAGATCCATATTTATTCCTTCAACAATTTGAAGAAGTTTGTGCTTTAATGAAAATTTAACAAATGTCTGCAAACTCGATTAGGTTAAGATTGATCATATTCGCTTTAAAAGATAATGCTAAAAAGTGGTTATATAGCCTAACAAATAATTCCATAACAACCTGGGATGGATTTATTGTTACATTTCTAAAAAAATATTTTTCAAATCACAAAACTTCCAAAATTAGGACTACAATTCATCAATTTTGTCAACTTGAAAATGAGTCATTTTGGAAATATTTTGATAGATTTAAAAATTTATTATCCCAGTGCCCACACCATGGATTTGAGAAATGGAGATTATGTCAAATTGCCTATGGAGGTTTAGAATTTTCCACTAAAACGATTTTAGAATCAATGTGTCAAGGAGATTTTTTTTAAAATGATGAAGAAAGGGTTTGGGAGTTTTTAGAAGACTTAGCAGAAAAAAACATGCAATGAGAAACCACCCGAGAGACCGATAAACCTAGCTCATGTAGGGGTATTCATACAATTGACAATTCAATTGCCACCGAAGCTAAGTTGGCTGGTGTACTTAAAAGACTTGAGGCTTTAGAAACAAGGGAGCCATCACATGTAAACCAACTTGAAGATTTTGATCAAGTCAATGCAATATTTCAAAGACTGAGGAATGACCCATTTGCACCCACTTATAATCCAAGTTGGAGAAATCATCCTAATTTTGCATGGAACCAAGGACCCTACCCGAATAACTCTTCAAATCAGGTCAACCAGTCTCTAAATCAATCTTTTCAACCTTTCCAAAAGTCAAATCCTGGTCCGTACCAAAATTCGAATTCAACAACGCAATATCCACCAGGGTTTTCTAATAAAGGTGATAAGAGACTTAACACGTTAGAGAAAAATATGGAAACTCTAATGAAATCTCAGATCCAAACTAACCAAGTTATATCTCGTTTCGAGATCCAAATGAGTCGATTGGCCACTGTAGTTGGTGAAAGAGAGAAGGGTAGGTTTTCCTAGCCAGCCCGAGACCGATCCGAAATTTTCAGTCCCTAATCAAATACTTGAAAACAACCAAGTCAATCATATGAATTATATAATCTCTTTAAGGTCTGGAAATCATTTTAACAATCATGCTGGTATTAATAATAAAGAAGAGAAAAATTTAATTGATGAATCTAATAATCCATCTTCAAAATCAGCTCAGCCTGAAAAGCCCACAAACTTCGAGTCAGTAGGCCCATCTACCAATCAATTGTCAAAGAATGATCAAACCACATCTTCTGAGTTAAATGAAAAAATCTTTAAACCAAAAACCCTATTTCCCCAAATACTAATTTCAAACAAGCAGTTAGCCCAGTTAGACAAAATTCTAGAAGTGTTCAAAAAAGTAAAAATTAATATTCCTCTTCTAGATGTCATTCAACAAGTTCCCTCATATGCTAAATGTCTAAAAAATTTGTGCATACACAAAAGAACCACTCATGATCCTAAGAAAGCTTTTTTAACAGCCCATGTTAGTTCTATCCTATCATGCCAAATTCTTGTGAAGTATAAAGACCCCGGTTGTCCGACTATTTCATGTATCATAGGTGACACCTTAATTGAAAAAGTTTTGCTTGATTTAGGAGCGAGTGTTAACCTTTTACCATTTTCTGTGTATCAAACCTTGGGATTAGGGGAGTTAAAAAAGACAAGAGTCACACTCCAATTAACTGACCATTCCATCAAAGTACCAAAGGGAATAGTTGAAGATGTACTCATTAAGATTGACGATTTTGTGTTCCCTGTCGATTTTGTTATTCTTGAAATCCAACCTGTTGCCAACCCCAACGGTCAAATTCCTGTCATTTTAGGTAGACTATTTCTAGCAACTTCTAATGCGTTAATCAATTGTAGAAATGGACTAATGAAATTGACATTTGGGAACATGACAATTGACTTAAATGTATTTAATGTGGGAAAAGAACCTAGTGATTTATTTGACCAACCTATGAAAGTAAACATGATCCAACAGTTGTCCATGACCCAAGAAATGAATGAAAATAAACTTATGGTTTTGGATGATCCAATAGACTTTTTCTTAAATCACCTTTATCAAAATTGGGATGAGTCTGAATTTTTAGATAAGGTCAATGAGTTGTTGAGGTATACTACACATGAGGCAATAAAATTTGAAGGCGAAAATGAACCAATCATTTCATGTTTTGAAAATATAAGTAAAAAATTTCTTGAGGTCGATTCTAAGCATAACTGTGATATAAATTTTGATTATTTTCAATTTCTTAGACCACCTGAAAATCATGAAAAATTCACACACACTTGTCTTTTTGCATCACTCTTTTACTATCACATGCAATTTAGGATTTATGAAATTTGTAAATATGTGCATTTGTCTTCTTTCTCACCACATTTTCTTGTAGAATTATACCCCACCATACGAGGTACAATTCTTTTATTTCTTTGTTCTCTATTATTCATTTGTATACATTGAGGATAATGCCTGATTTAGGTATGAGGGGGGGGGGGGAATTTAACATTTTTATTTATGTATTTTATTTTATTTTTTAGGAAACTAATTCTTTTTGCATTAAAAAAAATGAAAAAATTTGTTTGACTTTTTATGAATCGGATTAATTATAATAAGTGTTTGTGGAGTAAAAAACTTTGAATAGGATTAAAAGATTTAGAATGCTTGAACCTTTGATAAGATACAAAGTCTTAGTTTGTAATACCATTTTGAATAAAATTAGAATTCACATGCATTTTTACACTTCACGTTCGCACTAATTCTTAGTTGTGGGGTATAAAGTATGAGTCAAGTAATTTAAAAAAATAAAATTAGAAGGAAAAAATAATAATCCAACGAGATGGAGCGTAAAACGCACTCGTTGTAAAAAAAATAGGAAAAAGAATCAACGAGATGGAGCATAAAACGCATTCGTTGTAAGAAAACAAAAAGAGTTAAAAAATAATAAATACTGCTTCAATATCCATTGAATAAAAGAAAAATCAAGCTGAAAAGTATGATGGATATAAGCAGTTTGACTAGTCTAATTTTTGTGGCCTTTATTATTCGAGTTAGTAAGCCCTTAGGGGTGTCTTTACACCTAGAGTCCTAAAGCCAACTGGTTAGGGAGTCATTGGTCAAACACTCGTTAAATGGGTAACTCTGAAAAGCCTAAGAAAAATAGACATTGCACAAGTCAATAATGGGAAAAAACAGAAAAAGAAAAAATTTGAGTTTGCTTGATTTTCACAGTAATAGTCCTTACTAAGAGTTACATCACAAACACATGCATGCATCACATGGAAATAATTTTATGAAGGATGATATTTAGAATGAAGATGAAGTATTTTTGATAAGGTGAAAGTGTGATTTTAAATTTAATCTTATTTATGTGTAATGCCCATGAATACTTAGAAGTTTTCTTTTGATTTCATAATTGGTTAAACTCATAAAGATTTTTATTTTTTATTTTGAATTTTGTGGGTATATTCACTGCAAACCCTCACGAGACACAACTCGTCCACTTGAGTTAACCTTGGGGTTTAAAGGCTTGTTGCACAGGCTAAGTGCAATCGTGTTTCCTATGAAAATGGGGTAGTTTAAATTTTATTTTTATTTTTATTTTTGTTTTACTCGAGGGCGAGTAAAAGCTAGGTATGAGGATATTTGATAGACACATAATTATGCATTTTAATATTCCCATTTTTACTATTTAATATGTTTATTTAATTTAATTAATACATTTTATTTTATTTTGCAGGAAATAGATAAATAATTGAAGTTGAGTTGGAAAAGGAGTTCTAAAAGCTTTTAAGTTGATTTTTATTTGGACTCCAATAAAAAGTTGGATACCATGTAGAAGTTGAAGTCAAGAAGGAAAGAAGAGTCCAAATTATTCTAAATTAGTTTAGGGTTCAATTTATTTTCTTTAAATAGGAGTTTTGTTTTAGAGAAAGGTGTTTCATATTTTATTTTCTTTTTCCTCTTGCACTCTCGGTAAAAGGAGCAAAGCAGGGAGTTCTTTTAATTTTTTTTCTCGTTACTTCCATGTTCCGTAGCAATTTGGTAAAGGATGTCAGGGAGGTTGTCACCTTTATGTAACACTTGTTCATTAGTTTAAATATAAGTTTTTCCATTATTATTCTATTAGTTTTCATGCAGTATATATTAGTCACTTTAATTTTATTTTTCTTTATTTTTAATTCTATGGATAGCTAAAAATTTAATATCTAGGATGAAGATGAAATTAAGTATTGCATAATATTATATTCTTTCCGTTTCGATATTAATGTCTAATTGTTGTTCAATTTTACCTTCGCACATAATTCGTTTTGATTCTAAATTAATTGCGAGGTTTTGATAGGTTATTGTTAATATATGAGTTTTTCATAATTTATGCTTACTCAATGAAGTTTTGATGAGTTATAGTTAATTCTTAAATTTTCATAATCTATACTTGTCCATATTAATTATATGAATCATTATTTTTAAGGGAAGAAAAAAAATAATTAGAAATTAATTAAGGAAAGAAAGAATTTAATTATTATGTTAGTATTTAATGGATTCAGATTCCTAGGTAGTTCTTCTCATTATTAGTTTTCGTTATTAATTTTTAATTTGTATTATTTAGTTAATTAAACATCTCCACCATATTTTATTTCTAATTTGTTTGGAATATAAATTAAGGAAACATTAAAATTAATTTAGTCTCTGTGGTTCGACTTGTACTTGCCCGTTCTTCAATTTGACGCTGTGCACTTGCAGTTACTATTTTTTATCACATCAATTATTCTTTCCATAAAATCTTTAAATGAAAAAAGAGAGTAGTAGATATAGATTGAGTCATCATTTCAACCATATAAAAAAATCCAAAACCAAGTAAGGATGATTGTAATACAACTCGAACCCCCCACTATCCTCTCCGGTGGTGGCAATGTGTAGAATGGAATCTCTTCAATTTGGCGAAGAAATTCAAACTTTGATGTCCGTGCCACCTAAGACCAGCAATTCCTTCCATCGACGAAGAACTCGTAGGAGACCAACTCAGAGAGGGTGTTCGGGAACTAATTATAAGTTGGTCAACCCAACTTATAAGTAGGTTAGCCAAAAAAACCTTTCGGGAGTAAGTTTTTCCCGTACTTATAAGTTAAAAAAATAAAAGAATAAAAAAGTAACTATTTGTTACTTATAAGTCATTTTTTTAAGTTGGTCAACGACTATGAATTGACAGAAATGTCCTCTTTTATTTTTCTAACATTCTTATTAAAGGACATTTTAGTAATCTTTACATTTTATTTTAACTTATAAATCATTATTAGCCGAACACATCCACAACTAGTATTTATAATTCTCGACTTACAAGTAAAAGTGATATCGAATACTCTTACTTGTAAATCCATTAAAATTTTAACTTATAATTATTTTTTTGTTTAATGAAAAAAGTAACATGAAATGCCATACTTATCCTTGCATGCTCATTAATTTTTGACACATTAGCTACCTATGACTCCCCCGGGGGCCACAACACTAATTTTCTTACGTGTAATTTAATTTGGGCGAAATTAAAAATAATTAATAATTTACACATCTGATTAAAAAAGATTAAAAGATGAATTATCGAAGTGAAAAAAAATAATAATTCAAAATAATAAAATATATTTAAGGCATTAAAAATTAAATCCAAAATTCAATTTTTTATGAACCGACCGAGTGCCCACGGACCCTAGCCAATCTTGCCAGGTACAAAGACAAGACCAGTGGTCGCCTTTTAAGCTCATTAGTCAAAGTGGTAGACAACGAATAGTCAACCTTTATCTTCACCGTTCATTACATTTAGTCCAACGGTGATAAACTGGTAACGTTAACGGATAGAAGCTCACCTGCCCATCACCCTCCGCATTCCCAAATCGTGAATCAAAACATAAGGCGCTTTCTTAAAATTAACTTGAAAATCGAAAAATTAAAATTCATCAATTTCCCCCTTTCCTCAATTTCTCTGTCCCTTCTCTACAGATACATATACGTATACATATAGATATATATATATTTAAATATATATATATATATTTATACTCCTGTCAACTGTAATTTTACCTTCCAGTCCGATCTCAACTGTGTATGATATGTTTTTTTCAACTGATTTTAAAGTTCAGCTAAAGTTCTTCTTTCTCTGAAGTTATTTAAGAGCAATTTTAGAGTTTCAATTTGGTGAGGAAAAGTGACAACTTTTTGTTGATTTGACCTAGTTTAGGCTCAATTTGGTAAAATTTTGTTTTTTTTTTTGTTAGTTGAAATTGGGGGTTTTCAAGTTTTTTGGTTTTTAAGATGATGTGAATACTCGAGCTGAGTTTTTTAGGGTTGGGTTGTTATCAGTTATGTGTTATTTAACTTCATATAGAGTTCCTGATTGAAGTGAAAAGTTAGGGTTTTGTTAGGTGGAGTGATTTGGGGCGTTCAATTTGTGGTGTTTGGCTTTGTTGTTGATAATTGGGGGAATTAGGGTTTGTTAGGAGAAGATTTTGGGAACTTGTATGAAGTGTAGTTTGGGGGTTGGCTACTGGAGGGAATAGATTAGAAAATGTTCTATTCGCAGTTTATATTGGCCAAGAAGGGTCCTTTAGGGACCATTTGGATTGCTGCACATTTGGAGAGGAAACTTCGAAAGAATCAGGTTGCTGATACAGATATTGGCGTATCCGTTGGTCAGTTTATCATATTCCTTTTGCTTTTTGAATATAGTCTATGAATACGAGTAAAAGTGTTTACTTTAATTCTGGTAATTAAGCATGTTAAATTACTTGATTGGAGGTTGTTTAATTAATTTAGTGCTTTTTCAGTAATTTGAGATAATTTCCTGCTCGAGTATGTAATGTTTAGAAAAAATTAATTTTATGTGTTGTGTCTGAAAGCATTAAACTGTTGGAATGCTAATTTATGGTGTTTGGAAACAAATTGACTCTTATGTTTTTTTTTCTTCTCCAAATGACATAATATTTTACCAGAAAATGTAAGATAAAGGGAGTGACACAACATTCAAAATTTATTATAGGGTTTAAGGAGGATTGAGATATGTTTCCCAAGATTCTTCACTTTTTAAGTAATTCTCGTCCTTAGCTTCAAAGTTAAAGGAAGTAGAGTTTGTTTCCTTTGGAAATGTAATAATTTACCTTAAATGCATCTTGAAGAATAGAAGCTAATGATGAAAATGATTGCGTTGTAGTTACCCAATGAGGCAGAATTTGAATCTTCTGTTTTTTTCTTGTACTAAGCTTGTATCCTAACTATAAAAGAAGGGATGTATCATGAAACTATAAATTATGCAGACTATTTTGGGGCAGTACCCCCAGAAGCCAAGGCGATAGAGACAGGCCTCAAGACTAAAACTAAACTCAAAGTAAAAGATATACTTTGACAAGCAATTGGCACTCGTCACCAAGATATTAGGTTGTGAGGGTAAGCTAGTACCAAAACCCATTCCAATATCAGAAGGTAAGATGTAACAACTGCACTAAATCTGCTACACCGTTATGTAATACAAATCTAACATAACTAAAATATATTCTCTATACCTGGTTGGTGGGAAAAAAATTGCAATTAGATCTAGTTAAACTGCTACACCATTAATGATGTTGTTGATAGTATCAGCAACGCGTAAACTTCTTCAGTTGTACTCTATGTTGCCCAATATTCCTGTATATTTCTGAAGTATTAGCTCTACCCTATGGAGGAATTATGTTACACTTGTATTAGGTTCTGTATGTTGGTACTTGGAAGCCATGTTTCTAAATTTATTAATAAAGCATAGACGTTATTGATCTGGTGGTTGACAAGATGCCATCTTCATACTTATGAACTTAGATGTATATATATAATTTGCAATATCTAACTTCTGCTCCTCATCATTTAACAGACTCAATTCTTTTTCCCGATGTTCCTATTGCACTCCGGTTGTCAAGCCATCTTCTTCTTGGTGTGGTGAGGATATATTCTAGAAAGGTGAATTATCTATTCGACGATTGCAGTGAAGCATTGCTAAAGATAAAGCAAGCCTTTCGATCGACTGCTGTGGATTTGCCACCTGAGGAATCTACTGCACCATATCATTCGATCACCTTGCCAGAAACATTCGACCTTGATGATTTTGAGCTGCCAGATAACGATGTCTTTCAGGGGTTGGTTCCCTATTATCTAGTTATTTCTTCCATAACGAACTTATCACTGTTAAACAATAATAATGCTGTTGTTAGAGTATAATATGATTTATCTTCTGAACAGCAATGATTTAACGAACAATGAACTACCTAACTTATAGTCCTGCTAAAAGGTTCATGTTTGTAAGGTAGTGATTTCTTGTATCGTAAGTGAGATCTAAGTTACATGGACTTGGGGCACTGAAGTGTCCATCACTGGACTCTCCTATATTTCAGAATGTTCACTATTTTACACTATTTTGGAATGTCCAGTTAACACATCCACACCCATGTCAACACGTGTACTTCAGCCTCTTTCTCAACTGAAAAGTTCATTTAACACTGTAAGCTATGTTCACAATTGGAAAAAAAAACACGTGCAGAAAAGTCATCCTATGTGGTCAACTAACTGAAATGAGCAGGAGACATTCTCTCTCCCTTATACGGGCCTGAATTTTTTCAATGTGGTGTCCAATTGTCCCTATAATTCTTAAATTCCAGTTTATATTTTTCTTATTCCATATTTGATTGATGTTCGCATGCTGATGGCAATTTGTGCAGTAACTATGTTGATCATCACGTCAGTTCAAGGGATCAAATTACACTCCAAGATACAATGGACGGTGTGGTTTACTCCACATCGCAGTTTGGACTGGATGGTTAGTATTACATTTTCATGATACAGCATGAGAGTATAATCAAGGTCATTTTATATGCAATGGTTATGCACGTTGTGCTTAAATCCTCTGTTTGTTTTTTTGGTCTTCTTTTAGAGAGATTTGGCGATGGTGACACGTCTGGCTTGGACCTTGATGAGGTAATAATATGCCATGAGCAGTATTACTTTGTATATTCTGAATTGTGTTGTGATATGTTGCAAATAGAAAAATGTGATATAGAGCGAGGATGCGTTTGTTTGATCATTATGGTAAACATAGTTAGCTTCTTGAACATGCTGCTGACTGGAAAATTTACGTGCTTCTTGATCATGCTGCTGACTGGAGATTTTATATGAATCAAGCACCTATAGGATCTCTATACATTGAACCCATCTTTATTGATCATACAGTCCTGCTAAAACTTTATTGAGTAGTTTACTTGGTCAATTATTGAGTAGATTATACTGAGATACTGTGTGTATTTGATTCATCAATTAATGCCTGTGTCTTGGTGATTCCAAATTATTGTACACAGTCCTATACACTTTAAGTGTAAGGCATGTAATGAACATTACATACTGAAGTATACTTGTGGCACATTTGAAATCAGGTCTCCGAGTTTGTAAGTTGACTAGTAATCGTGGCACACGCAATGCATGTGACCAAAAAAAAAAAATAATAATGAAAAAAATAAACATAAAGAATTGAAATTTTAAAGGGAAGATTTACGTATCAACATAATATATTCCAAAAAAGAAGAAGCTACAAACATCAATCATGGAAGGATATCAATGTTCTAAGGGGAGGAGAGGGGGGGGGGGGGGGGTAGGGATTTTTTATTTTAAGCCAATTTTAATATTTTATATTACATTTGTCCAAACAAAACAATGATATCAAGCAAAACAATCTATAATAAAAATAATAAAGGCCTTTGTTTAAAGTTCAAAAACATATTTATATTGCCAATGTCAAAGTTCAAACACAAATATGCAACTGTTCAAAGTTCAAATACAAACAAATAATAAAAAATACAAATTAATAGTACTCATCTCCATATCCCTTTATATCTCTAACTCTTCTTCTCTATATTCCTCCAAGATAATGTCTCCATTGCACTCACACTCATACTTCTTATCTCACTCTTTCTCCGTGTCATCATTAGACAAAAAATCATATTCGTGGAGTTCTCGTACTCTAACATTTCTATTATTTCTCTTAAGTTCTAGCACGTTATTCGCTTCACCAACCGCCTCTCAAGTAAGGCCCGAACAACCTTCAGCTTCATCATCCACTCTCATGATGTCGTTTTATAGTTTAGTTATTAAAATAAAATAAAAAACAATTGCAGCCCTAATTTCTTCGCTTAAACCCCACCTAATTTCTTCGCTTTGTCCGCCTAATTTCTTGGAGGGATTTTTTTTCCGCCTTGGACTTAGGCAAGGCGCTAGGGGAGACCTAGTGCCTAGGCGGCCGCCTAGCTCGCTTTTTAGAACACTGAAGGATATTGTGTGAAAGTGGGCAAGAAACATGGGAAGGCTTCATTTTAAAGTTAACACCAAAATAACCACCAAAATTTTCTCCCGCTTTATAATATAGATAGATATAATTAAGTATAACAATGCGTTCAGTTCATGTGAAGGATAATGATCTATCTTTTTGACAAAAAAAATAGCAGTACGATAAATAGTGGAGTAATGTTTATATACATAAGCTTAATCAAAGTTCACTTTTCTTTGTTTTTTTTTTTCAACAGGAATTGTTTCTGAAAAAAGTTGCAGGTGCAGAACATGATGGTGTTATGTTGAATTCAGAGTACGAGCTGTTCTGGCATTAATATTTGGTTGCTTTTCTTTTGTGTACAATTATTCCTAATATGTTATATATTAGTCACAATTTATAGTTGAACTATATTATCAACTTCAATCTACTCAACCCAATCCATTCACAATTACCTAACATGAAGTATGCAGTTTTTGGGGAGAAAAAAATGCTTATTTGAGTTGAAATTACTTTTTTTTCTGTCATATCTGCTTTTATATATGGTCTGTATATGTTTAGCACTTAGCAGCATGATCACAAATGCAAAATATTTGTCTTATTAAAAAAGAGATGCATAATATTTGTCTTCTAGTCATTTAACTGCTTGACTGCTTCTGTCCAGTTAATTAAATGTCAAAAAGGAAACACATGGAACAAGAATCTTTTAGGTAATAACTTCATTTTATTATAAAATAAAGAGACTACAAGGGGAGCTCAAGAAAAAGTGGGAAGTACAAGATTCCTCAAAAGAGGACTACCCCTTAATTCTGACATTAATCAGTGATAGAAAGTTAGAAACCTTCCTAAAAGCACCCACTGACAGGAGGAATTTTTTTCCATTCCATGACAAAAAAGGTTGCATATAATGCCCACTAAAAATTTGCGAGCTCCTCCCATTTTATACACACCAAAGGATAGGCCATAGACAACCATCCTCACTATTACTAGACCTCAAAACCTAATAAGGAGATTTGAAAGAACTGTTGTGTGTTGTGACTGTTGTCTAATAAATAACACCAAAACATTAGTGTGATATTGTTTTAATTCCTATGTTGCCTTTTCTCCTTGATATACCTGCCTCATGTTAGAGGGAGGCTGTTGTCTTGATTCTATCCTCCTAGTTGATTGATTTATATAATCATCCAAAAGCTTTGAATTTCTGACACATGTCATCTTCTTGTTTCAGTGCTGATCCTCAGTCATCTGTCCAACCAATGACATTTCTTAAGGATGATGAAAATAACGAGATGATTGAAAATTTTGAGATCATGCCAACTACTGCTAGTTTAAATCAGGTTAGTTATAAAAGTTAAACTTAAAAAATGGTTGAGGATTAAATCTTTTGTTTTCATCTTGTTTTCTTTTGTCGAAAGATTTCCTTTTTTTGGTTCTTTATCCTATTTCAAGTGGAAATGAAATTTTCAGTTTAATATCTTAAAATGCAGATTGAAGATATTGGTGGAGGTACTGATGTCATTGAGTATGCTCAGGCTCCGTGTACTCCTGGATTACTGGAAGAGCCAAATTTGTCCAATATTCAAGAGACTTCCGCATGTGATGATCATTTGGAATCTGAAAATCTAAGTTTACCAGAATTTGCGGCGAAAGAGAACTTCGAAAATTCTTCCAGTAAATCTGACCTTTGTCTTGGGAATAGGAATGAAATGGATGGGTCTTTGCTCATTGATGTGAATCCTAATCCAGTTCTATCCATTCTTGCCAAGGAGAATGGCTGCCTTGCCAATGACAGGGAATCTAATCGAGCAAACCCACAAGGAGAGTCAGCTCCTACTGCTGCGATCATGGAACAAATATCACTAGTTAATCTTGATTTGTCATCTTTAATCCCCTCTGCTTTAGGTGATCAAGTAAAAGCCAAAACTATGACGCCATGCTTGTCAGATAAAACTTTTGCTGCTTCTGATATTCCAGACAGGGTGGAAGATCTGCAAAATGGAGTTATCAACAACGATCAGCCTGGCATGCACTCTGATGATAAAGTCCATGAAGATTGTGTAGAACTCCAAGGAGTTAGGTTGGGTGAAAGTAATATAGGTATATCTAGTTTAAACAGAACCTGCCAGCCAGTATCAGAAGAATCTTTGGATCAAGCATCTCTTAAAACGGAACTTTCTAATCATATGGAAACTGCAGGAGATCTCGTGAAATCTTGTCCCCTTGGTAATGCATCAGAATCAAATGCAGAATCCAATAGTATACCCGAGCTTGAGGAACCAGAAAATCAGGATAGCACTGAAAAATCAAATGACTCCGTGATAATGAATCCCTCTGTTCATGAAAATGGGGCATGTATTGTGCTAAATCCTGGAGGTGACAAGTCTTTTGATCCTGACTTACAGTCTGAAGTTGCTGGAACATGCTCAGTAGAAACTTCTGGAAGAGAAGAGGACCCCTGTGCCCTTAAATCATCCACCGTAGTACAAGGTTTGTCTAACATGCATATGTATGCATGAAACTATAGGTATAATATATGTCTATTTATTTCAAATATTAATTGTTCTAATTTTCCAGATGAAGGGTATCACAGAACTGATGGTTCAAAACAAGTGGAGAATGTGATTGCAGTAGACAGTCAATTAGAGAATGTAAATAGTTATGTAGGTTCTGACTTGCCTGCCCCAGAAAAGTTACTGTCCGTACGAGAAGTGGATTTACACAATAATTTGTTAGTGTTGGCTACTCCAGACCAATTAAAAGCTCAAACTGAAGGGATTGTTGATGCGAGCCTAACTGTTTCAGGGAAAAAGCGCAGTTTCACCGAAAGTGCACTGACAATGCAGAGTCTAAATTCAGTTCAGACTTCAGGCATAGTCCGAACAAAAAGAACTCCCGAGTCTGTTCCTGATGACGATGATTTGTTGTCTTCCATCTTAGGTATATGAAATTGTTCTTTCATTTTCAATCGTGGACTTGGAAGCATAATTGTTCAGAATTGAGAGAGTAATTACCTTAGTTATTTTCTAGAAGTTATAGCATCTAAATTTATTTAATTGTTAAAAGGTTTCCTTTCTCTTTAGATGTTTCTGATAAGACATAACTTACTGTTGCTGCAGTTGGAAGAAAATCTTCAGTTTTGAAAGTAAAGGATACTCCGCAGCCTGACATGTCTCTGAAACGTCACAGGTCTGCACCTCGGACGAGTGCTAATAAAAGGAAGGTGCTTATGGATGATACCATGGTTTTGCATGGCGAGTATGTTGTATTTTCTGATCTTATTACTTTGTTTGTGTTAATAGCTATATATTTTAGTAAATTTGTTTGCAGTGATGGATGGTGTTACAATTTTTTTCAGAAGACCAGGGCGGAATATAAGGATTAAAGTGGTTGTTATCGGACAATCTTTAGGCCTTGCAGATCCTATTATTGCCTCTTTTCTCTTAAAAAATAAATCAACTCTAGAACCGTGAATTTTGCGGTCATAATTTCAATTGTTTCTTATCTGGACATTTTCTACATTTATTCCCATTAAAGAAATTTTAAAAGAACTGTATCTCTACTTGCTTGGTTTGCCTCTTGTCAACATGTCTTATTTATTTATTTTTTTTTTTTTTGGGGGGGGGGGGGGAACCTTTTGCTGGGTGGGTAAACTCTGTTTTTGCTATTAGCTACTTTATTTTATCATATACCAAGTATTTTTATAAACTGTTTTATTATTACTTTATTGGTAACTGATCATTTTTCATGCAATTGATTGTAAATTCATTATATTGACTTATGAATTACTAATAAAATTCTTCTCTTTGAAAGTATGATACGACAACAATTGACAAATACTGAAGATATACGTCGAGTACGAAAGAAAGCTCCCTGCAGTAGGCCTGAAATATTGATGATTCAAAAACAGTTCTTGGAAGATGAGATATTCAGTGAAACTATATTTACTGGTGAGCTCCTGGTGATAAAATTTAGCATGTGTTCACTTTGTCACAAATATGTATTTTGAAATTTGATGATTTGACCCTTATCAACATTCATTTTGTTACTTATAAGCTGTACGATGGAGGCATGACATCGGATTCTGGCTTTATATCTGCCATCTTGTTCCAGAAACTTATGTTTGAGAGTTGAGTTTCTTTTATGAATATACAGCATTTATATGTAAATATTCTCCTAGGAGTCAGGGTCTTGGACTCAATGTGTTTTGGTTTAAAGTTTAAACTCCTAGTTTGTGATGTTTCAAGTATAATTTGCCTGTGTGTGCACATGTTGTCCTACTCCATGACAAAAACAGGAAATCTTGTCTGAAAATTAGATACTTTACATGTATGTTAGGCATTCAGTTTTTGGATATATAGTAGTTTCAGCAATGCATGGGTATATTTAGCATTAGTCTGTCTGTTGTCAATGCTGTTTAGAAGATAATTAGTTTTTCATCCTTGTAATAGCGTTGCTGTTTCTGGTGAATGATGTATCTGCTACTTCTTTTGTGTTAGCATTTACTTCAGAAAGTGACCTAAATTTGTTTGATATGATGCCTCAGGTGTGTCAATGGAGTTTGCTTCTTTGCACAATCATACATATGATCTTAGTGAAACAAGAGTCGCAATAAAAGATGTAAATAATGTTTCTTCTGGAGTTGCAAGAGACCTGAGGTCCCTGGATGAAGAATTTAGTGCTTACTTGGAAGCATCAAATGATATGGATCTCTCTGTTGGGCCGAATTTCACAAGAGAAACTGGAATAGGAGGGAGCAGTGACCTTTTGGAAGGTAGAGGCAATGATGAAGCACAACCTGTTGAGATTGCTGTGACGGGGAGCCATCATGAAGAGCATACTGTAAGCTTGGAGCCCACTAGCGATGTAGCAGAGGCCAAAAGTTCACAAGAATTTTTGGGGGAGATAACTGAAATGGACATTGATGGAAAAAGCATTTTGGATGTTGATGTGGTAAATGGTGATGCGACAGTTGATGCTGTTAATACGAGTGACATGACAGCTGGTATTGTCCAATTAGGTTCTTCTGACATAACCAGTGAGCCAGATGCTTCTCTGAAGATTAATGCAACAGGTGTGGCAGCAGATCAGCGGCTCTCTGTTGAGATTGATGCTAATGCAGATACCATGAAAAAGGATGATAATATTGATGCAGTCAAACATGAATTTAGAATGACTGAGGAGGTTTTGTCGAGGGAAATGGATGGTGGTGCTTCAGTTGAAGTTGGAACAGTCATTCAGACAGAAGGTGTTGCACATTCCCAGCATGTATATCCATCTAAATTGTTTTCTTCAGAGACTGGTGGATGCAGTACACAGATATTAACTGTTGATGATGTTATGGAGGATGTCAGGCAAGCGGTTGTACAAGAGGATTCATTCTTAGATGCAGAAGTGGATTATAATGCCAAGAACTTGGTCACTGATGGTGTATTTGGTGAAGAACTTATAATAGATTCTTCAAATCCAGCAGAACTCAATGCGGATTTTGGAAATGTTTTTGTAGATAATGGACAAACTTCATTTCTTAATGAAGCTTCTCAACTCAACACAATGGATGTGGGAGTATTTCATACTGATCAGGTTGATTGTGATGTAAGTTTTGTACTTCATTTTCCCGCCGGTAGCATTTTAGCAGGGCTGGAATATTTCAGGTTTTCCTGGGAGTTCTGGCTAGTGCTCTCCCTTTTTTATTAGTTACTTCATCTCATCCTGCATCAAAATCTTAAGGGGAAAAGAAGGAAATTTTTAATAACATGACAAAAATATGAATGCATAGTACTCCCTTGAGACGTTTCAATCAATATTGACCTTTTGAAGTCAATTTGAAAGACTCCCTATGAGGTTCTAACAAATCGTTGCCTAGTTTGCTTGCTTTCTTTTTTTTCTTCTTCTTTTTTTTTTAATTGGGAATATAAAATTCTTCTGTATACTGAGCTGGCACGTCTGGAATTCACATTTTGGCTTCTTCATGCAGGATTTTGATTATTCAGCACCTGGGAATGATACAGGTTTGCTTCTTTGTGTGTACTTCATTTTCAAATTCCGAGTTAACTTTATCCATTTTGCTATGTGGTGTGGTGTTCTCTATACAGTTTATAACAGTGTGAAATCTGCTCACCTAAATTGTTATTTATGTGTTAAACTTGTGCCTATGTGTTAACCTTTGACATTGACCAAGAAAACTATAGGTTGAAACTTATTGAAGGTCTTTAAGCCTAAAACAGTATAGCTAACTAGATATGGTGATCCATATTCTGCTCTTGATCAGTAGGAATCTAGTTTTGGCAGTTGCAAATTAGTAATTTTGCAAATCCACCAATAATCAGGCATAATATTCAAAATGTGTCTTTGAATATTGTGGAAGAAATGACGCAAAAAAACTATGGAAGTGTTTTTTTTTTTCTTTTATGGTAAATTAAGAATGAGTGTAATGCTAAACTGTTAAGAGCAAGTTACATATATCTTTTAATTTGTTGAGGCCCTTGAGGGACGGTTATTTTTCTTGCATCCCTGCGATGGGGACCTTTAGAGGTACTCGTAGAGATTGGATGGCAGTACTTCTTCAAGTTCTTTTTTCTTCTAGTTCTCTCCAGTAGTCCGGCGTGGGTGGAATCCTTGTCCCTCTTTCCCCTCCCCCCCTCCCCCCTTCCCCCCCTCTTGTGTGTGTATATATATATATATATATATATATATATATATATATATATATATATATATATCGGTGCCCATCCGTGGCAATTGGTTGCTAGGATATTGTTTCGGCAACTAATGCAGGGGCATTTTTGGTTGTGGATTGGCCGTGTTGTTACTCTTTCTTGCGGTAAACCATGCCGCTACTCCCTCTTGCGACAAGCCAAATTACGCGTAAAATTGGCCCTGCTACTACTCTCTCTTGCGGTAGACCAATTTTCGCGTTAATTAGCCCTGCTGCTACTTTCTCTTGCAGCTGACCAATTTTGATTGCCACTAGCAACCAGATGCTATATATATATATATATATATATATATATATATTCAGAGTGTGTGACAGATACAAACAGGATCCCACCACTGAGTGCATGTGGTTGAAACACTTCATGAGTGCTTGAAGTCTTGAAAAATCTACCTGCATACAAAGTTATATTGCTACCCATTAGGCTATTATCTTTTGTTTTGTGCTTCTGATATATTTTATATACTAGAAATATGTGTGTGTATATGATTTAAGAGCAACGAAGACACTCCTACGTGGTGTTTTGGTATTCGTTGTAAACTCGCAACCCACTTTGTAAATATGGACCTTATCTTTAAATTTAGTTTATGAATTGTCTTTTCTTTATGGGAAATAAATTTCTTTCGATTTGTTGCTATAATAACTAGAAATCTCTGTCCTTCATGCTTCAAAAAAGGGAAAACATTTTATATTGACCTGCTTGAGCATCTCCAAAGTACATGTTTGTTTGCTTGTTCTTTCATCTAAAATTGCTGTCTTGATATTTTGTTCTTTCTTGGTTTTCAGAGTTTTTGAATTATGATGATGATGAGGTAGCTGAAGCAGATGACGAAGGTGGGCCTAATGCTGAGGAAGCCCGCTTTATTGAAAACAGTGGATGGTCTTCCCGTACGAGGTAAGAGTTCCGTTAACTTGGCTCCTCAAATCCCAGAACCGAGCACTCTAGAGGAGCCCAGAGTGCTTCCTATTGTAAATTCTGGATATGTTCTCAGACCGTGAATTATCCCAATGGGCTCCATTTGCTGCTTCCAGTTTAAACCTCAAAACTCATTTATAGCCATCTTATAGACCTTCAAACTTTTTTCTGTTTAAGTTAGATTTATACCATCAATCCCAAATATTTCATGTATCGCCACATAATTGAACTTTGAAATAGATTATGCTTCATTGCATGAGTACCATGGCTGAAGTCAAGGGTCCGCGCTGTCTTATTGTGAACACGTGAGGCTTATAGGTCTCTTTTAATTATAAAGATCTTTCTTCATAAATTAAACTCATCTCTTGTACGTTTCTGATTCCCGATTCTTGCAGAGCTGTTGCCAAGTACCTCCAAACTATGTTCGACAAGGAAGCAGAGCGCAAGAAGAAGATCATACCCATTGATAACCTGCTGGTCGGTAAAAGTCGCAAGGAAGCGTCAAGAATGTTTTTTGAAGCATTGGTATGCTCTTCTAAAGTTTCTCCAAACCAAATAATTCATACTTGTATCTCATGTTTGTGTGGATTAACTTATTAGGCTGCTTTGGGCTGATTATCCTACTAGACTTGTTTGACCTGCTGCTGTCTCTTATGTGTGGATTTACCTGTTTTAGTCCTAGATCTACTAAAATGAAGTTCTCTTTCTAGAATCACGTGTGAATTTAGCTGCTGTAGTCGTAGATCGAGTAAAATGATGTTCTCTTTCTAGAAAGCCTGCCTTAATTTACCTCAAGTTTTTCCTGATATAGACCATGGTATAATCATGGTAGCTGAGGTATGCCAATTTCATTCAATCCTCTCTTTCTCTTTTTGATTAATCTCTTGTCGTTCTCAACTGTAGTCACCTTATGATCCCTTACTATCATAAATACAGTTTGGTTAAATTGTTTCAGTATCCAGTCAAGAACTAAATCTTATAAAGCCTGCCAGCAAATTTAAGTTAACAAATCTTTCACCCCCTGTTAGTAAGAATGGTATGTTTTACTGTCTTGATTCCTGAGCAAGAAAAACTAGTCACTGGAAATTTTATGTCCCTTCAACATTTCCATTTAGAGAAGGTAAAGGAGTCCTATAATCAGCCATACTGACTATTTACTTTCTTTGAAATATGGTCCATTTTGACTTCATACATGTTTTTTGAGAACTGATTTTTAATTTTTCTCATTTTAAATTTTCAGTTGTATCTTCATTTGCGTGGGTACTATTACTATTGTCTGCAGCATTATTTTGTTCCTTAACAAATTCATTTCTCTTCGGCGATCTTCGCCTTTCAATTCTTGTTCTTTCTATTTTCCTCGAAAGTAGTTTAACATTTTTTTTTTTTTTTCTGTTATGTGATTAACTTTCAGGTTTTAAAAACAAAAGATTACATCCATGTAGAACAGGCGGCTCCCTTTAACAACATTAATATATTACCTCGAGCAAAGCTTATTAAGTCAGAGTTTTGATAATCCATGTCTAATCGTGCACAGTTGCGTGGAAGGTGTACTATTATGCAGATACTCGGCCGAAACTGGGGATTAGTTGTAGATCCATTCTTTGTCGAAGTTTAAGCTTTTTTAGTTCATGTAATTTTAGTTTTGTTGGTTTAACCGCAGAGAGTGGACTCTGCATCATTATAGTGATTGTAGAAGAAGTTATGTAATATGTTATTCGTATATATATAATTTGTAAAATTAGTTGACTTGTGTAACAGATGTCACAGTGCCTGACATGAATTATATAAATGTTATTTAGTTGATATCTAATTTGACATATCATTAATTACATCAATTACAATTTGAAGGTTATTATTATTATTTTTTTGGGTACAATTACAAATCTTTTAAATGGAAAACAAGGGTTTATTCAAAATCTACACATCCTTCTAGTTATATGTTTTTTAGTTAGTTATTATTCTAAAAATGCAGTTTTAGTTTCAATGAAGATTTTATTTGGAAAACATTTGATGCATAACCACTGTATCTCACTCTTTAGAGCTTATTTTGATTTGATTAAAATAGAACTATTATCCCATGTTTTTATTGTAAATCATGTAGCTTTAGAAAGAGATTGCTAAATAATTTAGGTTATGTTCGTTTGTAAGGATTATAATCATGAGATTGTAATTCTAATACATGGATTATAATTTTAAGGTTATATTTGTTTGCAAGAATTACATTTGGGATAAAATTATTAATTTCAAGTGTTTTGTTTGTTTTTAAATTGAGACTTGAGACTATTAGTTGAGGGATTATAAAATGATTTTATAGTCTTGAGATTATAATTCTTGATAGAACATGATATTAAATAGTTCTCCATATTAAGTCATTTTATAATATTTGGATTAATAATACCTAGTCCAAATTTAAAAATAAACAAGACACTTGAGATTAATAATTTTATCCTAAGTGTAATATTTACAAACATAATCCTTAGGATTATAATCTATATTTTGGGATTATAATCATTGCAAACAAACCGTGTCCTTAGGTTCTTTGGTTAAATCCAATTCTTTTCCTATATATATTTTTGTCATACAAATAGAAAATAATACTCCTCCTTTTGACAAAGAATTCCATTTATGAAATTTGCAAATAGTAATGATATATTTTCGTCACAATTGTACTTTTAAAATAATTAGTTGTTAGTTTAATGACAAGTTCAAGTATATCGAGTTATTTTATACTTCTATCATTAAACAATGAACTCTTTCTACGAAATAAAAGTTTTTTGCAAATAAGACTCGGTAACAGAGGGAGTAAATATTACAAATGTGAATTATTCAGAAAGCCCCTAAAACAGTAGGAGACCAAGCCAAAACACTTACTAATCTTATGTTCGGTTACTGGCGTTTACATGGTTTGAAAGTTCAAATATACTGCACCAATTTCAGTGCTCTGTATTTAAGTTGCGTTTAGAATTTAATAAGCTACATTTGAAATAAAGTGTTTGTGGATGAACAAGATTATTTGAAGCTTCAAACTCACTAGACGCTCCCTAAACTGACAAAAGAATAGAAAACTGATGGTAGAAAAATTAAACATGGAAGTGCTCTATTAAGCTTCTTACCTGTCCAGTGTCATAACTAGACATGCACATTTGGCCCGAGGCCCGAGACCCGGCCCTAGTCCGGCCTTGACCCGGCCTGGCAGGCCACTTGCAGGTCACTATTTTATCACATTGATCTGGCCTGGCCCGGCCTTCTCCGAAATCTGGCCTGGCCTGGATCGAACTAAAGCCTGGCCCGAACCAGAGCCCGGACCGACCTGCTACACGCATAAGTCAGGTGGTATATATTTAATATAATATGATGATGGAATAACTATCATATCATTGTATATTGAAGGAAGACTACTTTTTTGGTGGTTGTTCGCTTGTTGCATTAAAGGAAGTCAGGTGATATATATTTAATATAATATGATGATGGAATAAAGAAATAGACAACAACTATGATGTTATTGTTGAATATTGAAAGAAAACTACTTTTTTGGTGGTTGTTGCATTAAAGGTTTTTTTAGACAGTACTAGATTAGGATTCTGCATATACTATAATCCGGACAGCCAAAAAATTGAAGAAAGCAACGGTAACATGTGAGTTGGCGTGTAGGCGTGTGGCGTGCGCTGGACGGCCTATTGCGCCTGGGGTTTTGCTGCTGCTGCTGCTCTGCTGACGCGTCAGCTGCAGCCTACCTGCCTCCAGCGGACCAGCAGTCCTGCCCTCCCGTGTCCGGTTGCATCAATCAATACGTAAAAAAAAAAATAAACGGTCAAATTTTCAACAGCTAATTACGCAACGGAAATAATTTTGTTGTATAAAATGAAGGTCACCTATTGTATTATATATTCACAATTATTATCACTACAAGATCAATCATTTTAGTATTCTTTTATCCCCAACACTGAGTCAATTATTTTCTATCCATAAAATTTCAATTTCATATTATTATAAATCTCAAGTTGGTTAATACAATTTTTTTTATTATACCCTTTATTATTATATTTTTATACCCATTGTTATTATTATATTGTTATTATTATATTTTATTACAATACAATGGATTCTTCCAACACTGCATCCGGATCACAAATGCCACAATTTATTCAAAACGACCAAAGTAGCATTCGGCCTGATAGTGGAACGAGTTTGAGTCCGTTATTCCCACGTCCTACCGGTGAGCAAAACAAACGTACAACGCCAATTTGGGAACATTTCATCAAAGTGTGGGCTGCCGATGGTGTTAAAAAGGCTCAATGCAAAATATGCAACGCATTATTTGGTACTAAAGGTAATAACACACTACAGCAACACTACCAATCGTATTAGCAAAGACATAAACTAACCGATGAAAGCTCTCAATCACAAATTGATCGTTCCGGTCACAGTTGGAGTTATGATCAAATATTAGAAAAAGAGTTGCAAGCCAAACTAGTGATCAAGAAGGAGCTCCCGTTTAATTTTGCCGATCAACGATGTACCGAGTACATTCAATCCAGATTGCAATCGAAATATAAACAAGTAGAATGATTACTAAACGTGATGCTATTAAATTATATAATAAAGCTAAAAAAGAACTAATTGAATATTTTGAAAATTTTGACGGTAAAATTAGTTTAAGTAGTGATATTTGGTCTGCTAATCATCAACCTGGAGTTAGCTATATTTGTATGACTGCTCATTGGATAGATTCTGAAATGGTTATGCAAAAAAGAATTATAGGATTTGAATTTTTTGAATTACCTCATATTGGTCAAACAATATATAGTCAAATTATTGAGATTATTCGTACTTTTAAAATTAAAAATAAAATAATGATTATTAGTTTAGATAATACAAGCAATAACACTAGTGCTGTTACTATATTAAAAAATGATTTGTTACCTGTATTAAATGGTTCATTTTTTCATGTTAGATGTATTTGTCATATAATAAATTTAATTGTTCAATCCAGATTTAATTATTTAGAAATGACTATATCTAAAATTCGTTATATGATTACCTGTGTGTATGGTTCAAACAGAAAAATTCAAAATTTTAGACATTTTTGTCATGCAAGAGGAGAAAGATTTAAAAGAGTAAAATTTGATAATAACACTAGGTGGAATAGTACATATGATTTGTTTAGAGATGTCTATAAACATAAAAATATACTTATGGAGTTTTATAATACTTTGATGGTTCATGAATTAACAAACGAAGACTGGGATTTACTTGGTCAACTTTTAAGGATTCTTAAAGTTTTTAAAAAACATACAAAAATATTATCTGTTGTTTATTATCCTACAATTCATCATGTTTTGTATGCATGTTTAGAAATATCATGTATTTTTAAGGAATTTAAAAATAATGATATTTGGTCTGCCCTTATTTTGTCAATGGAAGAAAAATTTAAAAAATACTTTGAAGACATGCCAACTGTTATTACTTGTGCCGCTGCATTAAACCCAATTAAAAAATTAGAAGGTGTAGAGAGTATTTTGGAAGATATAGTCGAAAATATAGGTAGTAGTAATATTGACAACCTTAAATTAAAATTTAATACTACATTTACTGAATTTTATAAATTATATGAATTTGTATATTGTATATCTATACATGCACCGCCCACTGCCCCTTCATCTTCTAAATATGCCAACTTATTAAAAACACTATCCAAGAAATCAAAAACTTCAACACACACGAGTAGTTTAAACGAACTTGGTTTATATTTTAGTATCGATTTTAGGAGTTTTATGACCGAAGAAGAATTTGAAAATTTTAATATTCTCGCTTTCTGGAATAAACATAAACGACAATTTCCTACTTTGGCCGCGATGACCCGTGATTTACTAACTATCCAAGCTAGTACCGTAGCTTTGAAATCTTGTTTTTCTTTATCTGGCAGGGTATTAAATGAAAAAAGAAGTAGACTTAGTCCGGAATCGTTGAAAATATGCATCTGCTATAGAGATTATCTTGCCGCTCAAAGAAGAATACAAGACGTAATAGACGATCAAGATAGCTCGGAAGATCTCGAAGTCGGAGCAGAAACTGTTGAAAGTTCAATTCCATAAATATTGAAGATTTGAACATATATATTTTAAAATTTTGAAGACAAATATTTGTAACCAATGAATAATTAATTATTATTTAAGTCTTTAATACGGATGAATCGCATTATATTTTAAAAGTTATGAGTGCGTGTATCTATATATATATATATATATATATATATATATATTATATGTGTTTAATAATATATACGGATATACATATGTGTTTATTGTTTAATAAAATAATATGTATATTATATATTTATATATGCGTGTGTGTCAGTGTGTGTGAGACTGTGTGTATAAGATTAAGTATGTATAATATTATTATATAATATATATGCGTGTGACGACCCCAAATCCGGGTTCCATAATCTTGAGTTTAGTTTTCACTATTCAACACATTACTAACAATTAAATACATACATTGCATTTAAATATCGCGGAATAATACATATTGGTTCCCTTCAAAAGGTTACAATACCAGGGTCTATCAACCTTAACATAAAAACAGTTCCTATCATAAGGAATTACAAAATGTTTAACAACCGTAAATACATAATTAAAGATCTAATTAGCATGCATAAGCTAACTTAAGCTCTGGCTTTTCCTTTTCCCTTATCCTTCTTTGAGCAATCGGGTATATCTGAAAATAGTTCATGATATAGCAAGAATGAGCAACTAGTTTGCTCAGCAAGTTTAGAACAATCATAGAGATTTAATATATCATGAATGAATGAGAAATGTCATCAATGGTTCAACAATAGATATAACAATTGTGAATGAAACAGGATTCAAATTTTAATAAACAGAATATTTGAATCTTAAAATGCTGAGTGGTCACTAAGGACCCTGAACTAACGAGGGTATAATAGAGTTTCCTCTGACCCTTTGAGTTGTTTGATTTTCAAGGGGATCAGCCTATTCAACCCGCTGTATATGCATTACATTTAGTCACTGGCGCCCAAAGTCGGTTTTCCGACACAAAATCCCCTAATTTAGGGTTGTTCAATTCTCAGACTTAATATAAGAAATCTGCACCCAACAATGGTTTGGATAAGCTTTTAAAAGTATTCGAGTATTGAATTTAAAAACGTAATGTCTAGCTGAACTATTAGCTTTTGACATTTTTAATACAGTTCATGAATCAAGAACTAATAAGCTTCAAGTGCACTAAGTGCGATTTTATAAACAATATGGATGTGGGATAATTTTAAATAATTAAACCACTTCAAGCTTTGACAATAAATACAAGTATAGAAACTTGTTCAACAATAAATGAGTAGGGTTAGAGAACTTGCCTGTCTGCTCAGTTACAATAAATGTCTAGCTTTAACTAACTTGCTTTGAAAGACCTAACATTAATAAAGTCGGTCTAATAATTAGTACGGCGTATTTGCATAACTATACGCTTAATAATGAACTTATTTACCACACATAATTTACATTAGTCAAAACAATATTATTAACCTTATAGACCCTTAATCATTTTAGGTTAATAATTTAATAAGTTAGAAAATATTTTTCTTAAGCGTTAGACACTTATTAAACCCTTAAACAACTTATTACAATTGTTTAATTAAATCATAATTAAATTCAATTTATTTTATTAACTCAATCTCTATTTAATTACTATTTAATCTTGATTAAATATAAATTAATTAATTAACTCTAGTTATTATTTAAAATAAATAATAACTAATTGTACTTACTTATTATTTAATAATAATTAAATAATAATTAATTATTGACTTAATTTTAACCTTCTTTAATTTAATATTAATCAACCAATAATTAACTAAGTAATTAACCTTACTTATTATTTAATTTAAGGAAATTAAATAACAGTTTACTAATTTTAATCCTCTTTAATTATTATTTAATGTTAATTAATTAATAATTAATTATTTAATTAATTTTAATTATTATTTAAGGTTAAATAATAATCAATTCATTCTTATTTATTATTTAAATTAAATAATAAATTATTAAATCTAATAACTTAATTTCCATTAATCGTTATTTAATGCTAATTAAATAATAATTAATTACTTAATTATCCTTATTTATTATATAATAATATTTAAATAAAAAATAATTAATTTATAAATTTTATCTCTCTTTAATTATTATTTAATAGGAATTAAATAATAATTGCTAATTTATCACATTTATTTATTATTAACATTTAAAATAATAAATAAATAATAAATTTATTTAACTTAACCATGATTTAGCTAACTAGATTAATATTTAAAATATTTAAATATTAAAATTAATGAAAAATATCCTCCCCAATATTATTTTTGTATTATTATTATTTTTGTTATAATTTTAAATTAGTTTTTAAATATTTAAATTATTTAAATTTAACCCGAATGACATTTCCGTAAATAAGTTGAAAACTGATCCGAGGGCAGAATGGTAATTTTACCAAGAAAAACACGGAGGGGCAGTATGGTAATTTCGCAGAAAATCGGTGCTCGCGCATTGCGTGCGTATTCAGAAACAACGGCCCAAAACGGTGCCGTTTTGAGAAGCCGGAAACAGCTTCCGCGCGTAGGCGCGGAGTAAAATTCGACAGACACCAAACGACGTCGTTTGGCTCCGCGTTTTTTTTTCAGCCCAAAGGCTTGCATGTACTGTTCCCTTTTTTTTTTTTTTTTTTTTAGCAGAATGTGAACAGTGCTCCGGCACACACATTTTAAATAAAAATATACCATCAAGTAAGCTTTAACTCTTCAATAAAAATCCAAAAAAATTACCAATCACCTTATATTAATTTATAACATGAAAATTTAATTTTTCATGATTTAATATCATTATTTTTTTATAAAAATTTTTACATCACATAAACTACCACAAATCATAACTTTTTGTGTATAACTCCATTTTGAGTGAATCAAACTTTGTTTTTCTCATGATTTAATGTTCTATAATATTAGAACATTAAACCTAAGGTTTATAAAAATATTTTTGGTCCTAAATTCCAAGACTTGTTTATACACTACTAAACACATATTTTAACATATAAAATATACCAAAATACAAACCAAGCATATTAAACTCAAGCATGACATAAATATTACCACTACACATTATTAACTATATTAACATATTTGTACTAACATGATAATTTATTTAATTTAAAAACAAAGATTAGATTTAGAATAACTATTACCTTGATTTAATGACTATTCTCCTTTTTCTTCCAAAATAGGTTGTGAATCTTGAAGACATAAACCAAGAACTCCTTCTCCTCTCTTAATATTTTGCTCTCAATATTTTCTCACACTCTCAAATGTTCTCTAGCTCTCTCTTTTGGACTTGGAGAAAATAATGAAATACAATATACCAATTTCAAGTATACTTGCAAATTATTAGATACAAAAATTATATCTATAAGTCATGATGCTCCTACTTGGATACTTGCACAAGAAAGTTAACCCATGACTTAGTTGGTGAGGATTTTGTGGGAAAAGACTTTCCCAAAAATCAAAACAAGCAACCTAATATTAAATAAATAAAAATAAAACAAAATAAAAACAAAACTCAATTTTTTTCTCTCTCCTCTCCAAGTTGCTCGGCTGATGGACTCCTTTATGTCCCAAAATTGAGTCACTTTGCTTACTTTAATAATTAAATAGTTTAATTAAGTATTTTTCAAGTGGGCTCAAGCTTTGGGCTTTATTTAAAATACCAATTGGGCTTCTATTAAATTGTTTGGGCTACTAAATTGTCAACTTTTATTATTCTCCACTTGGGCTACTAATTGACCCATGTTGGGCTAATTTAATAATTTACACATTAATTATTCAATCCATGATTAAATAAATAATTAGATTGAATAAATAATTAAATATTCTAACCCATAAGTATTAAATTACTAAATGGACTAATAAATATTATTATTAATATTTCACATTATTTACATTAATTAATAATCATATTAATTAATTTATTATATTTAATTCACTCATTATATTCAATTTAATTAAATATTTAATTAATAGGAAACTTATCAATTATTTTGTTATTAAAACTTTAGGGTTTGTTCACTAATTTAATAACATATTAGTGACCCCCTTTAATTAATTTTAGTAATTAATTACATAATTATTTAATCACATAATTAATTAATCACATAAAAAGATTTAAATAATCTCGTAAAACTAACTCGTTGGAAATTAAATTAATAATTTAATTAATAAAGACGTGGAAATTCTAGGACATTACAATGCGTGTGTGACAGTTTGTGTGTACTTTTTTTTTTTGATAATGTGGAGTATCCCAACCGCAGTCGGACTAATCTCCCCACACCTGGCTAGACTTGCGCACAGGCTCTGCCTAAGACATGTGGCTTCGCCTTGAAACGTGCGACTCGTGGCCCTGTTGCCTATTCTTATGAGAAGGCAGAACTATTGTTGGTAGTGGGACTCGAACCCAGGACGTCCGGGTTTACGGCTTGTTCCAGGGCTGAGTTTAAACCACTGCGCCAACAGCCGGGGTTGTTTGTGTGTACTTGTGTATTATATATATATCAATCATATATATATAATAATTTAATACATGCGTGTGTCAGTTGATGTGTGTGTGTGTGACAGTGTGTACTAATATATATATATTAATAATTTAATACATGCGTGTGTCAGCGCATATACTAGTACTACCTTGTCCCATCACTCGACCTTGTAACATTTACGTTCAAGAAGTAAGGCCTGGTTGCAGCTGTCTTTTTTTTACTGAGCCTGCACACTGAAAAAAAAAATTGGTAGCGTAAATGTCTGACCCAACTCTTGGCCTGGCCTAGCCTGATCCGCAAGCTGACGCAGGCTCCTTTCTCACGCCTAAAATCCGGCCTGGCCCGGCCTTACTTCTTAAATGTCAAAGCCTGGCCTGACCTGGTCAACGGCCAAGGCCTACGAAGCCCGAGCCGAGCCGGGCCAGGCCAGGGCCTACGAAGTCCGGGCCGGGCCAGGCCAGGCTGGCCCGATGTGCATGTCTAGTCATAACTAACCTATCTTTATATATATATATATATATATATATATATATATATATATTTCTTTCTTTCTTTCTTTCTCTGCATAATCTAGTTCTTTAAGCTTGTAGTGGCACAGATCTTGAGTCAGTAAATTCATCTTAAAAATAAAATCTAAAAAGGGAGCTCAAGCACAAAAGCTTGTTTCAAGGCGATCCCAGTGTGCTTTAACTGAAGATAAAAGGAAGGTTGTAGTTACGAATGGAAAAGATACACTGGATATATGTCGTGTATAATTGACGGGATGTGGCAAACGAGTGGTGGCCGGGGCAAAATTGAACGAGATGCAGCAATTGCTGCTACGCTTTGATATGCTGAACCTGGTCTCTCTACTTTTGATATGGGCGATATATGTAAGGCAACACAAGGATAAAGGATAAGTGAACTCTATACAATTTTTGTTGAATCTTTTATTGTAAAGATGTAAATGAACTGAGCTGCTTGTGAGCCCGACTCGACTAGGTTCGGCTGGAATAAATTCGACTCAAACTATAGTAGAGCTTGACTCGAGTTTGTTAAATGAGCCAAACTCGAATAAGCTCTTTTGCTCGTTTAGTTGAACGAGTGAGCTTGAACAATGAATTATCTGACTCGAGCGTGGTTGTTTAGGCTTAGTTCAAGTAAGCCCAGCTCGTTTAACATTAAAATTTTATTTTTTACTTGTAGAAGAGTTAAACACAGTTAGCTCAAGTCCGACAACAAGTCAAAGTCTAGCTCGACTCGTTTATCAGCTCTAATCTTTTGGTTCCCCTTTTATAAGACTTTTGATAATTCCAGAACAATATTTATTCTTTAGGAGCAATTATAAATTTAGTGACATTTTTAGATTAATTTTTAACAATACTTCTAACTTTCAACAAGACTTATTGCTCTGGCAGCATAATTATTTCTATGACATTATAAATGACCTTTTATAATATTATTGTGGATGTATATTGCTTACAGCAGAATCAATCATAAGTTTTTCTGGTAAAACTCGAACAATTATATTGTATAATTGAAAAGTAAAAAACAATTTTGTAATTTCAAACAATTATATTTAGCTTTTTATGTTTTGAAAGAATTCACTGCATCTATCATAATGGCCTTGTTAATCAACTAAATTTAATTTCACTGATGGTCCTGTAGAAGATCTTTTCGGAATCTTCCATCAATAGTCCGTAGAGAGTGCTCACCAGAGGTTTTAGCAAAATATCAAAAGGTGAGACGTATTTGATTATGTCACACAATGTTATATCAGAACATCTAGGATAGTTTGGTATGTGTATAAAGTTTTAAATTACTACTCAGTATCTGTTTCGGAACATTGAATCGATATCTTAGAATTGAAATTGACACTCTTAATTTTAATTTAGCTGTTTGGATAATAAATATATTTTTAGAATTAGTATTGAATTTCAACACTAAATATTTCAATGTCATAAAATGAATACCATGTCCCATCCTAAGATTTTAAAAATCAATTCATTGTGAATTTCATAATAAATAAATATCGGGCTCACACACTAACACACACTCAAAACACACAATTGCTTTCTTCCTTTTTCCCGTAACAAAGTCGCCGCTTCCATCACCGGATTATTTGTCATCACACTCTCTTCTTCCATTTGAGGCTACCCTCCTCACCGTCATCTATACATTGAAGTCTTTCATTGGTTTGAAGTTTAAGGAAATATTTGCACCACAATGATCTTGGTGTTTACATTGCAGCATTGGCCAGAGATTCTACGGTGGTGTTGTACCAAAACCAAAGGTAGACTTTTTTCTTCCCGACTATCATTTTTAACACCCATCATATGCCTAATTTTGGCATCAATTTCGTAATGCTGTTTACTGATTGTTTTGAGTTGCTTACCAAGTGTATGATAAAATGTCCATCTGAACTCTTTTTCTCTAAAATGGCTCTCAAAGTTAGACTTCCTGACTATATATGTAAAATTGATGTATTTATTTTTACTTATACCAATTTGATTTATGGGTTCTGATAATTTTCCATTAGCAAATAATGATTTGATGCAAAGTAGAGCAGCAAAAAATTGGATAAGAAATACACCAATATCATACCAAACACACAATTGTAGCCACAAATTTTCTTGCATTTGAGCTATTTTATGTGAAATTGTGTAGCTCATTACATTATTTATATTACTTCATTGTCATCTTGTGTTGAACAGGGAGGCAGGTAGTTATCTTCCTATTTAAGATATGTTCTAAGCTGCATAATATTTTCTAGGAGGATTCCTTAACTTGAGGTACTAGGACTATAGGATATGATACCTGTGAATATAAAGTGTAACCATACAGGCTAACTTTGAAATTTCTCACAAAGGGAATTCTCTAATCCACGCTTTTTGGGTTTTGTCTTCTAATTGAGAAAACAACATACTTTAACAAGGCATGAAAGTAAAGGAATTCATGTAACCAGAGGGATGAAGAATCCTCTTTTGATTGTTTTATTTTTATGCATAAATATTTATGTCAAATTAAGTACAAATCTTAATTACAAAGGGGAAAGTAAAAGCACAAGTTGTTCTTAGCTGGAACAATTGATGTCATACTATTTATCAAACACTTATGAATTGCCAAAGATGTCTCGGGTACAATTCTTGATGTTGTGTTTTACTTGTTGCTACAGTGTTTGTTGGGTTTCTTAAGCTTTTGTCACCGAGTGGAGATGCAGACAATAAGGGCAAGGGTATAACCTTGGTATGTCTTTCTTGGTCTTTACACATACAGTCTGTGTAATACCCAGTACTTTTATCCCACATCGCCTCGTGAAGCAAATCCCTCCCATTCTTTAGCCTATATACATGGCTCCACCCTTTAGTTTTATTCACCTAAAAAAAAAAAAAACAATAAGGACCTCCCATTGTGAGAAAGGACCTTGTTGTGTGAGGGGCTTTTAACTCCCTAGTTAAAAATTTTATTTTCATTCTTTGGATTTTGGGTATTGATATAAGCCCAAATTTCTTTTGGTTTTCTTTGGAGACGGTGAATCTCTCCTTAAATTCGGGTATGTCTCTTTTTCTTTCTTTATGTAATTATTTAATTTTCTGTATTAGTTTTAATTTTGTAGCTTTAATTTTTGTATGTTATTTAGTTTGTTAGTGTATATATTTTGGGTATATATCATTGTTGGTAATTAGCATTTTAGGCTATTAAATTATTATTTTTGTAACTTTAGAGTTTTGACATAATATAATAATAATAATAATAATAATAATAATATTTATTTGTAGCATAATTAAAAATAGAAAGAATATTTTTGTAAATATATTTAAATTTATTTTAGAACAAGAAGGTGATTAATTATTAAAATATTATATATGATTAAAATATGTATAACTTTAGGTAGAATTTTGTTAAGAACGAAATGATTTCAAATTCGCCTAAGAGAAAGAAAATGTGTAAAACTTAATCAATTAATTAACTATTTATTTATTCCTTTATTTTGTTTAATTAGTTCCAACGGAGGAAATTTAACGAGTCGTTTTGGAATATAATTTCGGATATTACATTGCTTAATCCAGGTACGGATTCCGTACTCCTTCAGCGATATTTCTTTACTTTTAAGTTTATTCGTTTTGTCTCTCAATTAGAATTCAAATATTATTTCGATATATTATTCATATTCCAATGTTTATGATAGAATTGTTTGGTTTTAGATATTCGAAAATTCATAACTTGTACTCTTTGGACTTAGAGAGCATGTCTAGTAATTATTCTGATTCTATAGCAACGCACATGCTAATATATTTTGAGGACTTTGTGTTGATTCGTTTCGGTTCAACATGTGCGTATTAGAACCCCTTTTGTGATATTGTGTCGCATTCGTTGTGATACGATATTTTTGTTAGAAAGTACCGTAGGGTATACCTGAGCTATAACCACCTGTGGGGGTACCACAGGAATGTCCTCTTGACACCGAGGCATGACACCTTCCGTGGCGGTGTGATCAGTCCACGGCGTCTCCATTTTGTGTTTTGGTGGGCGATGGCCAACTTTGGTGTTTTGTTGTGGGAGGCGTATGGGTCGACCCTAATTTTTGTTTTGTTCTGTTCTGCGGTTTGGTGTTGTTTGTGTCGAACACACCTTCCGATTTTGCATACATTTAGATCTGCAGTCCAATGTGTGCCTGCCTGTGTGACAGTATTTTGACTTGTCTTTGTGACAAGGTATATTTTTGTTCTATTCTGAGCTCGGTATGAAATAACCCCAGCCATTTGATTCAGCCTATTATATTATTCAGATTAGTTCAGTTCAGTTAATTTTGTTATTCATTTTAGTTTTTATTTTCTTGCACTCTATATCCGTACTGGACATTTGGCTCATGCTGTGTTTTTTCTTCCGGCAGGTAATCAGGGGGAGCAAGGGCAAGTGTGAAGAGAGTTTCCTTTATGTAAATAGTTTAGATATTTTGTGTAGGATTTGATATTTTGATTTCTAAGTATTGTAGTAATACTCAGACCGTGTTTTAGCCAGTTGACAATTATCTATTTAGACTATTCGGTTTCATATTCAAGCTTTGGATATCAGTTTGTTCGTTCTGTTGTGTTCTGTGCGTAACCTCTCTTTCCAGTACGGGAAGGGGGTGTTACAGTCTGGTAGTGGTGACAGTTGAGACAGGGCTTCTTGAAAAGTTGACTTTCTTGCAAACAAAGGGACATGCATTGAAGCATTGTACAGAGTCCATGGTTGTAAACAACTTAGGGCTTGGGTTGGCTCTGCTTGGTGGTGTCGTGATAATAGCAGCAGTCTCACCAAAGCATCATACTTTAGAAACTGAGATTATGTATTCCAGTATCAAGTGTTTGACTTTTTTATTTTATTGCATCAATAAAATTCCATTATTCTTAATGTTCTAGTGTACAAGATGTGGTATAACTTTTTTTTTTGTTTCCTTGTTATTCTGGTGCAATTTAGAATTGAAAAGTGCAACGATAGTATAAACAGTAAGATTCTTGCCTAACTCTTGTTTGTAGGCTCACGACATAATTTTTTTTTATGCAAACATCATACATTTTTGTTCTTTATATGTTGCAACAGCAATGGTGTTTATCATACTGTCACACATGACAATGATCTTTTAATAAATTGTTGTCATATCTTTGCCAGGCTTTTTTATCCTTATATTGCTTGAGTTCTTAACGCTGTAGAGGGTTCTTGCATTAACATATTTGTTTCTCTTTAAGTAAAAGTTTACCTTAACTTGGGGTAACCTCCCTTGATCATTTAATCCACTTCCTTATTCATAGATTGTCAAGAGACGGGAGAAAAATTATATAGGATTTTGATGAACAACAACTTAGGGTGACTTACTATCCATTTCATGTGTATTAGTTACTTGTTGTGTTAAGAAGCTTTAAAGTTAGAACATGTTTCATACAGATTCATTCAGTTGACTGATCATTCTTGTTTTCATAATTGGTATCAAAGTTTAGAATCTTTAAAAAAGTGTTCTTGCAAAAATTATAAACATGTTTTGGAACACCAAGTATGAGAATATTGTCATTCTGCAGTATTTAAGCAGTATTTAAACAGATACAATAACATCATCTAATTGATTAATTAGATTCTATGTGTAAAACAATCTTTTGTTTTTGGCTGAAAAATTAATTAATAGGTTCAAATGTTTTATTTATTTTCTTTGTTGTGCAAATTTTAGTTGAACATGAATGACAAATTTAAAAATGACTTGACAATAATGATTTCTTTTTATAATTCATTTTTGTGTGTGTTTCTTTTGACGAATACTAGTTATGCTTTATTTTATATAGATATATTTAATTATGTTAAAATTTTGATATTGAAAACAATACAAAAACAATAAGTATCTAAACAATAGTTTTTAAATTTTAACACAAATACAATATAAATTTAATATGCTAACCAAACAATAGAATCATGTTATTTTGATTTTGTAAATCAATGAATTGTAACTTTATAGAGTCACAAATCAAATTGAATTCAAAAACAAATTATCTAAACGTACCCTCATAGTATTTCCAGTCGTTTCGAGACGGTTAATTAGGCATTGGTACGTTATGATTTAAAATTTTATTATTGTTAAACATACGAGTTTTAATTCAGTGGTGATTATAAAGTTAATTGGGCATGTTAATCATTGTTTGGATGCCAAGTTAATTGGGCATGTTAATCATTGTTTGGACGCCGCTACGAATAATTTAGCAGGATCTAGGGGTAGCGTCTCGACCCAAATCTGGAGGGATAGTTTTATACTTTCGAGTTAAATTATAATTTTTTATATTGTGTTATATAAGGAAGAAATCTTGTAAAGTTAAAAGATGTATGAATTTTCAAAAAATAGTAAAATTGAGCAACTTTTAGGTGAATCACGTAAATTTTGTATTTTGTGTGATTGTTTTCTTTTAATTTTCTCTTTTTGGATGAATCACATTAGGAAATAATGCTTTGTTTATAGGTCTTTCCTGATTTTTCTTTTGGAATCAGGCGGGATTACTCCACACCTGGTTACCTTGATGCAGTAAAACATCTGATTTACAATTGTCATTCAGGCGTCAATATATATGAGCCGAGATTTATCAATTAGAAATGGACTAATTTGGTGTTTGACATTCACGGATAATTAAGGTTGTTACATCATCAATTTTAAAATTATGTTATATGCTTGTTTGGTTAATTTTAAAATTATGTTGTATGCTTGTTTTTTTTTGTTTTTGAAATTATATCTTGACTCAAAAAATTAATTTATTAGGTTTATGATCTATTAGAATATATATATTATTAATTTTTTCTTTATGTTCCGATATGAGATTTTCCTATCAAGTGATACATCAACGGCTAACATAAACCCTCAAACTCATAACGTCTCTCACTCTCTCTGTATTCACGTGATCTTTGCGCAAGCACATGTAGAAGATGGACAAGAACTATTATTTTTATATTTGTATAAAAAATAGTTCTTGTACTTCATATGCAACTTTTTTCTCGCACAAGCACATGTATACGATGGACAAGAACTATTATTTTTATGTTTGTATAAAAAATAGTTCAAAAATTGCATTAGGGGTTCTCATAACCCTAGGTTATGTTTGTTTATAAAAATTATATTTAGGATTGGATTATTTATAGTAATTTAATACTATTTCGAATTATATTTATCCCATGATAATGGATTAATAGTCCTTTAAATAGTCCTTGAACTATTTTTATCATTCTTAAGGATATTTATGAGGGATTATATAATCCCATGGTGAATTTGAGATTAATAGTTTCTCTCATTTTAAGCTATTAAATGACTTTATGGGACTAATAGTCCAATATGAAGGGACTAATAATCCCTCATTATGGGATAAAAAAGTCCGAAATAGTTTTAAATGAATAAAAATAGTCCAATTCAAAGTATATATTTTACAAACAAACGTAGCCTTTTATAGCATAACTGGTTCTTTGTCTTTGTCAGTGATTTTAATATGTTTGGGAATAATATAAATGTCAATTATACAAATACATCCTCTAGAAAATAGCATTTGGACTCTGCTACTTACATTCTCCATATCTGATATAGTTTTTAGGGCTAAATACACTTATGTTACACCAATTATCACTAAATTTATAATTTGCCCTCCCAAGTAATTGGGCTTACAAATTGCAACATAAATTACCTAATTGCATACAATATTGACCCCAAAATTATTTTCCGACTGAAATTGGCCGGAATACCCGACTCGGTTGGAACTGATTGGTTTTATACGGTTTGACTGTATTCAAATACGATTTGACTTCATTAAAAAAATTAGAATACTTCTAAATAGAATTAACCCCAAATTAATTTTTTTTTAAATACAACTTACCCCAAATTAACATACTTCTAAATACAACCAACGCCAAACTAACATACTTCTAAAAGCAATTTATATTAACAATAATAACTAATTTGAAGAAAATATTTAAAATATTAATAAATAATCTTATTTGAATATTTCTTTTCTTCTCGAATGGTCTTACAAAATACAAAATTTTTATTTTAAAAATAAAAATAAATTTAGGGCACAATTAATTTTTACTTGTATATATATAGGAAAAAAATCATGATAGTTTTCTTAAATAAAAAACTGGTAGTAATGGAGTATATGTTCAGAATTTAGATTCATGCCTTTTCGGTAATTCCCAAATATCTCCAATTTGTCTATATGTTCTAACTAGCGTAGGTTATCTAACATGCATGTGATGCAAAAATTAATATCAACACTTTGTCATGTCAAAATTGAAATAGAAACACATATCTATAAATGGAAGAAGGCGGAGACGAATAAAAAGGGGACCTTTATGACATTCTAGATTTTTGACAAGATTTCTAAATAAAGATCTTGGTTAATTAAATAAAGGTTAGAAGTTAAAACCTAGTTTGGAAGAACAAAAAGTGATTAAATTTATTTTATTATTTAATCAATGTGTTAAGAATGACCGATGTGGTTAAATTTGTATAGAGAGACTCTTGATCTAGCAAGGACTCTATAGAAGTTAAGTGAATCAGTCATTAATTTAAGGTACATTAGTGACTTGATAGATGATGAAATTATAATAAATATAATTTACTACGGTTGAATAGAAATAGAACGGATTAAAGGCAAATGATAAAATGTAATACCTACGATTAGGTAGTTAGAAAAGAATTATTGTAGGATACTGTGTTGTGTTAGAATGTGGTAGGTTGAATGTATTTATATATATATATATATGTGTATATATATATATATATATATATATATATATATATAATCTACGAAATGAAAAGAAAGTTAAGAATTGGAGAAAAGTAAGATAATGGAAGAAAGTGTAAATTAAGTTTTGGTTATAAAAATTAATGATCAGCTTGACGAATTGGCCTTAAGAGGCTAGATTAAGATAATGACAAGATAAGTAAATCAAGAAGATTTCAACAGGTAAGGTAAGGTATGGTAGAATGTGCAGAAATAGTAGAACAGTTTAACTTAATATATATATTAGGGATTAAGTGAGTAGTAAAGATTATAAGATTTAAATATCTGAAATTGATTAATGAATGAACATTAATTGATTGAATTGAGCTGAGTATTTATACAACTTATAAATACAGAAGATAATACTCAAAAAAATGAGTAGAAGGAATGAAAAATGCATGTATGATGCAAATTGTCATATATGCATTAAGCAAATGAACGAAATGACCTAAAAGTCGTAAAAAGGGTAATATAAGCATAAATGGTAAACGAGAATGGATTTTTGAAAATTCGATCAGGTTATAGTATAACATAAAATATGTGTTATATAATTCTAAAAGAAAGATATTTTCTTGAAAGATTGAAGCGAGAATCAATATACACAATTTGAGCATTTTTTATTTTTAGTAAAAGTTCGCTTTTCGAGAAAGCGTTTTAGGAAAAATGTGAGCGTTTCTATTAATTGAAATGACGTGAATTGAAAATGTGAAATCAATAAGGTTTGTATAGAACTAGAAACGTAATTCTAGTTAAGGAAAGTAATTTAGTTGGTTTATGGCTAAATAACTAACTAAACAATTTAAATGAAATTAAGTGAAAGTAGCTCGAACGGAAATGAATTATCTAGTTAGTAGTTTGAAAGTAGCACAATCCGAGTGCGTATGAAATGGACCAATGGGAGAAGAGCCAGGAAATTACCTAAAACGAAAAGTTGCAAAAAGGAATGGAAACTTTCTATAAAAAGACAGCCTAGAGATTTTGCCTAATGACCAAAATGTCATTGACAAATTAATTAATGATAATTGTGTCCTAAGAGGTGAAATGACTAAAATGTCCTTGGCAAATTAATTAATGACCTTTGAGTCTTAAAAGATGAAATGTCAAAAATGTCCTTGACTAAGTATGGAAAAAGACCAAAATGCCCTTGGTTGGGTTAGCCATGGATATGTTAATTAACCTTTCACGAGTTAAGTCTCATAAAATCTAGCAAGCAAGAGCTCTTCTTCATTTGTGCAAGTTGGATGAAACCCTAGAGAGAGAAAAAGAAAGAGAATCCATGGATGTTAAGAAGAAAATCTTGATATTTTAAGCTAGAAGGCTTGGATGATCATGGAGCAAGAGTTAAACTCGAAGGCATTGTCATGGTGAAACTTCTTATGTAAGGAAGTGGATCATCCAATAAAGTTTAAAAGTTTTTTAAACTTAAAACTTTGATTTATGTTGGTCTATGCATGTATTTATTGTTAAAATGTATAGTTATGAAAAGTTATGTGTTATAAGATGGAAGTTCACGGTGAAACCTTAAGTTATAAGGTTGAACATGATGATATGATGTGTATTTACATGTTAGATAGCATGTTAAATACTTTAATGTATATAAAGTATGATTTTGAAAGTTAAAACTAGTTATGGTAGTAATATGTTCATATAAACATATTTTGAAAGTAAATGAATTTGGAACAATTCATATATGTGTCGTATAAGCCTACAAAGATTGAAAATGAACTCTTTAATGAGTGTATGGAAAGTAGAGTCTAGGAATTGAAAAATAAGTTTTATAAAAAATTATGTTAAGTGGATGAAAATCCAACTCAAAAGTGATTTTTGGCAATTTTGAGAGTTAAGTGGTGAAACTAGATTTGATCATTTAGTTTTATGAAGTTACACGTGTTTACATTTATTTTGTAGTCAACAGATGAACGTTATAATGAAAATGTGTTTCAGGCGATCGAAATCGATCGTTTCGAGTTAAAACAATTTTTACTGACAAATAACTCCAGTTGAAAATGTAGGTTATTTTAAAGGTCTAGGCAAGTGTTATATGATGTATGTATGCTAAATCAAGTGTTGGAATGAACGTTAGAAGTGAATGGCCAAAAATCACTAGTTGACGAAAAATGTTGAAAATGTGTTTAAACGCTCTTTTATGGGCTATTGCTTCGATAATTTTAAGAAGTCGAAGGAGCCAAGTTGTATTTTTTTTAAAATACTATGTAGTAAGGTCTAGCTATAGTTCGAATATGAACTTAATTGGATGTAAGATGAAGGAGTTAAAAATTAGCAATATGACTCCAAAAATCAAGTTTTCTGAAATCTGTAGACAACACCCAGGCTCAGTGTTTTGTATTAAACACTGCGTCGGGGCGCAGTGACCTGTACCAAGAATTTTTTTTAATGTTGTCTGAAAAGCTATGTTTTTATGTGATATGATAAAGATATGTTATGTAAACTCTATATTAATAAAAAGATGGTCAATAAGGTTGGTATTAAGGTGTAATGGAACAATGTAGGATATAATATAACATACCTAAAGCTAAGTAAAAATATGATAATGTTTATGTAAAAGGTCGATAATGTGTTAGGATGTATTATTAACCTATGTAAGGTGTAATATATCAAAAGTAAGATGTTTAAAGACTAGTGGTATAATATTTATGCTTTTATGTATTGAAGGAGATAAGTGATAGTGTACGACCATATAATGCTATATAGGTTGTACGATGGCAGAGAGAGTTTAGATTAGTAAATCGACGCGAAGGATAATGTGTTGAACGTACGATGGGCGTAAATGTTAAGTAAGGATACAAGTAACATGCAAGTTTTTAAAAACTTATTGAAATGTAATAATTGTTCTATGTGAACTACTTTACAGACTATGTTTAGGATTTATGTGTTATTTGAAATCAACGTGAATATATTTTGAAATGTGCTCTTTATGCAACTATGTGATTAACTGTTAAATACAATATATGAGATTATATTTGAAATTGCACAGCATGATAAATATGATGCATTTGATAGAATGCATAGTAATAAATGTATGATGCATGTATATAAACTGAGAGCATGAAAGGTGTTAACTGTTAAACTTGTTGAGCCGTCGTGCTCATTCTTGCTTAAACTGATATTTTCAACTAAGTACGAGAAGGCCGGAGGTTCCGGTAAAGCTAAAGGGTAAGGAAAAATATTTGTGTAAAAGCGCTTCGAGAAATTTGTTATGTGTACTTTGTGTAATATGACAAGTCAGTAGATGAATGTAAATTTGTACAGGTATAAGTTAATTGATGTCTTAGTTTTAATTTTAAACTTTATCGTTAATAATGAGAAATATGTTTTGTAAATCCATGGGGATAGTTATGTATGTAAGTTTTATTCCAAGAAACTTGTTATGGGATACAATTAATGTATCATTTTAAGTCGAGTATTTTATGTAATAAACTCGTAGGGATGAAAACATATATGGGCAAGCAGGCGTATGTATGGATAGTTATGAATAGTGACTATGTTCACATGTTGAGTTAAGTTAAATCATAAGATATATGATTTTGAATTGTAATAGACTAGGTCATGATTTATGTATTTATGATATGAGTTATAAGGTAAAGAATGTGAAGATTGCGATTCTGAGACAGGTTATGTATGTAAGTTTAAATAAACAGGTTTATGAACTGTATTATGCTTTTATGATATAGTTAAAAAGGAAAAAGGTATTGTTCAACGCACGAGATTGCCTGTAGTAAATGCGGGGATTTTCGGGACGTACAACCCTAATGTCGCAAATCTGTCGCCCAACAATGCTTCCATAATGGATCTACTTTGGTAGCAACAAATCTAACTGTCCTCCCTCTATTTCAGAATTTAGATCTACTATATGGTTGTGATTAATGGTGGTTAAATGGATATGCGAGGTGGCGGCCGCTCGGTATGTGTTGGGTGTTAAACCGTACGCATGACAAATCAACACTTACACGCAAGTGCACGTGGTCAACAAGTAATATAGAATAAGTAAAGTATCGATCCCACGAGGACTATGAATCGTTAATATACTATCAAGTAGCAGTTTTATAACTATTTCGGTTTCTTTAAACAGTGGTCAAGTAAATCAAGGAATTGTGAATTAAATCTAAGTTGTGAAAATTAAACACAACTAAATAACAAACGACTTAAGCAGACAAAGGAGGCATGGGATCATAACTTCACCTAGGGCGTCATTCAACTGTGATACTTCCTGTTAGACCTAACTGGTTATCTCGGATTGTTAGTCGAAAACACGAAACTAAAGTATGACCAACTCTCATTGCATCACACCCATATCCAACCCAGATCCAACCCAAGGGGCAACAGAACGGGAAATAACACCCAAGTTAATTAAATCACTATATTTCTATGTGACCTAGAGGAAAATGGGTTTAAGCACAAGTTTTCAAAAGACCACGTGTGGTGCTTTGGTATATGTCCATCCTTAGCACTAATCATGCAATTCAATGTCATGTGAAATCATGAACACAAGCTAACATGGTCGGTTCTAAACTCACACTCCCCATCTCGGTTCCGTGTGAGTTAACATGGTAAATGGTGATCAAGCAATTAAACGATTAAAATAAACCACATTAGACAATCCATACATAATCATTTAGCCACAACAAGGAAACATAACAAATTGAACTAAACCCTAGGTTTCATTATAATCCCATAAGAGAAGTTAGTTCATAATATAAATAACAACCATCATCCACAAATGTTCATACATTGAAGCTACAAATGAAAAGAAAGAGAAAACAAAGGTTAAGAAATGCAAAGCTCGGTTTCTCTTCTTCAAATCCGGAGTTCCAATGTTGACACAATGCTTCAAACTTCCAAAGTCCAGCCCTAAGCTTAACTACTCTAGATAAATCACAAGGAATAAGAGAGAACAAGAAAACAAAGAATGAAAATGAACAATGAGCTCTCTCCTCTTCCTTATGACCTAGCTATTCTATATATCTTGCACTTAGACTGATACTTCTGTTAAATATAGCCTCAGGCGCTTCTTTTCGATCACTGTAGCAAGGAGCTCTTTAATTGCCCCATTTAAAAAGTCTTTGCAGGAATTTGGTGCGAAGGACCGGCGCAGCTGCGCCGTTTTTGTACTGAGAAGGGGCGCAGCTGCGCCTTACGGCAGGCAGACAACAGCAGAGTAACTATGCAGTTGCGCAGTTTTTGTGAAAGAATGCGGCACAGCTGCGCCTTGCACCAGTCAGATAGCATGCAGAGGAACTGCGCAGTTGCGCAATTTTTGTGAAGGAATTCGGCGCAACTGCGCCGTGAACCAGTCTTGGAATATGTGCACCATTTTCTGCTGCATCCGATCATCGCGCATATCACTCTCGCATTGAACCATTTTGACCTGAAAACTGCAATTCTTCCCCCCCGCACAGGTTTTAGTCCAAAACACGCTAGTTTGTCCACAAAAAGACGGAAAACGCCAATAATGAGCTATGGAGCATGAAACCTACAAAAGAGACATAAAATCATGAATAGTAAATAAAAACTAATGAGAACAAGCAAAAGTTAAAGCAAGTTGGTATCGAAATAGTAGGTATAAAACCTACTTATCAAATACCACCAAACTTAACCCGTTGCTTGCCCTCAAGCTACATACTAAGTAAACTGAACAAGAAATCTGAAATGCAAGTTAAGCTAAAAATGCAGTCTACGCTACATGCCTATGAATCCACGTCAGTCAGTACAAAGTTTAATTGAGCAACCTCAGAGGAGTTGCAATGATCAATAAACATAGCATCCAACCAAGAAACAGTCAGTAGGTCATATCAATCGACAATTCCATAACTTATTATTACTGTTACAGTGTGTAGTGTGCTTGGCTACCATTAAGGTTGATATAATGCAAATATTGTCATAATGCGCTTCTTAGAGGGAAAATCACAGTTCTAACTCAAGAAAGACGATAACAGGAAGACTGTCAGCTACGACTTCACATCAATCAATATCAGGGTTATACGGAATTAACCAACTTTATATACAACCACGAGGGCATTATTTGCTCATTCTAGCGTTTACACCCGGCTGTACAATGCCTAGTCCTATTAGGCTTCGAAGATACCCATGTAGCAAGCTTTCGACCAACGACTCCCAAACCAGTCGGCTTTAGGGCGCCAGGTGTAAAGACACCCCTACGGGCCTATTAACTCGAGTATCAACGGCCCCAGAACTAAACTAGCCAACGTGTTTATTATTATTTTTTTATTTTTTTATTTTATGTGAGTGCGTTTTAACACTCCATCTCATGCTATAGCTCTTTTAACCCCCAAACTTGATTTCTGTGTTGTCATAGCCGCCATAACCCATTCACCAAATTTCTATTGTTTTAACAAAAATTTTCCACCAGAAGACAATTATGCACATATTTAGATTAAACTAAACAAAACAATTACACATAAAGTGCTATCCGGTTATATCAGAGTCAAACAAGTTAGGAATCATAAATCAACATGACATTGGGACTATGACTCAATTTTCAACCCTGTTACATGATCAAGCAAAACCGAGTATCATCATAGGCCAATATGACTTCGACCGAACAAGACGCTAGGATTCATGCAATAAGATGCAATTAATCTAAATGCAGTACGAGAAATAAATATGATGCAATTTTTTTTTTTAACAAATTAAACTAAATGCAATGCAACTAAACATAAACTTAATTTAAATGACAAGCAAAATATAATAATAAATATGACATAGAAAAACATGGCATGCACCCAATACCCCCAAACTTAAATGTCACAATGTCCTCATTGGTGATAAGGGTGAGAGAGAAAACTCCCCTAGGCCTTGGGTGGCGTATATGGCGGTGGGTACAAGCCTCCCTGCCCGAAGGTCGGGAACTGTGCGTCCACGCCTAACTGAGAGAATGCACTAGTCAATGCCGCTGAAAAGTCGGCAGTATATGATCTGAAGTCTGTGTGCATAGCGTCCATGCGCCTCTGCAAGCGACACATCTCTCTATCATGCCTAGCTACAAAATCAGGAGGAAGCCCTCCGGCCTGTGGCTCATCAGCTACCACACCCTGCTCCTCAGGAACCTCTTCCCTAATAAAACCGAGACCCCTTGGATGCGATCTCATACCCTTCTAGGCCGTGAGCTTCTCAATGGCGGTATGATCAATATCCCTCATCGGCAACTGAGAGGTCTCCTCGCCCCACTCCACCTCTGCTTCTCGACATAAATGTGTAATAATGGAGGCATGCGGGATTCCACCCGAAGTACTGGCCCTCATGAACTTAAGCATAGAGTGATGGATGATGTATCCTATATCCATACTTTGACCTTTGCAAATGCCATACAATATTATAGCCCTCTCCTTAGTCACGTCCTGATGGTGGGTCGTAGGCAGTATGCTGCCACATATGAAACTGTACCAGGCCTTGGCATACCTGCTCAAGGTCGTCTGAGGAAAATGCACCTTTTGATTCTTGCCTGACCTAGTGTTCCATTCCGCACCGGGCCTGCACATCTCCTCCATCAGGGTGTCTAAGTTAGTCTGGAATCGTAGTTCTTGCGTCCACCGAATTGCCTCATCGGTCAGGGCCGGCATCCTGAACAGTTCGTTTATGGCTCGAGGGGAGTAGTCTACTTGCTTGCCCCGCACATATGAAATCCCATTCTGAGTCTCATGGGCTTTAGCATAGAACTCCCTCACAATTGACATCGACGCCGCTATGGGCGTTTCCACAAGCAATACCCACCCATGACTCCTAATCTGCTGCAGCAGCCCTCCATCTGCAGAACTGGGCTTGAGGCACCTTTCTAACACAAACGACTTTGTAATCATGACGTCCCAATAGTAATGTTGTGCAGAAAGGTTGACAAACCTGGATACATCTAGCGTGTTTTTGTCATCACCTTCTCCCCCCGAATCACTACTAGCCGACGAAGAAGATGAGGTACGAATGCGCTTCGGCATTTTGAAAATGCTAGGGCTAGATGTAGTTTCTCTGTAAAACACAGCTCTCAACCTTGAAGAATCCCCCAAACTTGCTTCACACAACCCTTAATCTGATTATTTGCTCGACTAGGAGAGAGACAATGGTGTGCAATGAGGATTCAATGGATGGAATTGATTGGGCAAAAGTGTGATAGGAAATGGATAAGGGAAAATAGGGTTTGATATTGCTTGATAGCTCTCGTGCTCTGTTGTGGAAGGGGCTAGGGAATCGAAATGTTTTAAAGTGGAGAGGAAGACAATCGGTCGGGTTTTATCAGAACTCAAAAAACTGAAACTGGCGTGAGGCGCAGCTGCGCCGAAAATGCAAGGGAAAATGGCGCAGCTGCGCTGTACCCTGGCTTCAAAATTCTTCATTGCTACCCTGTGCAGCTGCACCTCTGGGTAGTCTAAAACCGGCGCAACTGCGCCATCTGCCAGTCAGCCCAAAACTGAGAGCTTTCTTTTTTCTGTGATCCATCATGCTAATTCAGCTCTACTCCTCCTGAAAGAAATCACAAAAACAAAATTCAAATCTCCAAGAGTATTTCAAACATTAAGCTTAACAATATCATAATTCAAAAATTAATCAAGTGGAGATTTAGACAAAAAGTGGGGTGCCTCCCAACAAGCGCTTTAGTTATAGTCGTAGCTCGACTGTTCTTCGGTTCATTCTGTCTCCTCGAGGGCAATTGAGGACTGTTGGCGATCAAAGTCGCTTCCCCAATAATGTTTCAGATGCTGCCCATTGACCTTGAACGGTTGTTCATGCTCTTTTCCCACAATTTCGATGGCGCCATGAGGATAGACAGTTTTGATTGTGAATGGTCCTGACCATCGAGACTTGAGTTTGCCTGGGAAAAATCGAAGCCTGGAATTGAATAACAATACTGCTTGTCCCGGCTCGAATTTCCTTTCGATAATTTTCCGATCATGCCATCGTTTCACTTTCTCCTTGTACAATTTCATATTCTCATAAGCTCGCAGTCGAAATTCGTCTAACTCATTAAGTTGGAGCAGTCGCTGCTCTCCTGCGGCTGAGAGATCGAAATTCAGTTTCTTGATGGCCCAGTAAGCCTTGTGCTCTAACTCCGCTGGAAGGTGACATGCCTTACCATAAACCATCTGGAAAGGCGACATGCCAATGGGAGTCTTATAGGCTGTCCTGTATTCCCATAATGCATCGTCAAGTTTCATTGACCAATCCTTCCTTGACGGATTTACCATCTTTTCTAGAATTCTCTTCACATCCCGATTAGATACTTCCATTTGGCCACTAGACTGGGGGTGGTAGGTTGTGGCTACTCTGTGCTTTACCCCATATTTGGCTAATAATGCTGTGAAGAGCCTGTTACAGAAATGGCTCCCTCCATCACTGATGATAGCTCGAGGAGTGCCAAATCTAGTGAAGATGTTCCTTTGAAGGAATTTCAGGACGACTCTGGCATCGTTGGATGGTAGAGCACTGGCTTCTACTCATTTTGAGACGTAATCAACCGCCAAGAGAATATACAGATTGCCAGACGATGATGGAAATGGGCCCATGAAGTCCATTCCCCAAACATCAAAGATCTCCACTTCCAGAATTGAATTTAAAGGCATTTCATTTCGTCTGGAAATGTTACCCACTCGTTGACATCGATCACATTTTTTTACAAACTGATGGGCATCTTTGAATACAGTTGGCCAATAGAACCCTGCTTGAAGTACTTTAGATGCGGTTCGTTTCGTCCCATAATGACCTCCAAAGAGAGAAGAATGGCATGCATGCAGTATACTGGACGTCTCACTGTGAGGGATGCATCTGCAAATTATCTGATCTGCACACTGTCTGAACAAGAAAGGTTCATCCCACAGGTAACTCTTCACTTCATGGAAAAACTTCTTCTTTTGCTGGCGAGTTAACTCTGGTGGGAGAACATTACTTACTATATAATTGACAAAGTCAGCGTACCAAAGAATCTCTGAGGTCACAGTGAAGAGCTGCTCATCGGGAAAATACTCATTTATATCCGCGTCGTCCTTCTTATCCTGTTCCGGATTTTCTAATCTAGAAAGATGATCTGCCACTTGGTTTTCTGAACCCTTCTTGTCTCGAATTTCCAGATCAAACTCTTGGAGAAGAAGAATCCATCTGATAAGTCTAGGCTTTGCATCTTTCTTGGAAATCATATATCTAATAGCCACATGATCAGTATACACCACGACTTTTGTTCCAACGAGATATGACCGAAATTTGTCGAAAGCGTATACAACCGCTAATAGTTATTTCTCGGTGGTGGTGTAGTTTAGCTGAGCATCTGTTAAGGTCTTGCCGACATAATAGATAGCATGAAAGATTTTTTCCCTGCGCTGACCCAACACTGCCCCAACTGTATAATCGTTAGCATTGCACATCAATTCGAATGGTACAAACCAATCCGGTACTATAATTACGGGTGCCGATGTTAGTTTTGTCTTCAAAAGCTCAAAGGCCTTTAAACAGTCTTCGTCAAATTTGAATTGGACCTCCTTTTCTAATAGGCTGCATAAAGGCTTGGATATTTTGGAGAAGTCCTTGATAAATCGTCTGTAAAAGCCCGCATGACCTAAAAAACTACGCACCCCTTTAACAGTTGTAGGTGGTGGTAATTTCTCAATTATCTTCAGCTTTGCCTTGTCAACCTCCAATCCTTTTCCTGAGACTTTGTGCCCAAGGATAATTCCTTCCTGTACCATGAAATGACATTTTTCCCAGTTTAGAATCAGATTCGTCTCTATACAGCGTTTCAACACTAGAATCAAATTCTCTAGACACAACTCAAAGGAATCCCCAAATACAGAAAAATCGTCCATGAAGACTTCCACATTATGCTCCACCATGCCAGAAAAGATGGCCATCATGCACCTTTGAAATGTTGCTGGTGCATTGCAAAGCCCAAAGGACATTCGTCTGAACGCAAACATCCCGTAGGGGCAAGTGAAGGTTGTCTTTTCCTGGTCCTCAGGTGCAATAGCTATCTGATTATACCCCGAATAGCCATCCAGGAGACAGTAGTATTCATGACCCGCTAGTCTGTCCAACATTTGGTCAATAAACGGCAATGGAAAGTGATCTTTTCTTGTTGCTTTGTTTAGCTTTCTATAATCCATACACACCCTCCAACCAGTCACTGTCCTTGTTGGTATCAACTCATTATGCTCATTCTTCACGACTGTCATCCCTCCTTTCTTGGGCACACATTGGACGGGGCTCACCCATGAACTGTCGGAGATAGGATATATGATCCCAGCATCTAGCAATTTCAGAATCTCCTTCTTAACAACCTTTTTCATAATGGGGTTGAGCCTTCTCTGATGCTCCACAGTCGGTTTGCTGTCCTCTTCCATTAGAATCTTGTGCATACAGAAGGACGGACTAATTCCTTTGATGTCGGCGATTGTCCATCCGATAGCTTCCTTGAATTATCTCAAGATTCTTATTAGCTTACTTTCCTATAAAGGGGTTAGTGCAGATGCAATAATCACAGACAAAGTATTTGATTCACCTAAATAAGCATACTTGAGATGTGATGGGAGCGGTTTAAGCTCAAGAGTAGGAGGTACCTCCAAGGATGGTTTCAAACGATCTGGAGGTTCTTCTGCATTTTCTAACAGCTCAACAGGTATCTTGCATGTGTTCACCTGTGGTAGTGCCTCCAGCTCTTGGAGACAGTCATCCATCCCCGACTCATCATTGTCACTGTCACTATCCTTCACCAAGGTAGTTTCCATCGGATCCTTACTCGCAATTCTAAGAAACTCATCTTCCACCACCCTTTTTACCACATTCATTCGGAAGCATTCTTCTTCATCGGTAGGGAACTTCATTGCCCGGAACACATTGAAAGTTATTCTTTGGTCCTGGACCCTCATTGTTAATTCTCCCTTTTGTACGTCGATGAGAGTTCTCCCCGTGGCTAAAAATGGTCTCCCCAAAATGATGGGAATATCCTTGTCCTCTTCATAGTCTAGGATAATGAAGTCCGCGGGGAATATGAACATGTCAACTTTAACCAGAATGTCCTCCACAATCCCTCTTGGATATGTAATAGATCTATCTGCGAGCTGTAGGGATATGTTTGTGGGCTTTGGTGTAGGAAGTCCCAATTGTATGTAAATTGACAATGGTATGAGGTTAATGCTTGCTCCTAAGTCACACAAACATATGTTGAAAGACACACTCTCTATCTCGCATGGAATGGTGAAACTACCAGGATCTTTCAGTTTAGGAGGTAGTTTTCTTTGTAAGACCGCACTACATTCCTCAGTTAGAGCCACAGTCTCAAAGTCTTCCAATCTCTTCTTTCGGGACAGAATTCCTTTCATGAACTTAACATAGCTCGACATCTGTTCTAAAGCTTCTGCAAACGGTATGTTTATTTGCAGCTTTTTGAAAATTTCAAGGAACTTAGCGAACTGCTTGTCCATTTTCTGTTTCTGAAGCCTTTGTGGAAAAGGCACTGGAGGATGGACTCGTGTATGAGTAACCAGAGGCTTTTCTGGTTGGCCCTTATTTCTTGATTTCGTCTCCACAACACCTTCCTCTTTTTCCTTAGAGCTTTCTGCACCAACTAAGTCTGAGGCAGGGTGCAACTGCTCTGTTTCCCCTTGTACTTCTGGCTCATTCACGCCAGTTGGCAGAAACTATTTTCCACTTCTAGTTATGACAACTTTGCAGTGCTCCTTTCCCTCTCTTCGTGGGTTTTCTTTTGTATTGCTTGGAAGAGATCCTTGAGGTCTGTTTGCCAGCAAATTGGCCATTTGGCCCACTTGGTTCTCTAAATTTTTGATGGATGCAAACTGACTTTTTATCAACACATCAGTGTTAGCCATGTATTTCAGTATTAACTCTTCTAAATCTGGCTTTCTCTCTGGTTGGGACGGTTGTGCTACCTGTTGGTGACTCTAAAATCCCGGTAGATAGTGTGGTCTTGGAGCTTGTTGATGGTTCTGATTATTGCTCCACGACGAGTTTGGGTGATTCCTAGCTCCAGAGTTATAAGTATTCTGATACTGATTCGGTTGTCTCTGGTAGCTACTCACAAACTGTACTGCTTTCGAGTTGATAACACATTGCTCTGTAGGATGTTCCCCTGCATATAGCTCACAAACATAAGCCACCTGCTGCACTTTATTATCCGCAATAACATTAATCTTCTTGGACATTACTGATAATTGAGCTGCTAAGGCTGTGATATCATTTACTTCTATAACCCCGCCCACTTTTGGTTGATTTAGCCTAGAAGTAGGCCATTGATAATTGTTGGCAGCCATAGTTTCTAGCAGCTCGTATGCCTCATCAAAATTCTTTGCCATAAATTCCCCTCCAGATGCTGTGTCAATGCTAGTCCGAGTGTTACCACTCAAACCACTGTAAAAGGTGTTCATCTGCATCCATTGGGGTAGTGCATGATGCGGGCATCTTCTTAGCAACTCTTTAAATCTCTCCCATTCTTCATATAATGACTCTCCATGTTGTTACGGGAACATAGAAATGTTATTTCTCATTTTATTGGTCTTCGCAGGAGGAAAGAATTTCTTCAAAAATTTATGCGCCAAGTCTTCCCATTTAGTAATTGACCCCGGAGGTAATGAGTGAAGCCAACTCTTTGCCTTATCTCTCAGTGTAAATGGGAAGAGTCTAAGTCTCACTGCATCATCCGTTACTCCATTGAATTTGAACGTATCACAAATCTCCAAAAAGCTCAGCAAGTGATCATTCGGATCATCATTAGGCATTCCCCCAAACTGTACTGAATTTTTCACCATTTGAATGGTACTCGGTTTAATTTCAAAGGAGAGGGCCGTGATTGTCGGCCTTGTGATACTTGCTTGCAATTCATTTATTCGTGGCATTGCATAATCTCTTAATGGCTTGGGTGCCTCTTGTTCTCCCGCCATGATTTCTGGCTGTTCAAATCCCTCTTGACTGTCAGAGCTAACCTCAATCACTTGTTGAACTCGTGTATTAACGTTGTCGTTGCGAGCCAACAGCTTACGTTTCTTTGCTCGAGTTAGCATGCACAAGTCACAAGTACCTGAAACCAAAGAAATAGATAAAAAGAAATGAGGTACGAAAAGATTGTTTAACTAAACCAATCTAATTTAAACTGACGATGAAAGTAATAAAAACTACTCAAAGTCCCCGGCAACGACGCCAAAAACTTGTTGGGTGTCAAACCGTACGCATGACAAATCAACACTTACACGCAAGTGCACGTGGTCAACAAGTAATATGGAATAAGTAAAGTATCGATCCCACGAGGACTATGAATCGTTAATACACTATCAAGCAGCAGTTTTATAACTATTTCGGTTTCTTTAAATAGTGGTCAAGTAAATCAAGGAATTGTGAATTAAATCTAAGTTGTGAAAATTAAACACAACTAAATAACAAACGACTTAAGCAGACAAAGGAGGCATGGGATCATAACTTCACCTAGGGCGTCATTCAACTGTGATACTTCCTTTTAGACCTAACTGGTTATCTCAGATTGTTAGTCGAAAACACGAAACTAAATTATGACCAACTCTCGTTGCATCATACCCTTATCCAACCCAGATCCGACCCAAGGGGCAATAGAACGGGAAAGAACACCCAAGGTAATTAAATCACTATATTTCTATGTGACCTAGAGGAAAATGGGTTTAAGCACAAGTTTTCAAAAGACCACGTGTGGTGCTTTGGTATATGTCTATCCTTAGCACTAATCATGCAATTCAACGTCATGTGAAATCATGAACACAAGCTAACATGGTCGGTTCTAAACTCACACTCCCCATCTCGGTTCCGTGTGAGTTAACATGGTAAATGGTGATCAAGCAATTAAACGATTAAAATAAACCACATTAGACAATCCATACATAATCATTTAGCCACAACAAGGAAACATAACAAATTGAACTAAACCCTAGGTTTCATTATAATCCCATAAGAGAAGTTAGTTCATAATATAAATAACAACCATCATCCACAAATGTTCATACATTGAAGCTACAAATGAAAAGAAAGAGAAAACAAAGGTTAAGAAATGCAAAGCTCGGTTTCTCTTCTTCAAATCCGGAGTTGCAATGTTGACACAATGCTTCAAACTTCCAAAGTCCAGCCCTAAGCTTAACTACTCTAGATAAATCACAAGGAACAAGAGAGAACAAGAAAACAAAGAATGAAAATGAACAATGAGCTCTCTCCTCTTCCTTATGACCTAGCTATTCTATATATCTTGCACTTAGACTGATACTTCTGTTAAATATAGCCTCAGGCGCTTCTTTTCGATCATTGTAGCAAGGAGCTCTTTAATTGCCCCATTCAAAAAGTCTTTGCAGGAATTTGGTGCGAAGGACCGGCGCAGCTGCGCCGTTTTTGTACTGAGAAGGGGCGCAGCTGCGCCTTACGACAGGCAGACAGCAGCAGAGTAACTGCGCAGCTGCACAGTTTTTGTGAAGGAATTCGGCGCAGCTGCGCCGTGAACCAGTCTTGGAATCTGTGCACCATTTTCTGCTGCATCCGATCATCGCGCATATCACTCCCGCATTGAACCATTTTGACTTGAAAACTGCAATTCTTCCCCCCGCACAGGTTCTAGTCCAAAACACGCCAGTTTGTCCACAAAAAGACGGAAAAGGCCAATAATGAGCTATGGAGCATGAAACCTACAAAAGAGACATAAAGCATGAATAGTAAATAAAAACTAATGAGAACAAGCGAAAGTTAAAGCAAGTTGGTATCGAAATAGTAGGTATAAAACCTACTTATCAGTATGTCTAGATTATTTTTAATTGTGAGGTTTGATATAGGTTTGTAGTTTGTTGTGTTTGGAGATTCAGATCTATCTTGATTGATGATGGAGGGGTTGACGATGATAATGGCGTTGGTGATGTTGGTGGTAGTATGATATTTTTAGTTTTTTTTTTAACATTATTAAGTCTTTAAAATTAATTATTATAGAAATAATTCTTTAAATTGGTATTTTTATTGTTTAATGAAGTCAAATCGTATCTAAATACATCAAACCATATGAAGCCGAATGACTAGCCAGTAAATGGAGTATCACCGAAAAATGATCTTGGGGTTGGCATTTTATGCAATTCGAAGCGAAATGTAAGCCCAATTATTTTGGGGGCCAAATTATGAATTTAGTGATACTCGGTGACGTGTATTTAGCCCTAGTTTTTATGTGCAGGTATGGGACTCTAATGAGTGGCCTGTTATCTGAGAAGTTCCTTGAAACCAACTTGTATATTTCTTCTGCTAGGCCTCCACTAAACACTCCCATTATAATGTAGGAAAGAACAGAAAGGGGTAGTTAGGGGTTAAGCATAACTAAAAATCAGAAACTTCATCATTTGTTTGGTCTTCAGAGTATTTAAAATAATCAAGAAACTCAAAGGGTTCTCTTATTACTCTTAGTTCGACATTTTTTGTTTAGTTTTGTCCCTATCTCATTAATTTTGTTATTGTACAAAATTGTTATTATTATTTTCTTCATAATATCACCAACAAATTTTCGTGCATGCGATTATTTTTATTACAATAATTGTAATAGTAAGATTACATGGTTATTGAGTTGCAACAATTTTAATATAAGTACAATAAAATTATTATATATTTATAGAGATGTGAAAAAGCATGCATCAACATGTTGATTCGTTGAACATGAATTAATTATGAAATTAAAACTTCAATCATATAAAAGGTTTTGAAACTCTATTATCATGAAAATTTGCCAAGAACTTTTCGTACCATTCTTATTTTTAGATAGTATGTTTAAATTATAAAATCATTAAAAACTAAATTCATAGATTATTTAATATCAGGATTAAAAAGCACATGAAGTACTTCAGATGATGTGTAGGTGTCTTTAATAATTTTATCTTGCCAATTTAATCAAGTTACAAAATAACTACCATTGTATCAAGTTAAATAAGAAATAGTAAAACAAGTCTTGCAAAATAAAGTAGGACATGGCTAGAAATGATTTTCATATGGATTCTCTAATTTTTTTAAAAAGGTTTTCTCGATTAATTAGAAAGGCAAATATTTTATGGGGACCCAGCTTGAACCATGCATATATAATGCTTCTTGATCTACTTAATTAGGTCGATCAACCTTACCTATAATCAATAAATATCAGTCCTTTGAAGGCTCTCATGCAAGAGGCCGAAGGGAAAACACATCATAAAAAACTCAAAAAATATGATGGATTTGAAAGAATTAATTCATAATAATTAATTCTATACTTAAACATAAATAGGAGAAAAACATCTAAAATATATAAAAAATTAATAACGTTGTGTACCTTATTTGAGATTCATGACGTACACAGCGGAATTGATATCCCATGACGTACGCAGCGTAATTGACTTTTAGATGAACAAGATACGACTTCCTTACTGCCCTAAATGTTGTCTTGATGAGAAACTTCAATATTATGAAATTCTTAAACGTGTGTAGGATCAAGAGAGATGATCTAGTTTTTTATTTATAATAATCCAGATTAGTAACCATGGTGGACCTACTCATCATAAGCCCAAAAGGTTAGTTAAACAACCCACACTAGCCAGTCCATATTAGACTTAATTAGAGTTTATATGTCACATTTAATTAGATTAATTAATTAGCATGTTTTAATATATACAATTAATGTTATCCCACAAAATAATATTATATAAAATAATATTAAATTCCCCCATTTGGGATATTTATTCATTGAAAACTAATAGTACTTACAAAAATAATCGCAGGCTAATCAAGACCTTTAAAACTTTCGTGTACATCATTTTTTAAAAATTTATTGGTCTAATGACTACTCTAAAAGTCAATTATGTCCTGTAAAGCCTTAAACTCTTGAATCATAGCGATAATTGTATCTTTTAAATGATACCGAGCCTTCCATCGTCAAAAGAGTTCTTAACTCTACTGACATGAATTTAATACGGTCGTGTGGCGATTAGATAACACCTAAATTAAATTCTTATTTGTTATCATCTCGTCAGTCATCACTTGTTGGTTCCCAACTTCCCATGAACTTGTATGCCTTATTACCACTTGATAAATTTTATATGTTACACAACATTCCTCATGATTAAACTGAATCCCCTAACTTTATTCAAGGTTAACACATCCCTTGATACTTTAAAACAATGACTAGTCAACATATAAAACATCAATGCTTTATATACAACGGTTATAATAGAAACTGTACTTTAATCATCTCAATTGCATGCAAAAGACATAGTCAATGTAATTCAACATGTTACTAAAGTAATCATTACAGATGAAAATTACACTTAATAAATAATAGAGCAAAGCCAATGCCTCCCACTAAACGCATTCCATGATGTACATAAAAGCTCATATTTGTATAAATATGCTCCACTGTAATGTCACCCATTTTGACCTTTTCTTTGACGATCAAATACTTTATCTCTGTGTGTTTAGCTCTTGTTTTTCTTTCATTACTATTAATAAAGTCAACGACATGACTATTATCACAGTACGCCTGTATAGGCCTAGAAACAAAACCAATAATAATTAAATTAATCATGAGGTTCCTAAGCTAAAGCTTGAATAGCTGCTCTATAGCATGCTACAAACTCTGCATGCATAGTTGAAGAAGCAATCAATTTCTGTTTCTTACTCTACCAAGAAACTGGCCCACCTACTATCATAAAGATAAAATCTGACGTGGACTTCAATTCATCCTTATCTCCAGCAAAGTTGAAATCTAAAAAACCTACTAGCCGCAAGTCCTCAACCCGCTTGTATGTCATCATGTAATCTCTTATCCTCTTTAAGTACCTCAAAACCTTCTTGGCAGCAACCCTGTGATCATAAGCAGGGTTCAACTAATATCTTCCTAGAAGACCCACTGCAAAAATAATATTCGGCCTAGTACACACTTGAGCATACATGATTATGTTGGTTTGTAATATTTATGAACATAAAATCAAATTGCACAATAGCAACGGAAGCACGGGAAAATCATAATTTAAATGTTTACAAACCATAGCAAGGATCGACCTTTATGCACAATTATTAATTAACAAGAAGGAGATAAGAATTATACCCTTGTAGACACTAGCTTCCACAGGCACGTGTCCACCGATTAGATTCTTTTCATCAACGTTAGCCACCCAAGTGTTTGGTCTCTAGAGGTGATCCACTAAGAAAGAAGAAGTGGGTGACGACAAACTCTAGTTTTCTCTCTCTTCTAATTTCTTAGATTTAGAGAACTTATGAATACTTTCCCAAAACTTATGAAAATGTATGTAACCCTAATCCATAATAAGATTCCTCTCATTTATAGATATAGTCAACCCTCCTAACATCTTTAAGAATATGATTTTTAACTTCCTAATTGTAAATTCTGGATATGTTCTTGGACCGTGAATTATCCCAATGGGCTCCATCTGCTGCTTCCTGTTTAAACCTCAAAACTCATTTATAGCCATCTTATAGACCTTCAAACTTTTTTCTATCGAGTTAGATTTATACCATTAATCCTAAATATTTCATGTATCGCCACATAATTGAGCTTTGAAATAGATTATGCTTCATTGCATAAGTACCATGGCTGAAGCCAAGGGTCCGCACTGTCTTGTTGTGAACACGTGAGGCGTATAGGCTTCTTTTAATTATAAAGATCTTTCTTCATAAATTAAACTGCTCTCTTGTAAGTTTCTGATTGCTGTTTCTTGCTGAGCTGTTGCCAAGTTCCTCTAAACTATGTTTGACAAGGAAGCAGGGTGCAAGAAGATCATACCCATTGGAAACCCGCTGGTCGGTAAAAGTCGCAAGGAAGCGTCGAGAATGTTTTTTGAAGCATTGGTATGTTCTTCTAAAGTTTCTACAAACCAAATAATTCATACTTCTATATCATGTTTGTGTGGATTAACTTATATATCAGGCTACTTTGGGCTGATTATCTGTAACACCCCAGTCCCACATCAGTTAATGTGGGATATTTGGATGTGTTTATAAGGACCTAAGTTGCTATCATTAATACCTTCAGTCATGACCTTTTGGGTGAGCCTGTGGTGGGCTAAGATGACCCAAGAAATATTATTGAGACAACTCATTGGGCCTTATTCTGCTGTGATTTGATTCGGACTCGGAATTTGACCCGAGTCGTTACATATGGTATCAGAGCCGACTCTCGAAAGCTCGGGTCGGGTCATCCGATCGGGTTGCCGGAGGTGGGGACACGAAGGCGGGCCTAGTAGGCCGCTGGTATTATCCTACAATGGCTAGAGATGCAAAGTTTCTGGGCCTTGTGTGACTATGTGTTCGGTCTGACGGGGACGTCAGGTATTTAAGTGGGGGAGTTTGTAACACCCCAGTCCCACATCAGTTAATGTGGGATATTTGGATGTGTTTATAAGGACCTAAGTTGCTATCATTAATACCTTCAGTCATGACCTTTTGGGTGAGCCTGTGGTGGGCTAAAATGACCCAAGAAATATTATTGAGACAACTCATTGGGCCTTATTCTGCTGTGATTTTATTTGGACTCGGGATTTGACCCGGGTCGTTACATTATGTAATATGTTATTTGTATATATATAATTTGGAAAATTAGTTGACTTGTGTAACAGATGTCACAGTGCCGGACATGAATTATATAAATGTTATTTAGTTGATTTCTAATTTGACATATCATTAATTACATCAATTACAATTTGAAGGTTATTTTTTGGGGTGCAATTAAGAATTAATCATTTAAATGGAAAACAAGGGTTTACTAAAAAATCTACACATCCTTCTAGGTATATGTTTTTTAGTTTGTTATTATTCTAAAAATGCAGTTTTAGTTTCAATGAAGATTTTATTTGGAAAATATTTGATGCATAACCATTGTATCTCACTTTTTAGAGAGCTTATTTTGATTTGATTAAAAGAGAACTATTATCCTATGTTTTTACTATAAATCCTATAGCTTTTGAAAGAGATTGCTAAATCATTTAAGCAGTGTTTGTTTGCAAGAACTATAATCACGGGATTATAATTTTAAGACATGAATTATAATCCCAAGGTTATATTTGTTTGTAAGAATTACACTGAGGATAAAACTATTAATAACAAGTGTCTTGTTTGTTTTTAAATTTGGACTTGGGAATATTAGTTCAGGGATTATAAAATGACTTAATAGTCTTGGAATTATAATTCCTGATCGAATATGATATTAAATAGTCCCCTGATGACTGGTTTTTATACTTATTTATTTAATACCTTTGAACTTGATGATATTGTGAATTTTTTAACATTCTAGTTAATTTTATGTGTTTTTATGTTATTATTGTATAATATGGTGTAATATAAGTTTTATGTGTTTAAATTGTATTTTAGGTAATTATATTAATTATATATATTTTATCTATTTTAATTTTATTTTTTTAGAAAAATATAGCTGGCAGGGGCATTTTTGTAATTTTTAGCAAAGCCACCGCCGCAGTGGTAGTACAAAGCAGAAACCAACAGTAGGTTTCACTGCTACAGCGTTCCTTTCCACCGCCGAGGCGCTTCTTTGTTTTGCCTAGAAAATTTTACACTACCGCCGCAGTGTTCCCCTGCTACTACCGCGACAATCTACTGTTCTATTGCGGGATTTTTGCTTTATAGTCCAGTTTTCAGCCCTAAAAATAATATCTTTCATTTCCTTTTCCCTTTAGGGTCTGAGAGAGGCGATTCTTGGGAGGGAGAAGAGGAGGAAAAATGGTTTTCCTTCATGGGATGCAACCAAACCTTTGATTCTTGGTACCAAAATCCCCAATTTATAAAAGAAGAATGAAGAAGATGAAGAGCAAACCAAGGAAGCCTTGATGGCCATGGATGCTTGGATTTAGGAGGTTTATGCTTGGATGAGAACAAGTTATAATTTCTTGATTCCTTTTTATCTTTGTATTTCATTTGTATGGTGATTCTTGATGGTTTAAGTAATGAATATTAGCTATTCTTCTTTATTTGAATCTAAGTATTGTTTTGGATATCAATATGTTATTGTAAATTGAATTTCTCTCTTTTGATCGGCACCATATGAATTGGTTTGTCGTATTTGTGTTTAATGTATCAATTAATTGAAAGTGATTGATTTGGGGAACCTATATAAAATTGGAAGATGGATTATAGCTTTGGACCTAAATATGATAACATGTGTTATGTAATTGTTCTTAGGAGCATATGTATAATTTATATGTGGGATAGAAATATACCTGCATGCCACGTGTAACCAATGTGAGAATTTGTACTTAAAAACCTTGCTTGTGTTAGTTCTTATAAAAATATAGTGAATTATCTAGCTTGGGTTGTTCTTGTTTGAATTCTGTCGAATGTGATAAGTTTGGATGGGATATGCTTATTTGGTTATTAAAAAGATGCCTATAAGTACTATCGTATTGTCGGTTGACAATTCTTCATGACCGTAAGATTGAGAAGAGAGTTAGGAGATGAAAATGGCATGTTGGGGGAAATTACAGTCTTAGATTCACCTATCTTTAATTGCTTTCTAGTTTAAATGTTAATTTGCGTTATGTCCATTTATATTTCATTTCTCTCATTCACTCAAATGTTTAACTAAGATTTGCTTGTTTTGAATTAGTATTTGGGAAACGTTAGAACTAATTCCTCGTGGGATCGATACTTTACTTTCACTTTATTACTTGTTGACCGTGTATGCTTGCACGCTATTCATTCAAACGAATTCGAGATCAGAATTTATCTAGTAAAATAAAATATAGATAAACAGTTCCGATTTAGACCAACATCCCCCATATTAAGTTATTTTATAATCCTTGGACTAATAGTCCCAAGTCTAAATTTAAAAACAAACAAAATACTTGGGATTAATAGTTTTATCCTAAGTGTAATCTTTGTAAACAAACATAATTCTTAGGATTATAATCCATGTTTTGAAATTATAATCATTGCAAACAAATGTGACCTTAAGTTATTTGGTTAAATCCAATTCTTTTCCTATATATATTTTTATCAGACAAATAGAATTTTGACAAAGAATTCCATTTATGAAATTCGCAAATAATAATGATATATTTTCGTTACAAGTGCACTTTTAAAATAATAAGTTGCTAGTTTAGTAGTTTGGTATGATGAGGAAATTATGATGACAAATTCAAGTATATCGAGCTATTTTGTACTATTATCACTAAACAATGAACTCTTTCTATGAAATAAAAGTTTTTTGCAAATAAGACTCGAGAACAGAGGGAGTAAATATTACAAATGTGAAATATTTAGAACTCCCCCAAAACAGTAGGAGACTAAGCCAAAACACTTATTAATCTTATGTTCGGTTACTGGCGTTTACATGGTTTGAAAGTTCAAATATACTGCACCAATTTCAGTGCTTTGTATTTAAGTAGTGTTTAGAATTTAATAAGCTACATGTGAAATAAAGTGCTTGTGGATGAAAGAGATTCTTTGAAGCTTCAAACTCACTAGACGCTCCATAAACTGGCAAAAGAACAGCCCAAAACTGATGGTAGAAAAATTAAACATGGAAGTGCTCTATTCAGCTTCTTACTTGTCCAGTATCATAACTAACCTATCTTTATATATATTTTTCTTTCTTTCTTTCTTTCTTTCTCCACATAATCTAGTTCCGCAGATCTTGAGTCAGCAAATTCACCTTCAAAATAAAATCCAAAAAGGGAGCTCAAGCACAAAAGCTTGTTTCAAGGCGATCCTAGTGTGCTTTAACTGAAGATAAAAGGAAGGCTATAGTTACGAATGAAGAAGATACATTAGATATGCTGTGTATAATTAACGAGATGTAGAAAACGAGTGGTGGCTGGGGTAGAATTGAACGAGATGCAACAATTGATGCTATGATTTGATATGCTGATCCCAGTCTCTATACTTTGATATGGACGATATATGTAAGACAACACAAGGATAAAGGATAAGTGAACTCTATACAATTTTTGTTAAATCATTTATTGTAATGTTGTAAATGAACTGAGCTGCTTGTGAGCCCAGCTCGGCTAGGTTTGACTGGAATAAATCCGACTCAAACTATAGTAGAGCTTGACTCGAGCTTGTTAAATGAGTCAAACTCGAATAAGCTCTTTTGCTCGTTTAGTTGAACGAGCGAGATCGGACAATGAATTATCTGACTCGAGCTTGGTTGTTTAAGCTTTTTGAAAAAAATGAATCGGCACCCCGACGCTGTTTCATAGTTATGAAACTGTGCCCTGGCGCAGTCAAGCAAAATGCTCAAGTCTAAATTTTCAGTGTTTTGATGTTGACCCTTTTTTATTCAATCTTCCACAACTTGCTCATTTTACATCCAAATGAGCTCAAATCAGTTTCATTATTTCATAAAATCAAAATCTACATTATTCAAAATTTTAAATTATTTTTAAAAATATTTATTTAACCAAAATTATTGGTTATTGAAGCTAGGGTTTCATTTGGATATATTTTACAAGAAAATTTACCATAAATTCATTTCAGCTCCGTTTTTGTTGATTCCACTTGGGTTAGATTCTTATTTCATAGATCTACAATATTCAATTTTTAGGTCATGCAAATAACTTACACATTTTATTTCATTTTATATAAAATATCATGTTTTCAACTAGTATATTTTAGGTTTTATGTTCACATGCATTTCTTTTGTTCATTTAGACATAACACAAATATGAAGACATACTAACCACATGTTCTCCTTCACAAAACCATTCTTATGCCTTTGGATCCTTCATCATCCCACAACACATAAAACTCCCACAACCAAACATGCATAACTAATTTACAAACTAAGTATACTAACAAACTTGTAAAACTCTAATTTAGGAAGTGTTTTACCTCCTTGATGCCCTTTTCCTCCTAGAGGTTAACTTGAATTAGCCTTCCACCTTCCTTTTCTTCTCTAACTTCCTCTTGATCTAACAAATGGCAAGAGTTTCCCCTTAGTTTTTCTATTTCTCTTAGAAGCTCACTATATTTTCCTCTCTAGCTCTTATACTCATCAAATGACCTAATGGAGTAAAATATATTTAAGAGGTCTCTATTTATAGCCAACTCTCATGTACAAATACCTGTACCAATACATATATAAAATACACCCAACTAGTTAATAACCAATGGAAAAAAATGGTTTTGGTAAAAATAATCAATTACTACCATGCTAAGCCATGCCCTAGGTTATTATTTCTTCTCACATGGCTCCAAACATATAAGATAAAATAAATTTCCAGTAATTTTGGTCTAGGAATGGGGAGAAGTACTCCTTTTATTATTATTTTCTTTTTAATATTTAAAAAAATGGTACACCAATTGGGTCAAATAATTAGACTGTGGTTTGGACTTCTCATTGGGCTTAAAATACTTAACCTTGGGCTAAATTATTGGACCATCAATAATTCTCTACAATCCACTTAGAAGTCTTAATCATAATTCAAGTATTGAGCCAATTATCCTACTTTATATACACATATATTTGGCTAATTAATATTAATTATCCACTAAACATTTTGTTATAATACATAAACTTTATAAATCTTTATTATAAACTTCTTTCATAATTCCCCTCATTATCATATTAAATTTACACTAATCATCTTCCATGAATTAATTAAACACTTAATTAATTCATCATCTCAATTATGTCGTACAAGGCTTATCGCATAAACTTAATTTAGCTTAATTCTCATTATCACTTAATTTCTTACTTAACACATAATTAATTAAATTTAATTGAATTATTAGTTCTGTTAACATAACACATAAGTGCACGCAATCATTTTCAAATAATTCCTCATTTTTATTAATTATATCATTTACAATTTCTTGGTCATAACATTTTTCTCCCATATAAAGATTCCGTTATCGGAATCAGTATAAGATTAAACAAAAAGATGGGGGTAATCCCTCCTCATTCTATCTTCTAATTCTCACGTAGCCTCCTCGGCGTTATGGTTTTGCTATACTATTTTAACCGAAAGTATAACTTTATTCCTCAATATCTGTTCTTTTCTATCTATTATTTGTACAAGGATCTTTTCATACGTCAGATCCTTCTCGGCTTGTATAGGTTCATAGGATATTATGTCCTTATAATCAAGCTTATATGGTCGTAACACTAAAACATAGAACACATTGTGGACATGTTCTAGTTCAGGAGGTAAAGCTATATCGTACACCACTTATCCTATCTTTTGCAACACCTCTAAAGGTCCTATGAACTTAGGGCTTAATTTTTCTTTCTTACCGAATCTTATATTCCCCTTCCAGGGAGATACTTTCAAGAACACGAAACTACCGACTTCAAAATTTCAACTTTGACGGTGCAAATTTGTATATGTCTTCTGCTGATCTTGAGTTGCTACCAGTCAAACTCTTATTGTCTTCATAGCCTCAGCTGTCTGTTGGACCAATTTTGGCCCCAAAAATCGTCGTTCTCCAACTTCATCCAAACGTACTGAATTTATGCACTTCCTCCCATGAAGAGTTTCATACGGCGGCATACCAATACTTGCACGATTACTATTATTATAAGAGAATTCCACTAAAGGTAAGTGGTCATCCCAATTTTCTTTAAAATCCATCACACAAGCTCTAAGTAGGTTTTGTAGCATTTGAATTGTTCGCTCACTTTGTCCGTCAATTTGAGGATAATAAGCAGTACTCAGCCTCAATTACATTCCCATTCTGTCTTGCAGACTTTTTCAAAAAATTAACGTGAAGTGCGGATCTCGGTCTAAAACAATCGATACTGACACTTCATGTCGTGATACAATCTCCTTTATATATAACTTGGCTAATTGATGCAAATTAAATTTGACTTTGATATGTAAAACTTGAACTGATTTCGTTAATCGATCGACAATGACCTATATTGCGTCATACCCTTTTTGAGTGACTAGAAGCCCTACCACGACGTTCATCATGATGTGCTCCCATTTTCATTCCGTTATTCCCAAAAATTGTAATAATCCGTTGGGTCTCTGATGCTCGACTTTGACAGATCATACATTTACTAACATATTGTGCAACTTCCCAAATTCAGGTTTGGCCACCAAAAATGTTGGCGTAGGTCTCGAAACATCTTCGTGTTTCCTAGGTGAATCGAATAAGTCGAGATGTAAGCCTCCTACAAAATTTCCTCTTTTAGTTTTGCCACTATCAAAATCCATACTCAGTCGTTGAATCTTAGTACTCCATCCTTATCCACCCTAACTTCCCCGTTTCATTCTCTGATATTCCTTTCTTTATCTTTTCAGACTTTTTGTCATTTTCATGCGCCTCCTTTATTTTATGCATCAGACCTAGTTGAGCTTCTATCATAAACAATTTCTCTTCCTCCTTTTTCGGTCCCTTCAGCTCCAACTCCATCCTTGCCATTTTTCTATTAACTCCTCTTGATCTGTCAACATCATTAACTTTTCCTTTCCCTTTTGACTCAACACATTTTCCACCACGTTTGCTTTTCCCCGGATGATACAAAATCTCGCAATCAAAGTTCTTTATCAATTCTAACCATCTCCTCTGCCTCAGGTTTAGCTCTTTCTATGTGAAGATATATTTCAGATTCTTATGATCAGTATATATCTCACATTTCCCCCTATATAAATAGTGCCTCAAAAGCTTTAACGCAACCACCTCTACTGCTAGTTCTAAGTCATGGGTCGGATACCCCCTTTTATAATCCCATAGCTATCATGACGCGTATGCAATGACCTTTTCATTTTGCATCAATACCCCACCAAGTCCCTTATGTGAAGCATCACTATATACCACAAAACCCCTGTATTGTTCGGTAAGACCAATACAGGTGCCTTACTCAATCTCTTATTCAATTCTTAAAAACTAGCCTCACACCTTTCATTTTACACGAACTTCACCGTTTTCCTCGTCAATTTAGTTAACAGGGTCACTACTTTATTGATGGAGGCTACAACCAACTTGTCCAAATAGAATTTGATCATTCTATTAATTGAACTCATACATGTCACTGGTGCATTTCTCATTCTAATGTCATTACTAAAATTTACAATGTCCATATCGCTTCTTAAATGTCGCCTAAGACACATCCTTTTTATGCATCTTCAACTGATGTTATCCTATTCTCAATCGATCTTTGAGACAAAATACTTTACTCACTTTAGCTGGTCTAACAGATTATCAATTTTTGGTAAGGATACTTATTCTTAATAATAACCTTATTCAACTATCGGTAGTCGATGCAAGGTCGTAGCGATCCATATTCCTTCTTCATGAACAAAACTAGTGCCTCTCACGGAGACACTCGGTTGAAAATATCATTTATCCAATAATTCTTATGGTTGTGTCATTAATTCCTTCATCTCTACCGATTTCATACAATATGGGCTTTCGTTATAAATGCCATCCTTGGCACTAAGTCTATCGTACACTCGATCTCCCTATTTTGTGGAAGACTAGATAATTCATCTAAAAGTACGTATGAGAATTGGTTTACCACGTTATCTACTCCATTTCTACTCACACTTTCTGGGTATCTACAACATGGGTTAAATAACCCACACATCCCTTTCTTAATAACTTTTTGGCCTGCATCATTGTCAGACATCACGGTTGTCTAGGCGATGTGCTACCATAAAATACTGCCTTAGACCGATTTGGGGTCTGAAGATTCACACCTTTCTTTTGACAGTCAATTACTGCCCATAGTTATATAACTAATCACATCAAACTCTCCCAACTTTATTGGGATTAAGTCTATGCATAGCTTGTGCCCCCTAATCTCAGTACCAAAATTCTAAGCATACATTATACGGGGATCACTTGTTTGTTTAAAACCTTTATATTAAGGGGGTATTCTAGTCTTTCTCGAGGTAATCTCAATCATTCCGTGCATTCATCAACCACAAAAAAAAACAGGTAACATCCAATTCAAATAATTACATAAACACTTATATTGTTGATTGAAATAATACCTGTCATTATGTTTGTTGATGCCTCTTCATCTTGTACCGTCACGTTGAATGCTCTGGTGGTCGGGAAATTCTTCTCTATAGGTCTGACGATAGTCGGTTTGTTGCTGTTGCTTCACTTGTTGCCATTACCTCTGTTACCTCCTTTCTTTGGACAGTTCCTGACTTGATGGTCCTTCGTTCCACATGCAAAACATCCAATAATTTTGTTTGAATTAGGGCAATTAGGAGAGCTATGTCCCTCCTACCCATAATTATAATAAACACCTTTTCCCTTTAAACAATCTCCTGAATGGTTCTTACCACATTTCCCACAAGCTTGCCCTTTTTCTTCGATTCTCCAGGCATATTCCTGACATTGTTGTCGTTATTACCTTGGTTTCATTTTCGCTTCTGTGAGTTACTGCCTCCACTAATTCCTTCTTCAGTTTTCTTACCCTTTCTCTCTCGATTATACCGACTTAAAGTTTCACTTCCCTCTTCGGCTATAATAGCCTTTTCCGATAGTGCCCTTAATGTTTCTAGTTGTAATATTGACACCTTGTTGTAAAGCCATAGTTTCAATCCTTGCTCAAAACGATGTGCCTTTCTTACCTTTGTCTCTACTTAATGTGGTGTGAATCGTGCTAACTCATTAAATCTAGCGGCGTACTATGCTACAGACATATCTCCTTGCTTCAACTCTAAAAACTTCATCTCCATTCTACTCTGCATGCTCCTCAAAAAATAATTCTCGAAGAACGACTTTTTAAACCTTTCCCATGGTATCACTCCCTCTCCAGTCCTTTGCTGGTTAGCCTCCCACCAATAATTAGCTTCACCCTTCATTATATATGTTGCAAAACGGTCTTTTGTTCCTCTCCCACTCTAGTTGTGATAAATGTTTTTCTCTATTTCTTTCACCCATGATTGCGTTTCTATTGGATCTGTGGTACCTTTAAATTCTTGTGGTCACACACTTCTAAAATCTTTTAAATCAGCCACATGGGGTTTTGTGGGGTGTACCATTCATGCAGTTAAAATTCTACTTTGGAAAGCTCTTATTAGTATATTAACGAACTGCTGCATTAGGTTTACTTGTTCACTTTTGACATTCACCAATTCTTCTGAGATATGTTGCGCTTATGATCTTCTATAGGGTGGCATCATTTTGTTAATAGGGTTCATGTCACTATCCCATCATCTATATTATAGTAGTTAGAATTTAACGCAACATTTAGTCCTTGTAAAGTGCATTCAGAAAAATCATAATTATATTCATATACCATTGATCGGTATATCATACATTAGTATCTCATAGCACACTGCTATAATCGTCATCCTTTATCCTCTAATATAATAAAAGGTGGGGATTTACTAACATACTACCCCTCTATCAAGTATAAAAGTTAGGGTCTACAATCACTATCCCATAAGTAATACAAAATACTGTGATTTACACATATATATAACCAAATACTGCCAAATACATAATCTAACAATCTATTAGAGTATGCCATAGTTGAGAAATATAAGATGATGAAAAATGATTTCTGTATATATTCTTCACAGTATGTATTACAGGCTTTATATAGAAAACAGACTACACGGTTACATGATATCTAATGTAATATTCAAAGTAATCCTAATCTATCTAATGCTGTTACAGACTTATAGATACATGCGTTATCCAATATAGTATGCTGTATCCAAGATAGTAACGTGTGGAAAGGTAGTTTAGCAGAGGACAAACTCTGTGTCAATATTCCCCCTCAAGCGAATGGGGGTGAAACCACTGTCAGCTTGTTACGTAAGAACTCGAATTTCGCAGTGCCTAAGGGCTTAGTGAAAATGTCTGCAATTTGATCAGAGGTGGAAATGTATCGAACAAGTAAATCTTTTCGAGCCACCTTTTCGCGCACAAAGTGGAAGTTAATTTCAATATGCTTAGTACGAGCATGTAACACTGGATTGGCAGCCAAGTAAGTTGCTCCTATATTGTCACACCAAAGTAGAGGAGGCTCCTTTAGGAAAACACCCAATTCACTAAGTAATGACTGGATCCAAGTCAATTCAGCAGCTGTGTCGGCCAGAGATTTATATTCAGCTTCAGTGGAAGATCGTGCTACAGTTTTCTGTTTGCGGGAGCACCAAGAAATTAAGTTCCGCCCCATATAAATGGCATAACCAGCAGTGGATTTTCTGTCCAGGAGAGAACCGGCCCAGTCAGAGTCACAGAAGGCTTGTATCTTGAATGGGTCGGGGCAGCGAAGAAGGGACAAACCATAAGCAGAGGTGGCTTGTAAAAAACGAAAAATGCGTTTGACGGCAACCCAATTAGATTCGGTCGGATTGTGCATGGTTTGGCAAACTTTATTAACAGCAAAAGAGAGATCCGGGCGAGTTAAGGTAGTGTATTGCAAAGCACCCACAATTTTTCGAAAAAATGATGGGTCGTGGAACAACGGATTAGAGTCAAGAATAGTTGAGACAATGGCACTAGGTGTACGAACTGGTTTGCAATCCACCATATTGGCACGGGAGATAATAGCGCGGATGTATTTCTATTGTGAAAGCACAAGGCCAGAAGAACTCCGAATAGCTTCAATGCCAAGAAAAAAATTGAGCGGGCCAAGATCTTTAAGAGTAAACTCACGACCAAGTGTGGCCATTATATCGGCTATAGCTGGAGAAGAATTTCCTGTGATAATAATATCATCAACATAAACCAAGACAATTAAACGAATCTTAGCAGTAGTAAACAAAAATAAGGAGGTGTCTGATTTAGAGATGGTAAACCCCAATTGTTGGAGAAAATCTGATAAACGTTGATACCACGCCCGAGGAGCTTGTTTGAGGCCATACAATGATTTGTGCAGATGACAAACATGGTGCGGATGGGCCTTATCCTCAAAGCCAGGCGGTTGGGACATAAAGACTGTTTCATCAAGGGTGCCATGTAGGAAGGCATTATTCACATCTAATTGATGGATATGCCAAGATTGGGCAACAGCCATGGATAAAACAGTACGAACGGTGACCGGTTTGACTACCGGGCTAAAGGTTTCACTATAATCGACCCCCTCTTCTTGGTGAAAACCCTTGGCGACCAAGCGCGCCTTATAGCGGGCAATGGAGCCATCAGCGTTCCTTTTAATGCGAAAGACCCATTTACTGCCGACCACATTCATATGAGGCAGTTTTGGAACTAAGACCCATGTACCTTGAGAAATGAGAGCATTAATTTCCATATCCATGGCATCGCGCCACTCCTTGAGGCGAACAACCTGAGTATAACAGGTGGGTTCAGTACTGGACGTAGAAATCGCCACAAGAGCGTGGGCATTGGATTGATTGTATTGGCGAAGCATGGCTCTAATCATGACACCAGATGGTGGTTTAAGTGTGGAGACCACAGAAGAAGTAGCAACCGGACCTGAGGAAGCAGAACCAACTATAGACGGTAAACCGGGTGACATGATCTGAGGAGTCGTTGTTGAAGAAGAGTCTGGTGATGACATAGGAGATGGAGAGGGTTGAAGTTCTGGAATAAGTGAAGAGGAGGAGAGAGTTGGATTATACAAAGAATGAAGAGACCGAAATTTTGGTCGAGGAGTAGAACGTATGGCTGGTAAGTGAGTTGAGGATGGTGACGACACATGGTGCAAGGAAGAGTGTTGAGATGATGACAAGGAAGAAGGAGATCCAAGGGAGACAGAAGAAGCTGGAAAAGGGACTAACGAGGTGGTGGCCCATGGGAGATGGGTGTGAGTAGGGGAAACAGATGTGCTAACCGGCTGAGAAAATGGAAATGTATGTTCATTAAATCGCACATGACGAGCGATATAAAATTTGTGTGTGTGGATATCCAGACACCTATAACCCAAATGATTAGAACTGTAACCTAGAAAAATGCAAGGAACAGAACGATAATCCATTTTATGAGAATTATATGGCCGAATAAAAGGATAGCAGACACACCCAAAGGTACGTAAAAATGAATAGTCGGGAGGATGATGAAAAATACATTCATAGGGAGTTTTATTTGGAGAAACGGAGGATGGCAGACGATTAATGAGATAAACAGCTGTTTCAAATGCAAAATGCCAAAAACGAAATGGAGTGTGAGAGTTGGCTAACAAAGTAAGACCTGTTTCAACAATGTGGCGATTACGCCGTTCAACCATACCATTCTGTTCATGAGTGTGAGGACATGTTATGCGGTGATGAATGCCAATGGATGTAAAAAATTTATTTAGAGAACGATATTCACCACCCCAATCAGTTTGAACTGCTTTTATTGTTGAATTAAATTGTCTTTCAACAAATGATTGAAATTTAAGAAATATACCATACACCTCAGACTTGGCTTGCATAGGATAATACTAGATGTATTTAGAAAAAGCATCAACAAAAATAACAAAGTACTTATGACCATCACAAGAGAGAGTAGGGGATGGACCCCACACGTCACTATATACTAAATCAAGCATATGGGAGACGTTGTGATTAGTGACAGGCAAATGAAGTCGTGAAGATTTTCCCAATTGACAAGCATGACAAAAAGAGAAATTGAGAACAGATACAGGTAGCGCATTGCTAGAAATAATTTTATTGAGAATTTTTAAATGAGGATGGCCTAATCTATTATGCCAACAGGCAGAGGAGACTTTGGTTGCAGCAAGAGCAACAGGATCTTTATTTGCTGGAATGGAAGATTGAGAAAGTGAATAGAGGCCCTGATCACTCGGTCCGGTCAGCAACACGTTCTTCGTTGTGCGATCCTTCACAAAAAAACATGTTGGGTGAAACTCAAAATAAACATTATTATCATATGTAAATTTATTTACAGAGAATAAGGACTTGGTGAGAGCAGGAACATGCAAAACATTATTTAACTGGAAAGATTTATTGTTGGAATGAAGAATAGCCGAACCAGTGTGACTAATGTGTAAGCCTTTACCATTACCAACCCTTAGGGTGTCTATTCCAGTGTAAGGAAGGGAATGATCAAGTGACTGAAGGTCTGGAGTAACATGGTGAGTAGCGCCAGTATCGGGAAACCAGGCATCTGTGAAGCTATTCGGACAAAACGAAGCTGTATTTGCACTGGGCGGGTGGGCATGATTGTAACGTTGACGACAACTGTCGGCAGTGTGATTAAAACGATGACAGATCTGGCACTGAACAGACTGATTTGGAGATGACCGGTTGTTGGTGTTGTTATTATAATTCTGTTGTCGCGACCCAGAATTGTACCGCTGGCGATTGTTATTACTTGGCCTAGATGAATTGCTTCTGGTAGTAGAATTAGGGGTTGGTGAATAACTAGAATAGCCAGAATAAGACCGAGAGTTCTGCCCTTTTTGTGCGAGATGTGCAGAAGCTTGGTGATTTCTGGTTGCATCGACTGCTACTGTGGGTATAGGAGAATCACTGAAATTTTGAACCAACAGTTCATGATTTAATAGAGCACTGAGAAGATCCATAAATGAAATTGGAGTGTTAGTGGTAGCAAGTGTTGGAATAATGGTGTGAAATTCGTGTCTCAGTCCCTTAAAGATGATGCAATTGAAGTCACCAGTAGCTACCGGTCGTCCAGCAGCAGCAAGATGATCGCTAATGGTTTTAGCTTTGTATAGATAATCAGATATGGAGTCATCGTTCTGCTTCAGATCCTGTAAACTCAAAAGAAGGTTCATCATTCTGGTGGTAGAGGGAGAAGCATAGGCTGTCTCGAGCATGGTCCACAACTTGCGAGATGTTTTGGCATCGATAATGAGTGGAATAATATCCTCACGAAGGGAGGAGATAAGAAGACTCAGTAAATTCTGATCCTGTTGGTACCAGACATGGTAATCAGGATTATCCGCTGTGGATGTGTTTGCAGCGGTAGCCGGCAGTTTGGCTGGAGGCGCAATTTCTGTTCCATCAATGAAACGAATGAGATTGTTGCCGCGAAGTAGCGGCATTAATTGAGCCTTCCAGGATAAATAATTTCCTGGGTTAAGTTTCATCACTAACATCTGTGTTGGGTTTGACAGATTCAGCGGTGATGTTAGAGTGTTAGCAGCCATTAGTTGCTGCTGGTTTGGGTTTGAGGTATTCAAGGAAAATGAGGAAGATGATGACGACATAATGTCGATTAACGCTCTGATACCAAGTTGAGAAATATAAGATGATGAAAAATGATTTCTGTATATATTCTTCACAGTATGTATTACAGGCTTTATATAGAAAACAGACTACACGGTTACATGATATCTAATGCAATATTCAAAGTAATCCTAATCTATCTAATGCTGTTACAGACTTATAGATACATGCGTTATCCAATATAGTATGCTATATCCAAGATAGTAACGTGTGGAAAGGTAGTTTAACAGAGGACAAACTCTGTGTCAATAGCCATATTCTGCAACACTCTCATACCCTAACTGGCCCATGTGGATCACTAAATCACGGCTCATAGTGTAGCGAGTCTGTCCTTGCTCAGTTGGATAGTGATATACACCATCCATCCATCCATTTCTCAAAAGTTGAGTGAAACGCGTATCCCATCCGGTTCATCTTTCTTCTTTTAACTCTCACCTCCTCCTCGAGGTCATCCACTCTCTCACGAACATCCCCCCACATCTCCTCAAGCTGAATCCGCTCAGCTACTTCCTACTCTAACTGGCTTTTAGTGGCTTCCTTCTCAGCCTTAAGGCTCTGCACCTAATGCTCTGACTGCTCTAGTTTGCCCACCAACTCAACATTACGGGCCAACAGATGATGTACTAAAGCTCTCAGTTGGGTCATCGCCTCCTAGCACCCCTGGATCTTTGTCTCAAACTCCTGCACCTTATCCTGACATCCCTAGACCTCACCTTCGAGCTCCTGGACTCTGTCCTCAAGCTTAATAATGCGGTCAGCATACTCCCCTAATAACTCATCCTTAAATGTAGTACCATTATGTGGTACCCCTTCCATATCATCTATGGGTCCACTATTTACTGGGCCCTTCTCATGCTCCTCCGAATCTATTTCTAGCTCAGATCCTTCCACTGGGCTACTACTGGAATAAACTCTATCATGAATATGTCTACACCGCTGACTCTTCAGTCTACTAAAACTATCACGTAAAACTCGATATAAGTTTAATATTGAGAAATTGTTGTGGAGGTACAGAAATTAAATGATGTTATGTGGTAATGTGGTAATGTGAAATATATGAAATTAAATATGTAAATATACATACATTTGTGTGTGTATATATATATATATATATATATATATATATATAAATGTATATGTTTAAGTGATAATAATAAATGTTATTAATTATGAAAATTAAGGGATTAATAATTAAATTAATCCAATTTTAAATGAAAAGCGAATGGGGAAGTTAATAAAATTGTAATTATTGATTTTAGATTTAATTAAGAATTATGGTGGAAATTTAGAAATTAATTGAGAAGGAAAAGTAATTATATAAATTATATAATAATAAATTATATAAGGAAATTAAAATAAGGTATGAAAAAAATAATAATTATATAAATTATATAAGAATAATTATGTAATTTATATAAGGTGATTAAATGGAATAAGGTTGGAAGAAACTAAGAAATTATTTAAAAGGAGAATGTAATTATATAAATTATATAATTTTAAATTATATAATTTATATATAAAGAAATTAATATGAATATTAAAGAAATTGAATTATAAATAAGAAAAAAGAATGTTTTAAGTTATTAAAATTATATTTATGTATAATGGAATTATTATGACTTTTATGAAGAATAATATTTCGGAAACGTGAACATGTTAATGTAACATGTTGTCCAAGTAACGGAGTGAAAAATTATAAAAAATAATTTTTATAAGTTATATGAATTATTTTATGATTTTTGGAGGTATAAATTACCTCATATAATTACATGCATGTCGTTATGCGTATACAAAATTTGTCAGGTAAAGTACCCAAAAAGGGTGTTAATATTATTTATAAATCAAATTATGATTTTTAGTGAATTAAAATAAATATTTTATATACTTTATATAAAATATTTATTACATGAAATAATTGTGTAATGTATTAAATTATATTTGTGCACGCTATTTTGGAAAATCCAGAAGCTTCAAGTGGCAAGGTCGGTGGAACCAATTGATTTTTAAAATTGGTTAAGTTGGAGTATTATAAAAAGAAGGAAAATGGGAATAAGAAAAGAAAAGAAAAAAAAAAACAAAACATCAACTCTCTCTTTTCCTCTTGCAATGCAACCACCACCACCACCACCGGCAACCTCCATGACCACCAAGATGAGCAAATTTTTGGTGCCAACAAGGGAGTAAAAGAAGCTTCAAAGGATGGAATGTATAAGCTTGGGAAGGTATAATATTTTTATTTAAATTATTTTGTATTTATGATGTTAAAATAATGTTATGGAAATTAGAAAATAATTAGAATATTTATTCTAAATAATTTTAGGATGTACATATATGAATTATGTGATTTTTGGGATAGTTTTATTGTGAATTTTTGGAGCAAAAATGGTGTTTGGATGATAAGTTGGTGTACTGTTCCGCGACGGCAGATGAAGAAGAAAAGAACAGGCCGCGCATTGCGCGGGCCTTGCCCAAAAAACAATGCGCGCAATATTAAAGTTTCTCTTATTCTTAATAAATTGTCTTTAAACAATTTATTTACTTTTCAATTACTTAAATTCAATACCATTTATCATAATCTCTGCACAGATTTAATTTACTAATTAAATCTTATCACATACCTTAAAATAATAATTAATTTAAACAACCATGATAATTGTATCAATTAAATTCTCATTTAATATTATTAAGAAATCCTGAAAATTCGGATCCTCACAGGTATTATAACTCGAACTTTCAAATTAAACAAGTCAATACGATATTAATCTTGCATAGATGGAAACATGGACAATTATCTTTAAGTATGAATTCTCTTTCAGTAAATATAACATTCAAATTACTTGTACGAACAAAAAGGGTACAAGTTAGGGTATGTGCAACAGGTAAAACATCTAATTACTTGTACGAAAAAAGGGTACAAGTTAGGGTACTTGCTTGGATTGTCTACATTATTTGACTCTAACTTGTTTCTCTTCGAACAACTTATATCCACCATAATCGTCTAATAGTTAATCGCTATTAACTTCCCCATAATGTTCTATTCGATCTAATTTGCTAGTTCCACACAACATGGACTCATGAATAATCTTTTATTATTTACCGCTTATACATATTGTTCACAAATAAAACAATTCCCTTTTTATTTATTTAAGTATTCCTCATACCTTATTTTCTTTATTTAATTCATTACTCATCACAAATAAAATAATCCTTATTATTATTTTATTTATTTAATCATCCTTGATTATTACTTAATTATTCACGGTTTGGTTCTTGCACATCTCATTATATTTATGTTCCACTGTCTCACAAATAAAGTATTCTGACTTTATTTGTTTATAATTAATTACCTTTCAAATAACTTTCATTTATTTATATTGGTTTACTCTTCCTCATTCCACAAATAAAATAATTTGATTATTATTTTATTTGTTTAACTTGCAAATTAAATAATCTTTATTGTCCATGCCTTATTAATCCACAATTAAAATAATTTTTAATTGTTTGTCCCTTATTATTCCACAATTAAAATAATCTTTAATATTATTTTAATTAACTCACAAATAAAATAATTTTAAATTATTATTTTATTTTTTTACTATTATTTTATTTTATTATTTATTATTATTGATATGGTTAAATTAGACGATATTTTTATTCTCTAATACTTAGTTTTTATATTTATTGTGTGCTTAAATGTTTAATTATTTAGCTTATTTTGGTTTTAATAAGTTTTATAGGAAGGGGCTGTAGTGAAGGGGCTGTTTGGCTACGCGTTAATCGTCCAAATCAGATTATTTCGCGAATTTTGCTACTTTTTGATTCCAAAAGGGTTAGGATAATAATTATTTTATTTTCTTTTATTTTTAATTGTAAATCTTATTAGGGTTTGGATACGTTAGGAAGATTATGGAGCCTATAAATAGAGGGCTTGAGACCCAATGTAAGATATAACTTCCATTATAAAAAATTCTCTCTTTTATTCTTTAGTATTTTTTTTATGGCTATGTATAGCTATATTATTTTTCTTGGTTTAAGTGATTGAAGCCATCAAGATTTATACACTGTGAGATCTAATTTATTTTAATTGTTCAATTTATATTTTGAGTATTAAATATTTTTCTGTGCTTAATTTTATGATTGATTTGTTTAATTGCTAGGAGCGCTACTAGTTTATTATTCACATTAATCTACTGCTATTTGTGGAGCAACTAAGTTTAATAATTGTTTTACAGATCAAAAGATTATTTTATCGTAGGAAGAATGTTCATCTAAATTAAATGCAAACGTGTGGCTTGTGTTATTTAGTTCAACGATCTCTCTAATTCTTAAAGCTACTATTAAATCAAATCTTTAGCACGTGCCGGAGGTTGTTTAGTAGTAAGGGTAATTTAGAACGCGTGTGTATACTTTAACTAAAATTAAGGAGAGAGGAGAAAAATTATTCCACCTACGAGTAGTTCTTTCTACGGTGAATGTTCAAAATATTAATTGATTTATTTTTGCATCAGTGATCAGTTGTAAATTCTTGATGGTAGATGTTGACTTAAACCAAGACTTTTTCTTCTCATTTAATTTATTAAATTACTTGCATAATTATTTTAGTTAATTTTATTTAAACTTTTTCTTTAATTAAAAAGCCCCCAATTTTGGTTTACAAAACATAAAATTAAATTAATCATTCTCTGTGGTATCGACTCTTACTTGCACTATTACATTAATATTTTTCCAAAATAAGATTTTATTTTTGGGTGCTTGCGACATCACACCAATTATTATTATTATTATTATTATTATTATTATTATTATTATTATTATTATTATTATTATTATTATTATTATTATATTTTATTTTTATTTATTTCTAATCGGGTTGGATTGGACCGAGTACACCTGGTTAGACCCGGGTTTGACCAACTTGTTAACTGGGTTAACAGGATTGCACGCTGACGCAGTGTTTTAACTTAGAAACAACGTCCCGACACTATTCCCGATTTTCTGAAAAAATTGAACCGTCCCTGTTTCATAATTATGAAATTGTGCCCCAGCAGAGTCAAGCAGAATGCTCAAGTCTAATTTTTCAACTTTTTAATTTTGACTATTTTGTATTCAATTTGCCATAACTTGCTCATTTTACATCCAAATGAGCTCAAATTAGTTTTATTATTTCATAAACTTATAAATCTACATTATTCAAAATTTTAAATCATTTTAAAAAATATTTATTAAGCTAGGGTTTCATTTGGATATATTTTACAAGAAAATTTACTATAAATTCATTTCAACTCCGTTTTTGTTGATTACACTTGGGTTAGAAAATTTACCATAAATTCATTTCTACTCTGTTTTAGGTTTCATGTTCACATGCATTTCTTTTGTTCATTTAGACTAGACATAACACACATATGAAGACATACTAAACATATATTCTCCTTCACAAAACCACCCTTATGCCTTCAGATCCTTCATGATACCATAACATATAAAACTCCCACAACTAAGCATACATAACTAATTCACAAACAAAATATACTAACAGACTTGTAAAACTCTAAGTTAGGAAGTGTTTTACCTCCATGATGCCCTTTTTCTCTTAGAGGTGAACTTGAAGTAGCCTTCCACCTTCCTTTCCTTCTCTAGCTTCCTCTTGATCCAACAAATGGCAAGAGTTTCCCCTTAGTTTTTCTATTTCTCTCACAAGCTCACTATATTTTCCTCTCCAGTTCTTATACTCATCAAATGACTAAATGGAGTAAAATGAATTCAAGAGACCTCTATTTATAGCCAACTCTCATGTACAAATGCATGTATCAATACATGTACAAATACATGTATAAAATACACCCAACTAGTTAGTAACCAATGAAAAAAGTGATTTTGGTAAAAATAATCAATTACTAGCATGCTAGGCCATGCCCTAGGTTATTATTTCTTCTTACATGGTTTCAAACATATAAGACAAACTAAATTTCCAGCGATTTTGGTCTAGGAATGAGGAGAAGTACTCCTTTTACTATTATTTTCTTTCTAATATTTAAAAAAAAAATGGTTCACCAATTGGGTTAAATAATTGGACTATGGTTTGAACTTCTCATTGAGCTTATAATACTCAACCTTGGGCTAAATTATTGAACCTTCAATAATTCTCTACAATCCAGTTAGTAGTCTTAATCATAATTCAAGTATTGAGCCAATTATCCTACTTTGTATACACATATATTGGGCTAATTAATATTAATTGTCTACTAAACATATCACTTAATTTCTTACTGATCACATAATTAATCAAATTAAATTTAATTAATAGTTCCATTAGCATAACACAAGTGCATGCAATCATTTTCAAATAATTCCTCATTTTCATTAATAATATTATTTACAATTTCTTGGTTACTACAAAAACACAATCGCACACCATGTGTTCGACAACTTGCTTAAGAGAGGATTTGTTGTGCATATTGTGTTTCTATTAAGTATTGGACTGTGTAAGTTCATTGGGATAATACAGAATGTCTGCTAAACATCGAAGATGTGAAAGTTCTCGCTCTTCCCAAGCCTATGATCATAGTAGATTTATAAAAGTGTGAAAGTATCAGAGTGATTTCATAATATATTGGTTGGAAAAAGCTTCGTCCTTGAAAGAGCTCTAAGGCCCGATGTAGAAAAGGATGAAGAGATGGGGGTAATGATTAAGCAGCCGGGTCCATCAGTTGTTTCGTTGGTAAGAGAGTTTTACGCCAATGTAAAGAACGCACCAAGCTTTATTGTTCAGGTTAGAGGGAAATCGGTGTTATATGATCGACGGGCTACTAATTCCTATTTCAATTTGCAAGATATTAGAGATGATAGGTACTTGAAATGGGGGATTGAGCACTATGATTTGGACAATGTGGTTTAAAGATTATGCAAACCAGGAACGACGTGGGCAATAAAACAGAATACTACGGAGAAGGTCAGTTTCCCTTACATCGAGCTTAGTCGTTACGGGAAAGCTTGGTACAGCTTTATTTGTGCAAATTTGATGCATACTCGGCATCAAAGTAATGTTATGAAAGAGAGAGCGGTGTTGTTATTTACAATCGTGACTGACTTACAGATTGATGTGGGTATGATAGTTCAACAATCCATTGCTAAATTTCTAAGGGGTAGTATGTCAGGTGGATTACCACATCCATCACTAATAACTGGTTTATGTAGACGAGCAAACGTACAATGGGGAGCCAATAAATTACTCCAGCCCCCGATGGCTCCGATTGAGAGTTACATAGTATAGGAATGTGGAATCTTACATCTGAGGGGGGGGGGGGATTTATTATAATTCTTGCTTCTCCAGTTGCTAGCCTATCTGAACAACCTTAATAGACTTCTTCATCTCCATCCTTGCTTGTCGAAGTCTAGGAATTAAATCGTAAAGTAGATTGCCAAAGGCAAAGATAGAATAAAAAAATGGATGCATTGGCACAAATGATGGATTCAATGTTGTAGTTTATTAGGGAATTCACCACCACATTATGTCAGATCTTTTCGAGTGGTGGATCCAGCTCTAGGTTTGCACCGATCCAATTCCCTTTTCCTCCTATGGTTCTAGATTACCCACTAGACTCTCCAGACGAGGAGGGGGATGACGTGGCTCGATTAACCTATAAGGGGAGTCCTCTATTCTGACATTGTTTGGTGTAGGTTTAGGGGTGTTTTTTAATTTTGCTTTTAGTTGTCACATGTCATATGTGTTTGCATTTAAGTAGATTGTAGTAGCATGATTTAATTTCATTTATGATTGCATATCATTCATATTCAGTATGTGTTAGTATACTTATAGTTGCATTTATATTTAATTTTTAGGAGATATGGTTCATTTAGGATGCATGTGTGTTAGGAGTTTTTAATTGAGTCAAGTAATGGATTGATATAATTTGATTATGGTCGATGCTGAGAATTTGATTAATTCTAACTCATGAAAAATTAAAAAAATTGTGTGGTTTGAGTTTTGACATATTAGTTGGTTTACACTGTTTATGATTCTTTTGCAATTATGAGCACATTCCCATTTGTTTGGCTAGTTTCTATTTAGGAAATATATGTAGATAAATGCTCGTGGGGATTATCTTTGAAAATTTAGAAGAATTATTTGAGTATCATTCAAGGATAAATTTAGTCTTGCATATAAGTTTGGGGGAATCGTAGATAAATTTGAAAAAAAAGAAGAGAAAAGAAAGAAAATAAAATAATGGTGACGCAAGTTTGACTAGTCTAATTTTGTGGCCTTTGTTACTCAAATTAGTAAGCCATTAGGAGTGTCTCTACACCTAGTGCTCTAAAGACAACTGGTTTGGGAGACATTGGTCGAAAGTTCGTTACATGTGTAACTCTCACTCACCGGGAAAATAGGTTGAAAATTTTATGGTTTAAGGGGGGCATACATGTTAAAATCCTTGGGATACTGTACTTATATGTTAGTCTTATTTAGTGGAGATTGATGTGAACGATAGTTTATGAATTTAAAAGTGAAATCTTTCATAAGGTACTTAGTTATATAAGTTTATCTAAATTCTGGCTAGTTTGAACGATGGGACACATAAACACATAAAAAGGGGCATGAGTAGTTGTGAATGTAGCAAGGATGTTGAGATTTTGAACTTTGCATAGTTTTGAGGTTTTTCTTGAGTATGCATATTAATCTTTGAGGCTTAGGCTTCAGATGAATGTTGGTTCATTACTTGATTCGTAGGTTGTTGATAGTTATTATATTTATGTTTTTATTTTGCTTGGGGACAAACAAATATTTAAGTTTGAGGGTATTTGAAGAGTGGGTTTAATACCTACGAATCGGGAATTTTTAACCTTGAAATATTGTTTATTCTTAAGTATTTTTAGTTACTTTTGATACCTTTTATTGTTATTGTGTAGGAGGAGCTAAAAGAGGGACAAAATGGACAATTTAGGCCAAAAGAGAAAAAATTGAAGTTGTTGTCAAAGTGGGGTAGGGCATGCCATTGCATGCACTACAGATGGCATGGTAGCGTCGAGGGGCTTTTGAAGTTTCTAGACTACTGATGCGGGGCTCGCTGTGAGCAAGCTATGGAGTGGCGTGGGGCGCGCCACGTCGGGATTTTTTATGCTAATTTTAGCGATTTGGTAGAAAGTTGAGTAGGAGTAGGATTATTATTTCTTGGATATTTAGGTTTTCCTAAGAGGGCTATAAACACTCATCATGTAACTTTATAGAGAGGACTTTTTTCCAGAGCAAGGACTGGATTGATGGATTGAACGTTGAAGACTCGAAGCAGTATTCAACAAGAAGGAAGAGCAATATAGAAGGCAAAGCAAGAGTCTTGAAGATTGGGTTATATCAATTTCTCTCTCTTATTTTCCTGTTTATTTTGTAATTCTTAAATGTTGAAATATTTGTGGAAAATGATTATTTATTCATTTATGAACTAATTTTTCATTTTCAGATTGCAATGGAACTTGATGCGTAGTTTAAATTAATTTACTTTCTTGTTGATTATTATTGATTATATTCGAATAGTCTGTCATATCTTATGCGTTAAAGTTTAATTACCTGGCTAGTAATTAGTTTAGTAACTTATACAAATCAAGAGAAGGAATATAAGTTTAGATTTGGATATGGTAACATATAGTTATGTTTTCTGTTGTGATGGAATTTATGATTCGTGTATAGGATAGAGATATATCTATATGCCTTATGTAACCTAAAAGAGAATCTATTTTTAAATATTTATGAATATAATTCACATAGAGATATAGTGAGTTATTTAATTTGGGTGTTCTTTATAATTCTGTTGCTTAGTGTCAGATTTATAAGGATTTATTTATATGACATTGAGAGATGCATATAAATTCTATAAAGAATTCTTGGTTAACAATTTAATATAATTAAATCTTAATTTAACAGGAAGTAAAAATATTTAAATAAAACATTAAGGGAAGTTGTAATCTTAAGTTTTTTTAATCTAAAATTAAATCCTTGGTATTAGTGATTAGATAATTAAGTTATTTATTTTAAATTTCATACTTTGAGATATTAGTTTAAATAAGATTGATTTAGTTTTAAATTTAATAGTTGATAATGAATAGAGTTAATTCTTCGTGGGAATGATCCTTGTTTGTCATTTTATTGCTACTCGATCATGTATGCTTCCGTCTGAAATCCTAACTAAGAAACATCAAACAGTAATCACATTTGAAGTGATAACTTTTACCTTGTAATCTTATTCATTTATTAATAAAAGAGTTTAATTAATTTAAAGGCATTTATTTATCCATGTTTAATTGTTAAAATTAATTAATATTATAAATCCACAGTTTTGGAGTAATACTTTTAGAATAATAATGATGATTATGCTAATGAGATCTAAATTTACATATGAATTAAAGGAGTTTAATGCATTATAAATAATATTAGAATGATTCTAATTTATTTATTCTACTACTGGCATAATATTGAACCTAAATGGTCACACCATAAAAGAAAAATATTAATTTAGAAATAATTGGCTTAATAATAATAAATTAAGTATATTTAATTTATATAATGGTGAAATAAATTAAATAAATTAAATTATTATTATTATTATTATTATTATTATAGTTCCTAAATGTTTTGGGAATTAAATTAAACTAAAAATCCAAAGTCCTAAAGGGTTTAGGAAAGTGAGAGGGTTTATATATATATAAGGGGAGACCTTATTGTAGAGTTGTTGATATAAGGTACATAATACTTGCAATTCTCTAAAACCTAAATAGTTTAGGAGAAAAAAAAAGAGAATTAGGGTTAGCTACTCAAGGTCTTAAAGAACCTAAAATAACTTCTTTGATATGATAATCTCTTGGTGGATCACCTTTAGAGCGCTACACACATTGAGTAACTAGCATTTGATCCATTGATTTGAAGGAGCACGAATGAACAAAGGATTGGAGCTTGAAGATCAGATCGAGGGTTGATTTATCTTCATAAGGTATAATGTTTGAACCTTCCTCGATTAATAATAATGCATAAAGTGATTCTTAGGATTGTAAATTTTTTAAAATATGATTTATGCCTTACTTCGGCTATTTAATACAATTTGATTGTATGTATGTATTTTTTCTGCAAACCAACACCTTTAAGCGAGTCACGTTTAGTGAACTTATTCTCTAATAAACACTTACATACATGCTTTAGTGTCTCCACACAAATGATTATGAGATTAATTATTCTCTTCAAAACAATAAGAATAGTATGTACTAATCTATCCGGATCCACTGACCCCACATTAGTGATCATATGATTAGGGACATTTTAGTTTTGTGCTATCTTGAATTTAGATCTCATTAGCATGATTATCATCATGATTTTAAAAGTATTGTTCCAAAATTAAGGATCTATCACATTAATTAATTTTAACAATTAAACATGGATAAATAAACGCATTTAAATGAATTAAATTCTCTTATTAATAAATATGATTGGCTTGAGGGGGCATACCATTTGTCTAATTTTAAATAGGAATTTACACGCAAGTATACGCGGCCCACAAGTAATATAATGATAAAGAGAGTGTTGAACCCACGTGAAATTAAAAATAATTATTACCAAACACTAATTTAATATCAAAATAATTTTATTTAAACAAACGCAATTAAATTATAAAATAAATCTAATTAAAATTATCAACTAAATTAAACTAATGAAAATGATTAAATCAAATTAAAAATAGTTAAGATTATAATTTTCCCCAATGCTTCATCTAAATCTCTTTACTCTCTTTTCAATTAATTAATTATATTAAATTTTTAACTGAGAATGCCTAACTATTATTAACCTGTATAAAAAATTAATAAAAAGACCTATTTCAGATAGTTCTTGTATGTTCATGCAAACAACTTAAAATAGACTCATTAAGAACAAACTTTCAATACGTTACATGCGATATATAGATATATCCATCCTATACACTATCATGTCATTCTTCCTAAAAAGAATAAACAAATTCTTATGTTATCATATTCGAATCTAAACTTATACTCTGCTTTTGATTTCATATAGATTATCTCATTAATTATTATGCAAATAATTATACATGAACGCACTAAATATGATAAATAATTCATATATAATAATTAATAATTAAAAAGAAAATAAATTAATTTAAATTACACATTGGGTTCAATTACAATCTCAATAATAAATTAACTCATAACTCAATAATAGATTATTCACAAATAATTCAACGTCTCAAAATTATAAAAATAAAAATAAAATAAAAGAAATCAAATATGTGTTGATAGGATGTCTGTCATTTGGATCACAATCTTCAATTCCCAGGTTTTGCCTTTAATTCTCGAATACTTTGCGTTGAATATTTGCTTCTAATTTAATAAAATTAATCTACTATATTCTAATTCTAATATATTCTGCTCTAATATATGTTAGTCTTCTAAAAATATGAGTCTCATAATGTATTTATAGGAGTACAATAATAATCATAAGCATAAAAATAATTAAAATCCAATTTGAAATAAAAGATCTAATTAAATTATGAATTACAGCAATTTTGTGTTGCCAAACTTGCCTTAGCACGTGCTTTGACCAAAGTCAACACGCTGATAGCTGGCAGCTTCTTTCCTTTTCGTGCATGGCGCGTCTGTTCCTTTCTAGCCACTGAACGAATTGCCAAACGCTGCCTTTTTAATGCCCATTTTCAGCATTCTACGCATTACGCGTATGCTGAACTTTCACCGCCTTTAGAAACAATGCCGTCTTTCCCGAGTCCGACTTGTCCCTTCCTCGCGCATGGTGCTAACCTCTATTGCTACCTCTAACAACGAAACGACGTTGTCTCTTGCTTAAGCTACTTAATTCATGCGTACCAGGCGCGCGCCAAGACGTGCTATGTTTATTATGAAACTGCCATCCAAGTTGATTATTTACCAATTTGCCATTAGCTTGCACTGATAATTACATAATTGCCATTCCTTACGTTTTTCTTACAAAATAAAATATAAAATAGATAAAAATAATATAATATACTAAAAATAATAAAAACACATAAATTTAAATAAATTACCTAAAATATATTAAAATACTTAAAAACTCACAAATAATTAAGCCTAAAAATATTTAATAAATAGGTATAAAATACCCCCAAACTTAACTATTTGTTTTCCCTTAAGCAAAACAAAAATAAAAATTAAGACTCTACTAACTAAACCAAAATTACTCTAGCAATAAATCATTACGAATTTTAACTTTAGCCTCAAAGATTTTTTAAATGATAACTAAAAGAAAATTTCAAAGTTATGCAAAACCCTAAAATTTTAACATATTTATTAATCTTACTTTACTCAAGACTCTTTGTGTGTGAGCGAATCCAAATGCATCAAACTAATTTAAACTCAGATAAATTTATGTAATTAAATTCCTCAGAAAAGATATTACACAATAAAAGAATTACAAAGCAAAACTCTATAACTCACTTTTTACATCACTCTCCGCTAATAAATGCAAATAAAAATTAAATGATCAAAAGATTTTTTTCCCTCATGTTACGTACATTAGGATCATTTTTTTTAAGTCCACCACATTCCTTTCCTAGCATATTATTATATTTTTTTCCTTCATTCATTATAGGTGAGCGCATTTTATGCTCAATCTCACTCTTCTTTTTATGCCCATGAGTGCGTTTTATGTTCCATCTTGTTTTCTTCACATGTTTATGAGTGAGATTGAGCATAAAATGATCAATGGAGCATCTAAAAAATGCATATAGATATATGTCTATTAATTCATCTAGAATATGTCTATTAATTCTCGACTCACAATATGTCTATTAATTCATCTAGAAAATGATCAATTTTTCAAACAATCCCAGAACAAATTACCTAAATCATCTTCCCCAAATTTTTTTATACCTCATATTTCACTTCAAGTTATGATAAAATAAGTTATAGAATTCATAAATATCTATTATAAACAACTAACCATATGAACCTTCTCTAAGTTAAAACTAACTCAACACAAATGGATATGAGTGCATAAAATTAAGGATCTCAAACAAAATAATAACCAACAAACACTCAAAAATTCAAACAATTTTTTTTGAATCCATTTTTCTTAAGTTATTAAATAAAAACCAAAATTTTTATCACCGGCTATAAATTTAATCCAATTAATTCATTGCCTAAGTGACTCTACCTAAAAACTAAGTTACTCTATTTTCATAAGAAACATGGTTGCACTTAACATGTGCAACGAGCCTTTAAACCCCAAGTGGACGAGTTGTGTTTCGTGAGGGTTTATAGTGAATACACCAAAAAAATTCCAAAATTTAAACTAAAATAAAACCTAAAAAAATAAAATAAAAATTAAATTAAATTATTAAAAATTTACCCACACTCCCAAACTCAAAATATACATTGTTCTCAATGTATAAAATAAAGAAAAGAAAGAACAAATGACTCATTTGAATATGTAGCAATTTTCTCTTCATCTGCTAAAGCTTGAGTGTATTGAATAAACCTAAAATAACACAAAAATAAAATATTAAAAGAAATAACTAAATAAAAAAATTTAACTAAAATTTACTACTAAAATAAAATCTACGAAAAATAAAATTAAAAGTAAAACTTGGGTTGCCTCCCAATAAGCGTCTGTTTTAAAGTCTCAACCTGACTACTCCCCTTTCTTTCAATCAGGCTCAATCGCAAAAATTGTCATTTCATGCCTCCTCTTTGTCTTTTCTTTGATCTCCATGACATCCTTATAAAATTGGGAACCACGACCAAACTTGTATTCATCCAAGTTATCATTGCCTTTAACAAAGTCAACATGATAATACTCTTCAGAATTCTAAAATTGTTGCACGGAAGACACAATCAGATTTTTCTTAATACCATTCAAGCTTACAGTTATATCATCCTCATTCTTCTTGTCCTCTTTCCAAACCTTGTTCCTCTTCTTTTCAACTCCATCATCACATTCCTCATCCGAACGAGACCTCTTTAGATATGCTCTTTTAGCCATATGTAACTCTTTGCCATTCTCTAATGTATCTACCTTACACAACTCTTTACCTTCCTCCTCAAGATTTATCTCTGTATTGGTAGGTAACATATTGCGAAGACAATTGTTGACTAAATTAACAAGTTGTTCCCTTCAAATCTCATCCTCTTCCCTTTGAATCTCTATCTCACCCCTTCGAATTTTCCACTCTCGTATTAATTCTTCATTGCATTTACTACTCATCTTGATATTATTTATAAAGCCTGCAAGAATTTTCTCTAAATTTGAATTTTTCTCTTGTTGCGGTGGAGGTTGTTGATACGAGATTTTGTATGACTGAGGTTGATATGAAAATTCTAACAGGTATGATGAACATGGAGCAACAATTTCTTGATTATTCATCCTCGTCTCAGTTCGCTCTAAAAACTTATCAATTTTTTTCTCAAAATTAGATTTATGTTCTTATTGTTATGGAGGTGGGTATTGAAAATCTTGATGATATGATATTTCTGAAGCATAGAATTAGTCTTGATTGTTGTTATTCCATGAATGATTCGGATAATCCTGCCAACCCTGATGATAACAATTTGGGGTGTAACTATATTACTGCTGATTGTAGGCATTCTAAATAGATTGATTTTCAATAGTGTCAATTTTTCTTTCATGCTCTGCAAATGTACATTCCATTGGTCAGCTATTTCTGTCACACTTGGTTGAATTATCCTCTCAGAAGACCAGTGATAATTAAATGCAGCCATCGTACCTGAAAATAAAAATAAAATAAAATAAAAAATAAAAAAAATAAAAATATACAAGTTTAAATTAAAACTAATTTGACTAAAATTAATATTGGCAAAAATTGGCAACGACACTAAATTAATATTGGCAACGACACTAAATTTTTGGCAACGACACTAAATTTTTTTTTGCCTAATTTTAAATAGGAATTTACACGCAAGTATATGTGACGCATAAGTAATATAATGATAATGAGAGTGTCGAACCTGCAAGAAATTAAAAATAATTATTACTAAATACTAATTTAATAGCAAATTAATTTTATTTAAATAAATGAAATTAAATTATAAACTAAATCTAATTAAAATTACTAATTAAATCAAACTAATACAAATGATTAAATCAAATTAAAAATAGCTAAGATTATAATTTTCCCCAATGCTTCATCTAAATCTCTTTACTCTATTTTTAATTAATTAATTATATTAAATTGATAACTGAGAATGCCTACCTATTTATTAACCTTTGTAAAAAAAATAGTAAAAAGACCTATTTCAGTTAGTTTTTTTATGTTCATGCAAACCACTTAAAATATACTCATTAAGAACATACTTTCAATATGTTATATGCGTCATATAGATATATCCATCCTATACACTATCATGCTACTATTGCTAAAAAGAATAAACAAATTCATATGTTATCTTATCCGAATCCAAACCTAACTCCACTTTTGATTTCATATAGATTATCTCATTAATTATTGTGCAAATAATTAAACATGAGCGCACTAAATATGATAAATAATTCATATATAATCATTAATAATTAAAAAGAAAACAAATTAATTTAAACTACACATTGGGTTCAATTGCAATCTCAATAATAAATTAACTCATAACTAAATAATAAATTATCCACAAATTATTCAACATCTCAAACTTATAAAAATAAAAGTAAAAGAAAAGAAATCAAATATGTGTTGATAGGATGTCTGTCACTCGGATCACAATCTTCAATTTCCAAGTTTCGCCTTTAATTCTCGAATACTTTGCATTGAATATTTGCTTCTAATTTAATAAAATTAATCTACTATATTCTAATTCTAATATATTCTGCTATAATATATGTTAATCTTCTGAAAATAAGAGTCTCATAATGTATTTATAGGAGTACAATAATAATGTTAAGCATATAAAGAATTATAATCCAATTTGAAATAAAAGATCTAATTAAATTCTGAATTACAGCAATTCTGTGTTGCCAAACACTCCTTAGTACGCGCTTTAACCAGAGTCAACGCGCTGACAGCTGACAGCTTCTTTCCTTTCTGCACAGGCGCGCCTGTTCCTTTCCAGCCACTGAACGAATTGCCAAATGTTGCCGTTTTAATGCCCATTTTAAGCACTCCACGCATTACACGTATGTTGAACTTTCACTGTAATAAGCATAAATTTTAAGTACATTTTAATTATAATTATTAGATAATTAACAATGAATTAATTTTTTGTGTGAATTAATTTTTTTTATGAGATTGAATAAATATATTATTGTAGTTGTATATTTGTTACTTTATTAAAAGTGTAACAAGTTAAGTTGATGAATTAATTAAATAAGATATCAAATAAAGAAATTAAACTAAACTAGTTAACCTAGTAACCCAATTGGCTTTAATAAGGTAAGTCCAATTGAATCATGTGTTAACTCTAGTGGATTTATTGACTAAGGTCTAAGAGAATTAAATTGGTAGCCCAAGTAATTATTTAATGGGTAATCCATATAGTGTTCATTTGAATGTATTAATGTTAGCCCAATGAGTGGAATTAAATTGAGCCCAGCCAAACAAATTGATGGAGCCCAAACTAGGTCAAAGTTGGTTAATATATATATATATATATATATATATATATATATATATATTTAAGAAGGAAAAATGGGGCAAATAAATGGTCATTTGGCCGGCTCATATGGGCCCCCAATTGGGGTCAAGTGTTGCTCTAATGTTGCTTCTAAGACACACTTTGTCATAGTTGTTTACCAATTCTACCAAATCTTTACCAAACCTAGTCAATCAATTAGTCATTCAAGCTTGTCATTCCAACAAATGGTAAGCTCACTTAGACTCTTAATCAACTAATGTTAGTTGATTAGGAGTGTTAATGAATGGTTACCAAAGTCCTATATATAAAGTACTCTTATATCTTGTAGAAGAGTTTGTTCATTTGCTAGTAGTCTAAGAGGTAAAAGTTGAGAACATTTGTGAGCTTAAGAGCTAAAACACCAAGAGAGAAATAGAGAGGGTTTCAAGTGAAAGCCAAGGAACCAAGGTAGAGTCTCTAGCTAGGTTCATTTCAAGAAGGAGAAGAGAATCCAAGTCTAAGAGGTTTAAAAGTTTTTTATACCTTTGTTTTTCTTATTTTTTTTATTCTATGGTTAATCTTTATAGTAGAAGTGTTTGCTATGGTTAGATGTGAGAGAAATTTATGTGTGAAGGAGCTATGGCGAGCTCGAAGATATAAGGATGAATTTTGATGGTGAAAATGTGTCTATGGATGCTAAATGCATTTTCCGTGGTCAATATATAATGTATATGGTTAAAATATATTTTTAACTGTTCAAAACCTATTTTGATGCTCTATAATGATAGAACTATGATATATATGTAGATTCATGGTTTAGTATATTTAATATGTGTATTGATGTGTTTGGTAAGTAAATAAGTAGGAGATATGTGCATATGAAGATTTATCGGTAAAACCCTAATTAGTTATGTGCTATAAAAAATGGTGGTTTGAAATGTACAAGTTGGTTAGTTGTTTTTTATGGCTAAAAAGTTATATTTATGAGTAATAAAGATAACCTAACTTGAATCTCTAAAAAATATGAAAAAAAATGAGGAAGTTATGAAGTTTATTGCAAAACATGTCATTTTGAAACCCTAGATTGATCGATCTTAAATTTTACGTCAAAAACGTTTTCGAAAATGTGATCGATCCTTGAAATATTGAATATCAAGAAGTTAAGAAGATAACAAATCTGTTTTTGTATCTTTTGAATGTGTATATTTTATTTTATAAAAGATTGAACCAAAGAAATCAAAAGTGAAAAATTAGGGTTTGAGAAAAGAGAACTACCACTGCAGCGATAGGTCTCACCGCCGTAGCGGTGAAACATTCTGTAGGACCACCGCAACAGCGATTGTCTGGACTTTTTGAAAAAATTAACTTTTATTTAACTGGATCGGGTCGGGCCATAGAAAAGGGGTTGGGTTAGATCTCTTGAAAGTGAAATGGGTCAGAAAATATAAATTTATATAATATTAATATATGAAAAGAATAAAAGAATTAAAATATTATTAAATAAAAATTAATATTAGTAAAGTTATAAATATTACTAAACGATTAGTAATATTAGAAAATTATTAATATATTATTAAATGATTAATAATATTAGAAAATTAATAAAATATTATTAAATGGTTAATAATATTAGAAAATTAATAAAATATTATTTAATGATTAATAATATTAGAAAATCAATAAAATATTATTAAATGAATCATAATATTAGAAAATAAATAAAATATTATTAAATAATTAATAATATTAAGAACTCAATAAAATATTATTAAATGAATAATAATATTAGGAAATTTATAAAATGTTATTAAAGGATTAATAATATTATGAAGTTAATAAAATATTATCAAATGATTAATAATATTAGTAAATGAATAAATTATTATTAAATAATTAATAATATTAGAAATGTACTAAAATATTATTTACTTAGTCGTAATGTTAATCAAGGATTTAAATATTATTTGATTAATAATATTAGATAGAGGAAAACTATATTAAATGAATAATATAGGTTTTATTTGATTAAAAGATTATCAAATGATGATAATATTTTCATGTGTTTAATATACCTTAATTAATTATTTTTGTGATTAAGTGTTAATAAATTAAGATGTACAAAGGTTGTTATATAAACCTAGATATGATACTAATTGGAAGATCAACTTTATTAATTGTTAGGTCTTTTCAAAGAACATTAAATTATATTAGTTAGTTATAATTAACAACCAATGCAAGTTTCCTATACTTAAACTTGTATTTATTTTGCAAGAGTTTTAAGTAGTTTAATTATTGAAAATTAATCTACATCCATGTTGTTTATGTATTCGCACATAGTGCAATTGAAGTTTTATAGTTCGATTAATTCATGAACTGTTTAAGAAGGTCTAAGCTAATTGTTTCAGCTAGATACCGCATGTATAAATTCATTAACTTGAATATTTCTAAAAGTTTATCCAAATCATTAGTTGTTGCGGATTCTTATAGTCAGACTGAGAACGAAAAACCTTAAATAAGGGGATTATATTCGGGAAACCGACCTTTGCGCAAGATGTTTGAATGTTATGCATATACATAGGGTACAAGTGGTCGATCTTCTCGAATACCAAAATAATAAAAGGGTCAGATACATGTTTGATTTACCTTATATTTTAGTTCATGAGTCTTAGTGGCCACTCAACAGTAAAAATTCATTCAATTATATTAAATTGAAACTTGATTCTCGTTCTTTCACAATTATCATAAATTATTGAAATCTCAAAAAATATTCCATCATGATGTATCATTATTACATTTATTGTTCTTAAACTTGCTGAGCAAGCTAATTGCTCCCCCTTGCTATATGATGAACCATTTTTCAGCCGAGTACTCCAAGAAAGAGAAGGGCAAGGGAAAAACCAAAGCATAGAATTTGCATGCTAGTTGTAATGTTTAATATTTATTTAAATATGATAAATCTTTTGTAAACCCTTAAGATATGTACTGTTATGTTAATGTTAGAAGACCTTGTAATTGTTTTTCCTTTTTGTAAGGAACATTTAAGTATTATTCTGCTAAGTTTAATGAAGACTATATATTTAGTTATTATTATATATTTGATTGTGAGTACTAAACTCGAGCTAATGAAACCCAGATTTGGGGTTGTCACATTCACCGCCTTTAGAAACGACACCGTCTTTCCTGAGTTTGCCTTATCCCTTCCTCACATATGGCGCTGACCTCTGTTGCTGCCTCTATCGACAAAACAACGTCGTCTCTTGCTTAAGTTGCTAACTTCATACGCGCTAGGCACGCGCCAAGATATGTTGTGTTTATTAGGGGTGTTCATTTGGATCGTTTTTTTTTTGGTTTTTTACAGAACTGGTCCAAATCGATAAAAATCAGTACCGGTGCTTTTCGGTAATGATTTTTTTGATTTGATATTTTTGGTTTTGTTACAATTTTCGGTAGCGATAACGTATTGTAATTTTTTAATTCGGTACAAATTGGTATACCGAAAAAATCAATTTAAATAATATAATAATAAATTTACATTAATTATTATAATATATATAATAAGTATATATATTATTATTACATATAATAATATATATAATTAAAAATAATTATATATATTATTATAATTTATAAATAATAATTATGTCTTAATTTATTTATATATAATAATAATATATATAATTAATAATAATTATATATATTATTATAATTTATAAATAAATTAATATATAATAATTATTTATAAATTTTAATTATATATATTAATAATCGGTATAACTGAAAAATCGTATAAAAAAAATCGTACCGAATTTCTATCGAACCAGTACTAAAATCGATAATTCGGTACCAGTACTGGTTCTTGCTTTTGCGATATTATGGGTTCGGTACTGGTATGATTTTTTCGGTACCGGTTCAGTAATTTACCGATGAACACCCCTAGCGTTTATTACGAAACTGCCATCCAGGTTGATTATTTACCAATTTGCCATTAGCTTGTATTGATAATTACATAATTGTTATTCCTTATGTTTTTCCTACAAAAGAAAATATAAAATAGGTAAAAATAATATAAAATACTAAAAATAATAAAAACACATAAATTTAAATAAATTATCTAAAATAAATTAAAATACTTAAAAATTCACAAATAATTAAGTCTAAAAATATTCAATAAATAGGTATAAAATTCCATTATCATATACTACTTTCAATCTCCCATTTGCACTAAAATCAATCATCATGGTATCTAATACACATCTTCTTTAAGTGGCGATCAAATTGCTACTGAGATAATATTTTAGTAAATGAATCTACAAAGTTGTTCTGAGAGTCAACTTGCTTTCTGGTGACATCTCCACTTTCAATAATTTGTCTAATCAAATGAAAGCGCTACAACACATGTTTGGATTTCTGATGAGACCTAGGTTCCTTGGCTTATGCAACAACTTTAGTGTTGTCATAATACAAAGGTACTAATCCTTGAATGTTAGGAACTACTCCAAGTTTTATAATGAACTTCTTCATTCAAACAGACTCGTTTGTAGATTCACTTGCAGCTATATACTTTGCCTCTATCACTGAATCAACAATTGTTTGCTGCTGGAAGCTTTTTCAACTCACTGCACCACCGTTCAAGGTTAACACATAACCTAAAATTGGTTTGATGTCGTTGTAACGCCCCAGGATTTTTCAGAAATTCTAAATAAGGATTATGATTAATTAAATAAAGGTTAATAGATAAAACCTAGCATTGAAGGACAGAAAATCGTAACAGAGATTAAATAAGAAATATTGGTTAATCAATGTGTTATATATGACCTATGTGGTAGGATGCATGTATGTATATATGTATATTTGGTAATATATATAGAAAGAAGGATTTAAAGTTTAGAAATGATGGAAATAAGGAAATCGATATGTGAATTGAGGATTTAGTTATGAATGTTAACAGCGAGATTAATGAACAGGCCTGGAAAGGGCAATGATATGAGAATAGCCAGGCAAATTGTGTATGTAGGTGCAAGGAATAAGAAACCGTATGATCTAATTGGTTTATTAAGGAATATTAAGGATTTGACATATGAATATGTGGATATGTATATTTGATATGCTAGAGAAAGAATAGAGATTAAGGGAATAATGTGTGATTATTTGTTATGGTTTAAGGAATTGATATTGGAGGATTGAAATAAGATAATCGTGATTCGATGTGTAAAAATAAAAAGGTAATACTTCAAGAATGAGTAGAGATTATGTAGTATGCAAACAAAGCGCAAATTGGCACATGTATATGAAGTAAATAAGTCAATGGACGTTAAAGTCAAAATTATGACATTATAAGCTTTAAAGAATAAATGTTGATGGATTTTGATAATTTGGTCGAGGTTCGTTCTCGTGGAAGCGATTTATGGATAGGTAAGCAATTTGATTATATTGAGTTGTCGGAAAGTGAAGTGGATGGAATAGGGAACCAAAAAGGGTTCGAAGATAATTTAGAATGAATATTATGCAAATTGACATTTATGGTAAATTATTATAATTGATCAATGAATTTGGTATTTTGAAGTGTGACAAGAGATTTGGGACAAGCCAATTATGGAGTATTTGATGATGTAATGAAATTCAAACATAATGAAATAGGTTTGGATCGAAATGGGCTTGAAATGGATTTAAAATGATTAATTTATGAATTATGGGAATGAATTTCTCTAGATTTTAAGAGAAATGACTATGCTATCCTTGACAATTGAAAGAATGACCATGGTATCCTTAGTATGTGAATTGTTCATTATCCCCTCAATTATGGAAAGGAAATGTCACAACTACCCCTAATCATGCAAGGGTTAAACTTAACTAGTGTATAGTTAAGTGTTGGAGATTTACATGTATTATATCTATAATAATAAAACACAATTGTTTTTAAACAAAAAAAAATTCCCGCTCATCTCCAAAAAGGATCATGACCGTTCAAAAATTAGGATAAATCCAACCGTTGCTTTCTCTTTAACAGCGGCATCTTCCTCCTCCTCTCCTCCAAACCCATTTTCTCTCCTACACAGCAAAAATCATGGCTCCAGTGCGACCAGAGGCATAAAATCTCTTATGTATCTCTCTAATTGGTATGTAAATTTCTGTTTTTGCTATAAAATCTCTTATGTATCTCTCTAATTGCCACCAGAGGCAAGAAGATAATCGGATTTTAGCCCTATTTTGAATATTTTGGGACGGGATATATATAGAGGGAAGTTTAGGGTGTTGGTGTTTCTGTTTGTGTTTTTGACAGAGTTGATGAGTTAGGAAGGAGGGTCATCAGCATCATTGTCAGCCGCGGCGGCGACGGCAGAGGGAGGAGGAAGGAGGAAGCCGTCATGGAGGGAGAGATAGAACAATAGGAGGAGAGAGAGGAGAAGAAGGGCAATTGCGGCAAAGATTTATGCTGGGTTGAGGGCTCAGGGCAATTTTAATCTTCCTAAACACTGTGACAACAACGAGGTCTTAAAAGCTCTCTGCGTTCAAGCTGGATGGACTGTTGAACCTGATGGCACCACCTATCGCAAGGTTAAGTTCATTTTACCCATTATCTTTCTTTCTATCTGTTTATATCTACATGTATTCTTTAATTGTGGTATTCTCTTAGTAATGGGGTTTGAAGGAGTATGTGTTTCCTTGATCTGCATTTATGGGTAGCATTTTTGATTAATTTCATACTAGATCTACCTAATTCTGAAGTGGCCCCAATTCCTTTGTTTTTGTAAAGCCAATTGTGAATTTATTTCCCACTGATATGTATTTTCTTGATGATTATTTGTTTGAAATATATGATATGAACAAGTATAACATGAGAAATCTTAAGCTTTTTCCCCCCAGTTTGTAAGTTTGCAATTAATTTCTTTGCCCTGATTTTGTAAATTAGATATTTAACTTATTTCCTCTGTTTTTAAGCTCAAAGGTTATCTGAGTTGATGTTTGGACGCCATCAATTTCCAGCATTGCTAGAGATTGCCAGATTTGTTGTTCCGCCTATGAAGTGTTGGATGAAATTTTTCAGTGAAGGTGAGAGGCTGACTAGAATCAGGTGAAGTATGAATTAGTTTTTATTTTTATTTTTTCACTTTCACTCCCATTACAACTCTTTGTAGATGTTGTTTAGAAAAGCATTTTTTTTTATATATATGTGAGTATGTACTTGGCCTCAATTAGCTACAAGAATAAATTAAAATAATCTCATTTATATATTATACTATCGAATTGTATTATCTTCAAAAACACAAACATAGATTGAGTCAGAGAATGAGGTAACACCCTCTTTATCTTCTTTATGTTACTTTATGAAATTAGTGTCAACTTCCCCAAATGTCGCCATTTGCGACTTTCTGCTATGGAAACCAGTTAGAAAGAGATACATTAAAATTTTGCTTTGGACTTTTGAACGACTTTTTAGATGATTTTTAAGTTAACTTTACACAATATTTTTGACTGATGTGTATATACTAAACTCACTTTGCAAAAAAAAAAGTCAATACATAAAAAGTTGATTTCTTTACTTATTCAGTGCCTCAAATTGCAGATCAAAGTATCATTTAGTATTAATTTTCTCATTGGATTAAGGGACTAAGGATTTTATATTTATGTCCTAATGTAGTTGAGTTTAAGAATACTTGGCAAGACTTGAGTAATTTGGCTTTCTAGTGTAAAATTTATATATAAGATGTTTATTACTTTATTTACGTTCATATTTTTATTAAGGTGTTTTATCAAAATTTGTTTGGCATTATTCCATGTAGATGAGTCATCAAGGTTTTTTTGTTTTGTTTTTGTTGTTGTTGTCGTTCTACCTATTTTATGAAAACAATAAATTTATGTGATCCATTGAATAGGGAGGTGACAACTAAGGCACTAAGAGTAGCAATGATAGCCATTTGGATGGTTGAGTTATGAAAGCAGTTTTAGTAATGATGGCTGAGATGGGAAGCCATTAGGATCAATGAAATCAGAATTATGAGGGGTTGGGTTCACAGTGAAAATTTGAATTTTACAAAGAAGGTTTCATGATCTATGCGTGTGATGGGGGAGGGGTTATTTAATTGTTGGCATCATTGTTCTAGAAATTTTATTAAGGATCAGCTTCTTAGCTTATTGTTAAAATTTTGATTTCGTCTTCAGCTACTGTACTATGTAGAGTAGCTGATGGAATTGGGTACATAATTTGTTTTTTATAATTACATATCAAAGTCCTAATTCACACGTTTAAAGTAATTTCATAGCTCAAATTGAATATATGCTTAAAGTTGCACATATTCCTTAGTTTGCTGGCTTCCTTTGGATTTATCTGCAGCTCAAATGCAGCCAAAAGTTTTAAACTGCTTAGTTGTTCTTAATAATATAAACTAAGTGAAATTAACAGTTTTGACTCCCATTGTTTATTCTCTTTCTTCTGTTCATAACGTTTTTACCTCAGTGGTAAAACAATTTTGTGATAGCTTTTAGTTTGTGTATTAGAATTACTCATTATTTGTTAGTCTTTTATCTAACTTCTGGTTCAGGGATCAAGGCCACCATCATCATCTCTCTACATCTCTCTCTCAATTGTTGAAGCTCACAGATCGGACTTCTAGGAGATCCGTTTCATCCTCTTTCCCTCCGGTAAGCATCTTCCCCCTTCTTTCTAAGCGCTTTATGTAGTTGTATATGTGTGAATCAATCGAACTATCTAAGCGCTTTCAATCGGACTATATGTACTCGGAAAGTTAAATCGGACTATAGTTGTAGTTGTATATGTGTAAATGAGTATTTTTTCTCTGTCATCAATGGCGGAAGCTTCCGAAAGTTTAAACGACGTCGATAAGCTCTACGAGTACGGAGGACGACTCAATTACACGAGTATTCATAGTGCCATAGGCACGGGCGTTTTCTCTAGTATATTTATATGTTATAAGCAATAAGTTGGCTAATCCTTATTTCATTTTCATCACTCGAAAGTTGCTAGCAAGAGAGAAAGAGAGAAATAAGAAAGGAGAGCTAGGGTTCCATTGAAAGCCATGAAAGATTGCTGGAAAAGGTTATCAAGAAGAGCAAAGTAGCCATTAAAGTGAAGGATATAGCTTTAACAAGCCTTTTAGCAAGATAAGGAAGAGCTCAAAGAAGGTATAGTCATGTTTTGCAATAGAACTTGATGTTTAAGTATTTCAAATTCAAGGATTAGAGTAGCCATGTATGTAGTTTTATGTATATGTGTTGATTATGTGAGATTAAGTGTCAAAGGTATGTTTCAAGTGAAACCCTTAGGGTTAAAGATAAAGAACATAGGTGATATGTTATGCTTGTCTATACGCAAAGCAAGAAAGTATGATTTAAGGCATGATCATGTGTTATATGTTGTTAAATTTGATGAACACCTAGTTTCAAGTATTGATTAAGTTGATTACCTAAGAAATTTCATGTTATATGGTATATAAGAGGCCTTGATGATGAAGAAGCATGTTTTGGTTAAGGAAAGTGTGATATTAAGCTATAATTGTTGGGTGATCATATGTTATATATTGAAAGATTCGATAAAAACCTAGATAGAAAGGTTGACTATGTTTGATGAGAGCTAAATTTGTGCTAGAGGGCAAGTTAGAATCATAAATGGTTTAAAAATATATTTTTGTAAAGGAACGTTGAATACTAGGCTATACTTTTTGTGTAGACAACGTAATAATCTGTAAAGTGTATTGGAAGATACATATGGAAGTTGTGAGAATGTACAAAGTTGTTATTTGAACAAGTGTTGATGTATTTGATGTCTAGACTTGAGAATTCAAAGGAGGTTCAAAAGATAAGTTTTGAAAAGTTAATAAAATGCTATAAATATGCAATTTTGGCTATTAGGTGTACTTGGTGATCAAAAGATGCCAAAAGCTAAGCTTGATGTTAAAACACGTGTTAGGAATGATTTGGAAGTCATTTGGTTCGAATGGCGACATTTGAAGGTTTTAAACGTTTTAAAACGTTCGCCGACGACCAAAACTAACCTTTTGGAAAAATAAGTTCATTTGAGAAGCTTTAAATGTTTTAAAGGCCCCTACAAGTCAAATATGTGCTATATGTGTTAAGTTAGAATCAAGTTTTGTATTAAGGGGCCAAGAATAGCCTAAGATTTGGAAATGATAAATTCATGAAAAGTTTGGAAGTTTAGATGAAAATCCAACAAAGGTGTGATTTTTGGCAATTTTGAGAATTTAAAGGTAAAATGAATTCAAATGGCCTAGGTTAATGTAAATACACGTGTTTAGGTTGATTTGGGAATCAACGTATTTAAATTTGAGCGAAAAGGCGATTCGAACGATCGAAATCGATCGTTTCGATTCGAAATGGATTTTAACGGACAAAAGTCGCCTCGTGCGAAGTTTTAAGGTTTTGAAAGTTTGGACATGTCACATATAGGTTATGTGAGCTATGTCAAGTGTTGGAATTGAGTTTTGAAGCAATTGGCCAAAAATCACAAAGTTGCAAAAGTTGAGTTTTAAAATTTTGAAAAAAATTCTAAGTCTGGAAACGTGTTGAACAGCCCTCCTAGGGGCTGGTGTATCTCTACTTTTAAGAAGCCAAATGTGGCAAGTAGTATTTTTGTAAAATACTAGGTAGTAAGATCTAGATGTGGTCCAAATTTCAGCTCAATTGGAGTTAAGATGAAGAAATTAAAAATCGGCAAAGGTAGTGCAAAAATCAGATTTCCAGATTTTGAACATGGCGCCCCCGCGCCATGTTTTGTACTAAAAGTGGCGCCCCGGCGCCATGTTACTGTTCATCGACCGAGAAGATTTCGCGGCCAGTGAGCTCTGGCGGCGCCGGGGCGGAGTTACTGTTCATTTGAAATTTTTTTAAGCTTCCAAAAAGCTATATTTTGATATGGAATGATAGAAATGAGTTATATAAACCCTAAAAGTAATAATAATGGTTAAATTAAAGAGTGTTAAGTTATAATGAAATGACAAATGGCATAATATAACATGCCTAAAGCTAAGCCAAAACATGTTATAAGTTATGAAAAAGGTCGGAAGCAAGTTAGGGTGTATTATAAACCTACATAAGGTGTAATACATCAAATGTGAAATGGTAAAGACGGATGATCATGTATTTATGGAATTAGTTTGATAAGTTATACAAGTGTATGATCTTATAATGACATATAAGCTATATGTTGACAGACAGAGTTCGAAACGAGCAAGCCGATAAGACGGATAACGAAGGATGATTGAGGAAGTACAGGTTAAGTAAAACAAAGGCGTACAGGCAAGTTTTCATATCTAAAAGTACTAATTGAACTACGTGAATTATGTGATAGTTGAAATGGGCACTCCGTGCCACAACGTGATCTAACTGTTAAATGCAATACGTGATATTTTAGCCCAACATGGTAAAGTAAGTGACACATGACGCATAATATAAATTGTGAGCATGAAAGATGTTAACTGAATTACTTGCTGAGCTTTATGCTCATTCTTGCTATGTACTAACGTTTCAGGTAAAATACAAGAAGGCCGGAGGTTCCGGTGCAGCTAAGGTAAAAGGAATGCTTGAATCCATAGATAAACGTGAGGAATTTGATATATGAAATGTGTATATGATTGTAGATCCATAAAGGTTGAATTGTATGTATGTATGTAGGTATGTATAATCCAGCGAGAAGACGCAAATGATATAGTAGATGTATTATTTAATTGTTGAGTTTTAAATGTAATAAACTCATATGTATGGATAGACATGTGGATGCAGAATGTATATTTGGATAGACAGAATGAATGAATGTACGAAAGCAGGTATACGTGCACAGGAGCAGGTACAGAACAGGTACACAATTAGAGCCATATATAGACGAAACCATGGCGAAATGTATTTACAAGTTATGAAAATAGTTAATATATATGTATGTTTATAAAAGGTCGCAAATTCTTAATGGTTGACCTAAGTTATAATGAAGAGCAAGTAAACGTTGCGATCCTGAGACAGGTTTAAAGAATGTAAGATAAATAAGTTTAAAAAAAAAAAAAATATGGACCAAATTTAAGGTCAACAGATTGGTGTTAAAGATTAAAGGTTAAGTTTAACGCACGAGATCCCAGTTAATATGGTTTTAAAGTTAATATTTGTGATATCCAGAGAAAATCGGATAATTAAATAAGGTGGGGATTTCGGGCTGTTACAGTCGTCTTGGTCAGTCTGAAAAAACTTGAGTCTGTATAGCCCTCTAGTTTCAAATCAGACCCACTATAAACAAGGAACACATCTTAAGTTCTTCTGAAGTACTTTAGGATATTTTTTACTGTATTTCAGTGTTCTTCTCCAGAATTGAATTAATACATGTTTGTCACACTTAGTGCATAAGCAACATCAGGTTTAGTACATATAATCCCATACATGATAGATCATATCGTTGAAGCATAAGATATCTTACTTATGCGATCTCTCTATTCTGGTGTCTTTGGAGATAATTTTTTGGAGAGATGTACTCTATGGCTCATCGGTCTAAGACCTCTCTTGGAGTTTTTCACGTTAAACCTCTTTAGCATCGAATCAATGTACGTTCTTTGGGTCAAGCGAATCATTATTTTTGATCTATTTCTATAAATCTTTATTCCCAAAATATAGGATGCTTCTCCCAAATCTTTTATGGAGAAATGTTTAGATAATCATATTTTTACTTATTGTAGCATTGGTATGTCATTCCTTATCAATAGTATGTCTTTAACATATAGTACTAGGAACGTCACAATACTCTCACTAACCTTCTTGTACACACATGGTGTTAGTTGCAGAAATCATAGACATACAATCAAATTATAATAAAATGAGGAAGCATAGCATAAATCAAATTTAAAATTTTTCTACAATAACCCAGGATCTACTTTATGCGATACTTATTAATTGAGGAAGGATAAAAGTTATACATTTGAAGTTGATCAACTTTTGATTAGCTACGAGTTCACCTCCTTAAATCCTTTGCGTAGAATCCTCAGATCAACGTTAGGTACTCAAGTGTGTAGCCTCTAAAGGTGATCCACCAAGAGGAATATTGATTTAAGAAGTAGATTTAAGTTTCTTTAAATCTTAGATGGCTAGCCCTAATTTTTCTCTCTATCTATCTCTTTAGATTGTAGAAAACTATAAGTATTCTTCTAATAATACTTCCAACAACCCCATCTATAATAAGACCCTTCTTATTTATAAACTAACTCAACTCTCCTAAACTCTATAGGATTTGGGTGTCAATTTAATTCCCAATCTAATTAAGAACTAAATTAATTATTATAATAATTACAATTCCTAAACCATTTAGAAAATTAATTAATTTTAACAACAACAACAACAACAACAACAACAACAATAACAACAATAATAATAATAATAATTCTTAAACCATTTAGGAACTATATTATTTATATTATTAATAATAATAAGACTCATCTTATTAATTTATAATTAGTATTTTCAAAATACTTAGTTATAAATATTAACCTATTTAATTTATTATATTTATCACCATAGTATAAATTAAATATACTTAATTTATTATTACTATTAAGCTATCTACTTCTAAAATAAATATTTATCCTTTATGGTGTGACCCTTTAGGTTCAATATTATAGCAGTTGTCGAATAAATAAAATTTGAACCATTCTAATATTATTTATTATGAATTAAATTTCTTAAATTCAAAATAAATAAATTTATTTATTTTACAATAAGAGTGACATGTCTTAGTATATAAAATGACTTTTCGGATAATATGAAATTCAACGTTTGATCACAAAGAATCTATTCCGTAAATAGTTACCACACAATTCAATCCTTCAACCATATAATATCCCGATCAAATATAAAACATGAAATTTCTGTCAAGTTTTATTTATTTGATCATATGCATTTCAATCCTCAAATGCACAACTCTGAATAATGTAAATTTGAAACTCCTTTCTAATTTCATTATAAGAAAATAGGGCTATGGTGATAGTATGAGAACGTAGGCATAGAACCGAAAGTAGTCGCCATATGATACGCCGATGGTACCCACTCGTAGTCGATAGTGTCGCAACCATATACCTATGCCGACGTTATGATACCCCTATGTCGACATTTCTAATTTCCATTCCACATTGGCCAAGGATTCCTATGTTTTCATTTATCGAATCACATAGGATATTCTATTCCTTTACTGAAAGTGGTAGATTATTTGTTGATCATTCACCTACCTCCATGTATAATTTATTATACCCAAACATACACTTTAATATAACCAAAGAGCCTTAAGGACTATGACTAAGTATAACTCATCATACACAAGAGACTATAATAATTTAAAGTCCAAAGATAACTCGTACGACTATCACATTAGGAACTTCTATTAACAAGTATGTAAAACTCCATTAGATGTTCATTAAGAAGTCACATTTATGAACTTATTCTCCAATAAACACCTACATACTTGTTTTTATGATGCTCAAAATCCAGGTTCCCTTGAACCTTGGTTTGGTGCTCACGGTACTACATAAATATTACCCATACATTGTCATTCATAACTTAAGACATAATTTAAATACAATATCCTTATACAAAATATACATCTAGTCCTAGGTTACTCTAACATTTACGAATTACAAAGAAATAATAATATGAATTCTATTACACATTACTATATTACATAAACAAAACATAAACTAATTAACATTTACTCGGATGCTTTTCCTTTTCCTTTGTATTTACTAGATCCACTGACCTTATCTGGTTTAGTTAAAATATTATGTTTAAAGCAAGAGTGAGCATTTAAATAGCTCAGCAAGCATAACACAGTTAAGAACATAATATCTTAGGATTTAATTTTTTTTTTTAATAACCTTTAACAATTGTTAAATAATTGCGAAGAGTTTTGAATAATAGAAACAACATTTTTTTTTAATTTTAAAATTATTACTTTTATACAGAATGGTTATAAGACCAAGAACTCTTGATGAAAATTAACAATCACATAGAATGCTAACTCTGATAGGTCATGAGACCAAGTAACTCCAGATTTGTACTTTAAGGAATTAGCCTATCATACCCTATATTGTGCACAACATAACCATCTGATTTAAGCGTCAACTGAAATCAGAATGTCCAATTATCTAGCTTTTAGTTATCCCTGCTACGAGGGTTGTTTGTTCTTAGCTTTTAATACATGATTCCACACCAAACAATTTGGATTGGATTAGCTTTAAAGAATTATTTTGAATTCAATAATATATCTCAAAGGTCTAGCCGAAACAAATGACATAGACTTATATTTTAAAATAGTTCATCACTAGCGAACTTTAATCTATAAAATAGTTCAATAACTGAACAAGCTTTTTGTCGCACTTGAGTGCAAACATGGCATAAAATTTATGCTTTAAAGAACTTAAATAACAAGTTCGGATATAATACTTGCCTTGTTCGTCATTTACGCTTAACGCTAATAACTTCATACGTTTATTGCCTACATAATTATAAATGTCAGCCCACTTGTTAGTTATACACATAACGTATCGTTATCCATCATTTAAGCTTACGCGTACTAGTTTATATTGCTAGTATTTTAACTCATACATATATACACATAGCATATTGGCTAAGTAATCTTGATATCGGCTAGATAACTTGACTCATAACATAGCTCTAAGCCTTTAATCTATTTTAAGCAGTCCTTACTTTGGTTCAATATACCATTTCTTGTTAACTTAAGTTTAGATTTACATAACACAACATCCATGTAGGTCAATTTGTCCAGGTTTAGGGATACATGACTTATATTTAGACAACCAAATCACATAACACATAAACAACACATCTTGACAGCAGAAGGGTTAAGCACAGCTGCGCTCGGTCAAAGCATAGGTGCGCTCCGCTACAGCGCAAGTGCGCTCTTTCACAAAATCTTGGACAGTGAGTTTGGGTGCAGGTGCGCTCAAACCAATTTTCTGAAACTCTATTTTACAATTAAGGTTTTTTGCACTTGTTATACCAATGAATACATATAAGCATTTACAAGTTCTAACCATGCTTCTTCACTTCTTACTTATGCATTTCTTGACTCATTTTCACAACAAATCATTGGCACTTTTACATTTGAAAACCTTTTTATGCCACACATAGCACATAACTTGAATCTTTTTCACCAAAACTTCCCTTTATAGAAAATACCCACCATTTAAGTTTAAAAACCTTTACTTACACTCATGATCATATATTCATGTCCTCATTCATTAAGTTTGAAGACGTATACGCTTAACATATAAAACTCCATTTTAGTTTCCATTTTCATAATGATTTACACTTGAAAACATTAACAAGTTTCTTTTTGTATACATATTCCTAAGCATGCTACTAGGTGATCTATTATACAGGTCATAGGTTTCATAACTATACAATGCTCATTTTTTTAGACTTAACACATGCAACTTCATGTTTTCAGAAAAATGCATTCTCTTGAGACTTTTATCAAACATGTCATACTCAATCATTTTGAAGGCTTGGAATATGAAATCTAAACACACAGGCACATAACTCCATTTCTTATTTTTCCTTATATCAACCTTGGATCCACCATGATCCATCCCAACAAATAAAGCTACCACAACAACTACAATACATAAGTTAACCAATTAAATTTAGAGTTTAAGGGTTATGAGAAACTTTTAACCTTTTAGAGGCTTTTTCTCTCTTTGATATGAATCTTAAATAGCTAGGATGATCCACTTTGAAATGAATGCTATACAATGGCTGATTACTACCCTTCTTGAATGCTACTAAATTTTGAACTTCTCTCTATATTAACTCTATTGACTCTTGATAGATCTCACAATTGGTAGAAGAAATGAAAGAGCATTGACGAGTTTATGAACTAAGTATATAAAAGCATAAAGGCATACTCTCACTCTCTTTATCAGTTGGTATACATACATATATGTATATCTAGCAGCTACACCATTCTAGCTTTAACCCCTATTGACTCTAGCAAGTCACCTCTCATCTGCCCAAAAAGAGTTGCTGAGCTATTCTTCTTGAGCCACCCTAAGTCACTTCCTGTTACAGAATTTAGTCTATCTCATTCTTCTCTTGTTACCAATTTACACATATATATCTATACCTATTATCAACAATTAATGCTCCTTATACCACACTTTAAAATGCTGAACCAAGTCAATTCTAGTTGCAATAATATATATATATATATATATATATATATATACACATATACATGTGCATTAAATGTTGAGACATTACACAATTTGGGGCTGACGGAAATAGCTGGGCCTCTCATTCTCTTTAGGCAATTAATGTTTTCCTACTACACTTCCAAGTTGCTGAAATCTACAACCCATTTACTTACTTTAGCTGATGATATACATATATGTTGAATGTTGTTTGATTTGATGATGATGACTGTTGTGCAAAAAGGACTGGGCTAAATGTGCTTATGTGGTTATTTGACAAAGTGATTTTATAATGTGCTTACTTGGTTGATTGTCAATATGTATCTGACAAAGTGCATATGTGTTAATGTGCTTATGTGCTTAATTGATTATATGCTTAGATACTCTGAAAGTGCATATGTGATTAATGTGCTTATGTGCTTAATTGATTATATGCTTAGATACTCTGAAAGTGCATATGTGATTAATGTGCTTATGTGCTTAATTGATTATGTGCTTAGATACTCTGGAAGTGCTTATGTGGTTATTTGACAAAGTGATTATATGTTAATCTAGTTGTGGGTTTACATTGTCATGTGTGCTTGATGTATATTACTCATTTCTAATACTGTGATTTGCACACCTGTTTAAACAAATATGATCTTATTGTAAACCATCTGCTGCTTATTAAAGAGAATGAAAGTTATCTGATTAAAGTGTTGTAAAGTCCTTTTTTAGATATATGTGTACAAAGGACTTAGATTTTAAAGATCAGAAATGTTAGGTTGATCTTTCAATAGAAGTCACTCTGCATAAAAGAGGTATGATATAAGCAGAGTAGCATAAGAATGAATCTTTGCTGTATTTGTGTATGTCAGAGTTTGTAAAAGTCCTTTCAATATGTAATGATGTAATATTGTAAGAAAGGACTTAGTTAGAAAAGATCAAGTCTCTTAGGTTGATCAGTCTATACGATCGTAGAATGGACACTACGATTTCTTTCAAAGAATACTCACGTCTGTATAGATCGTAGAGTCAACTCTACGATTCCTTACCAAGATAACTCTACGATCATCAAAGAGAGTCAGAAGTGCAAGAAGTCTACAGGATATTCAAGTAAAATTAAAGAACTGTTCAAGTACAAATCGTAGAGCTGAACTCTACGATCGTCGAACAGACAGCCAAGCTAGCCTGTAGATAACGCTGAACCAGAGAAGAAATGTACTATACGATACACACTCTCTAGCAAAATCGTAGAGTAAACTTGATGAGCAAGCTTACAAGGACTGGAATTTATGCAGATAGAAGAAGTCGTAGAGTGGAACAGAATGACAAGGCAATACAGAAGATTGCTTTACACATGGAACAATCGTTGAGTAGAATTAAAGGATGAAGCAACAAAGACTACAACTCAACGATTTCACTAAGAAGCACGGCAGTTCACAAACTCTACGATTTGAACAAAAGGACAAGATTGTAGAACGAAATCATAAAGCAAAGCACTGCAGACAAACTCTACGATCTGTTCACAAAAGCAAGATCGCAGAGTAAAAGAGAAGTACGCTCCATCTCCACCATTTACACCACAACATACTTCAGATAACGAGTGGAGATGAATTCGTAGAGTCCAGATGAGCAGACAGTCACTCTACGATAACCATAAACAGCAAAGAATCATAACTGCAATTTAGTATGAGAGAAAAGAGAATACTCCTCACCCATATTCAAGAAAGAGTAAGTGCTCTTGAGAAATAAGATGCATGTCAGAGTCACATAAGACTTTGTGCCTAAACGACTATAAGTCAGGACCCACTGCTCAGGAAGATGGTGAATAAAGTCAGAAATGGGACATCTCTGAATGCATCAGAATAGTTGGTTCTAAAAGTCAAGGAAGATATTTATTGATGAATCAGAAGATTAATTAACAAAGGAAATAAAAATCCTTGCTGAACCAATCTGGGTGTGCAACGGCTATAAATTCAGAGAAAGCTGAGCTACAGGTCAATATATCAGAGCATGTCAGAAAAGGGTAAAGCACTGACACAAGCGGCAAGAAAGTCAACATTGAAGATATTAAAGATCTGCACAAAGCCAAAGGAAACCAACGGGATTTCTTTCAACGGTAAAATTTGCTCTGAGATATAAAGGCTTACATAACAAACAGAAAAGTAGTTGTTGAAAAAAAAAGTACGAGAGAGATGATAGTAGACAATAACCGATCGTAGAGTGGAACAAAATATGAACATGCTGAAGGACTCTACGATCTATCAGAACACTAACACTGAATTGAGAGAGACATAGAGATAAATAACTTTATTACAAGAGAAGTGTTAAGAGCTTCTAGGCACATGGAAGAGAGAAGCTTAAACGCCAACTTGATACATACATTGTAGCAACTGAGTACCAAAAGGAAGAAGCATCACAGTCATCTTAGGAGTTCATCTCGAGAAGTTATCAAGTATCAAAGGAGCTAAAGTGCAAAAGCCTAGCATCACAATGGGTGATCATGAGTAGTTGCTGAATACAGAAGGAAGAAGAACATCAACAGAAAATATCAGCAGCATTCAAAGATCGATCACAAGCTGCTGCTAAGCACCTAAAGATGAAGAAGAGCAAATGTTCTACTTAGCAACACAACTTCAACCTCTTTCAAACAATCAAGGAGCCAAGTCTGTTGGACTTGAAGAGGGCAGTTGTCCTTGTCATAGTGACTAAAGGAGCCAAGTCTGTTGGACTTGAAGAGGGCAGTAATGTCCTTGTCTTTGTGACTAAACTAACCAAACCTGCTGGGTTTGAAGGGTTCTTAGTGAACCAGAGTTTCCAGGCTAATGAGCTTGAAGGGTTCCGTATGAACCATTCTTAGTGAATTTCCTACTCGTTGTAGTAGAAGAGTGGAGTAGGAGTTATTCAGTCTCCGAACTACTTTAAACTCTCTGGTGTCATTTACTTTCAGTCATTTACATTTTGTCTTATATATATATATACATTTGACTGTGAATTAGTTTACTTAACAAGTGACATTCTTCAACTTAATCTTAAACTCAACGGAGAAGTTTTACAAAACTTTAAGGGGTGTTTTTCAAACTAATATTCCGCTGTGCAAACAAAATTTGATCCAATAAATTATTTGGTAATGAACTCTTAAAGCAAAAAGTTTCCAAGTGATCTATTTAACCCCCCTTCTAGATCATTTGTGTGCCTCTGGGAACTAACAATTGGTATCAGAGCAGGTTCACATGAACTTTTAAAGTTACGCTTTGAGTAAATCCTATGGCACTAGCAAATTTCTGTTTTTGAGTTTAAGTATTGAAGTAAAACACTTCGTTTGAACAAGCTTACAAAATAATGTTTTTCTTTCAGGTACTAATTGAATGTTGAGTGATTCCCTGTCTGATGCTGGATATTAATTGATATTAATACTTCCTAATACAAATTCAGATGATCTCAGCAAAGAAGCTATCGAGTGAACTTTCAAAGTTAATCTGGTGCTGCAAGTTGAAGAAATCAAAAGGATGTTCTGTTGACAAGAATTATTAATTGATTCACTCGAAGAATACAAACGTGTATTTTTGCCTTCAAACAAACTGGGAAGTTCAAATCTTGATGCCAAAGGACTCCGGATCCTATTCTTCTCGAAGGGAGCATCACTGTATCAAGCATTAACAAATCTACTTCTCACCGATTCTAAAAGTTTGAAGCAGAAGCAAGCTCAACAGAAATCTATGCTTAAAGTGTTAAATAATTTTCTATTTACCAAATGTCAACAGCTGAAATCAGTCTCGGATCTAAGTATTCACTCGATGGGCTCAACATTAAGCTTTCCGATAAGCTTAAGGACTTATATTCTAAGGATCTTATCTGAAGATGTGCGTCAAAGGAAGTGCTTCTTTTATCCAAGAATGGCATCAAGAGTTCTGTCAAGCTACATTATATGGTAATCAATGATAATATCCACAGGCAGCATTTCTCATTTCTTCTGGTGGATGATCTCTAGCTTGACTGATTTTTAAAGGAATCTAATTCAAAAGTCTTCAACGGTCTTCCGGAACTACTTCTCTGAAATTGGGAGGAAGATCGAATCACAGTTGTATACTTCACTGCAATATCCTTGGTGATGAGTTTTCAAAGTCATTCCTCCAAATCACAGTTATCAGGCCCGAGACCTGGAAATCAACTCAGCACGAATGAATGGACATATGTTTATCAATGATCACCGGATCTAAGAATCATTCTGCAGCTCATTAAAAATCAAGAAGAGTTGAAGAACCTCATTCATGTACAAAGCAGCTCATAAAATGAAGAAGTCCTTGCCAGGCACACCATGTGTACAGGTTCAGATTTAAAAGGCAAATGCTCTCAGTGTCAAAATTCTTCAAAACCATCTATGAATGAGAAGGGTGAGGAGATCAAGGCAGAAATGAGTAATCACGAATGATTTACTCTAAGTTTCAGAAATCACCCTTCAATCTGTGAAAAGAGAAAAAGTTCATCTCAAAGAAAAGTTCACACTCATAACCTTTGGCAGTAGGCTCTCCAACTTCAATACATCAGAAGAAGCTCTAAGCTTGAAATGGTTGAAGATTTATCTGCTTGATTCTATGAAAAAGTCAGCTCTATAAAATGCTAAACCAAAAGTCTTTTGATAAGCATGCATACTCACAAATCATTCTGGATGAAGATAATCCAAGCAGATCAACAGGAAGGAAACAATGCCACAGCCTCAAGAGGAAAGCTCAACGATATAAAGAAGGTGGAGAAATTTGTTCTGAAACTCAACAATGAATTTCGGAGTATGCCCTACTCAACGAATTTGCAGGATATCTCAAGGAAGCCAATCTTTGATAGATTGAGTAAAGTCTGAATACTGATGCATAAAGAAGATTTGAATCTTGGGATTCTCTAGAAGAGAAAGAAGCTGGTCATAAAAGAAGGCATCTATTAGTCTTTACCTCACCTATTGATTTAGTGAATCTTGTTGGAATGTTTGTCACTAATATCATGGTTAGATAAAAGATCACTCAAGTCAGAAGAAAGTTCATCTCACAAAGAAGGATCGTAGAGTATGTCAGGCGATCGCAGAATAAGGCTTGGAAAAATGAAACGTCCTCTCCAAAGAACGTAGAGTTATCTCCTCGTCATAAAGCTCAAGATCGTAGAATCAACACAGTCAGTCACTCTACGACTCTCTACAACCAGTCTACGAAACCAGCAAAATCAAAGAGCAACCTCTACATGATAACCAGAGTCATGACAAAGATCCTTACAAAGTCCTTTCAGAAGGCTGTCCTTGAGCTATCAACCAGTCTTAACAAAGATCATAGAGAAGGTCAAATCATAACTCTACGATTGCACTTCAGGCAAGATCATAAAATGGCTAAGCCAAGTCGTAGAGTAAGAAAGCAAGCTCAGAAGTACAAAACTCATCAAAAGGCAATTTGGGATAATTATTGTCAACTCTACTTCTTCAGAAGGAAAGTAGAAGGTAAATCGGTTCTTCATTGGACTACCTTTCTCATTCCAGTCACAAAGTCCCAAAACAATGTGATTGATGAACCAAATGCACTTACCTCTTCGATCATAATCTCAAAATTCTATGACTGATAACCAAGCAAGCCATATCATCCCAAATCGTAGAGTCACCATGATCATCTTCCTGATCGTAGAACATTGAGTCTACGTTTGCATCTCATAACAATATTTTTCCCATACACTCCTTCATAGCCTTTTGCCAGCATACAATTCACACCAGTTTATCAAGGTCACCTATTGAAAGGATGATGGTTGAGTGTCTTGCAGCCAACTCTACGAACTGGTTAAGCTTACTACAGAGAAAGTGAACCTCACGCCCTTCAAACTCAAGTGGGTTAGAATACTTGATGTGCTTCAGTTATGGAAAATAAAAAGGTTAAACCCACGTTCTTCAAATGAGTATCTGACACGTGTACTCTGCAAAAACAAGAGGGAACTAGCATAAGTCTTGTTTTTAAACTGACAATGGTCATTTCCCGTCAGTTGTCAATACCCATTCTCCCAAAACTCATCAAAACCCTAGAAATCGAAAACTCTTCTTAAACCGATATTGGTATCTCTCCCTGTGCTATTCCTAAATCAGTTTAATCACATGGCATCTCTTCAAGTCATTCCTGGAAATCTAGTTTGTTTTGAAAAATTCAGAGATGCAGAGCAGAAATTCAAAGATATTCTTCATCTGGTCAAGAATGCTGGTTTCACCCAATGTTTGGAAACCAACACCAGGATTTTCTCTTCGCTCGTTAAAGAATTATATTCAAACGCTGATTATCGAGGTAACACCCTCTTCTCAAGGGTTAAAGAAATCGCAGTGCAAATAGGAGTTTCTGAAATCAATCTCAGTCTAGGTATTCCAAGCGGAGGAATTACTTCTCTTGAAAAGATTAACATTGAACTTGGACTGGAATTGATGGGCTATGAAAAGAAGTCTCCTCTCAAAGGAATCAAGAAGAAAGATTTCCCTCAGCAGTATGAGTTTCTGGCTGACATTGTTGGAAAGAGTATTCTGTGCAAAGACACTGCATATGATACTATCAGTGAAGATCAACTGAGGCTGATGACTGCTATTGCTCAAAGAAAGAAAATCAACTTCGGAGCAGTTCTCTTAGGATGGATAAAGAGATGGATAGATGATGCAAAGACAAGAGCTGAAGCAGGAAAGCCAACTCCCAAGATGCCCTATGGGAGATTCATAAGCATCATTTTGAAGAAATTGCTGGTAAATGAAATTGGGGAAGATGAAGGAGAAGTTCTAAACTGCAATAAAAGAATTACTCCAAGGTTGTTTGAAGATTGGAAAAAGAACCCTCATGCCAATAAGGGTAAGAAGTCACGAGGTTCTATGAGCTTCAGCAGTAAAATGGAGGTGAAATCGAAAGGAAACGGAAAAAGGGAAATGGAAGAAATATCTGAGGAGATATTACAGGAGGAAAATGAACAATCAAGAAACAAAACTCTTGTGATCTATGATAGTCAGGAATCAGAGAAGAAAAGAAAATTCATTGAAATAGAGAAGACTGAAGAAGAGAAAGATGTCTGTTCAGGGAAAGCTAAGAAGGAAAAGATGAATCCCAAAGTATCTGAAGTGAAGAAGAAGAAGAAGAAGACAGAAAAGAAAGTTCCTCACATTGCTCCAAGAAGAAGTTGGAGAATCAGAGAACAGTGGAAAAGCTCAATCATTACAGGACCACCTCAGGTGATAGAAATTGATGATGATGAAGCAAGTTCGGATTCTGAAGAAAGAACACCTGGCAGTTCAAAAGAGGAAACATCTACAGGCTCTTCAGAGGAAAGATCAGAATATCTTAAAAATAGCCTATCTGAAAAGGAAATCTTTTTGGGTTCTGATCAGGAAATTAAACCAGTTGAAAAGGACTCAACACCTGAGTTCAACAAGGATGATGATGTAGCTGAAGAAGATGATGTACCAAGGGAACAATGCTCTGAAAATTCTGAAGTTGGAAAGACTGAATCAGATGAAAAAGGAGACTGTCAAGAAACTGTGGTGAAAGAAGATAAACACCTTTAAGAAGAGACCAGCACTCATGATTTGGAAGAATCAAAAGACGGGTCAAGAAGAGGATTAAGTGGCTTTATGAAGAAAATAGGCAGGAGTTCAAAAACAAGTCATAAGGAGAGACAAATAAGGATAAAAGCTGAAAAGAAGCTGAAGAAAGTAAGACTGCTGAGAAAACTGGAAAAGCAAAAATTTGAAGCATATCGATTGAAGCAGATCAAAAGGAGACGTAGAGAAAGAAGGAGGCATGCCAGCCAGATGGAAAGATGCTCTATTACTTGGGATAATAATCATCTGTTAAGTTTCTTTCCCATTTTACCACTTCTAAAGGCTATATTCATGAATGATCAAAGTTCTATTAGTTGGAGCTACTCAACTTTTCCAAATCTTTTATTAGTAGCTCAACATTTCACAAAGGCAATGACCCTTGCAACCACACTGATAAGTAGTGAACCTTTCTATTCTCACTACCAAAGTTGCCAGGAAATATCCATCTGGAATCTGTCCAGCTCTAAATCTTCTAGCCAGTCTGTGGAAAATCAAAATGCAGAAATCAGAAAGTCCTCGGCTGTGACTTACTAAACTCTTAATCACCCTGCACCACCTCCCTGTTCGTAAAGTCCCAAAACTTTGCAAATATTTCTCAAAATACCAATTCTCCAGTCATAGAGTCCCAACACTCTATGGACCATGAAAATGTACTTACTCTTAGTCTCGTAGAGTCTCAAAACTCTGTGTTAGACTTCAAAATATCCTTCTAAATCCGCAGTAACTCTGCAAGCTCCATACATATCATAATTGATGATGTCAAAAAGGGGGAGAGAATACAAAGGGAGCTATGAAGAAGGAGAATCAACCAACTAAGGGGGAGACAGCTAAGGGGGAGCTATGAAGAAGGGGGAGCAACCAACTAAGGGGGAGCTATGAAGATCAGATTCAACCAGCCAAGAGGAAGACAGCTAGCAAAACTGAGTGGGAGAAAAGTTAAAACATGAAGAGCAGCTGTAAGTATGTATAATATAACCTTTTGTAAGAATGCTCATTTAATAAAATCATCCTTTTGCACTAGCCATACAGTATTTCACTGTATCGTAAGACATAATTTACCTGTCAAGTAGATGCATTATATGAATGTCCTATCAATAAGTCTATTAGTTTTGTCATCATCAAATAGGGGGAGATTGTTGAATGTTGTTTGATTTGATGATGATGACTGTTGTGCAAAAAGGACTGGGCTAAATGTGCTTATGTGGTTATTTGACAAAGTGATTTTATAATGTGCTTACTTGGTTGATTGTCAATATGTATCTGACAAAGTGCATATGTGTTAATGTGCTTATGTGCTTAATTGATTATATGCTTAGATACTCTGAAAGTGCATATGTGATTAATGTGCTTATGTGCTTAATTGATTATATGCTTAGATACTCTGAAAGTGCATATGTGATTAATGTGCTTATGTGCTTAATTGATTATGTGCTTAGATACTCTGGAAGTGCTTATGTGGTTATTTGACAAAGTGATTATATGTTAATCTAATTGTGGGTTTACATTGTCATGTGTGCTTGATGTATATTACTCATTTCTAATACTGTGATTTGCACACCTGTTTAAACAAATATGATCTTATTGTAAACCATCTGCTGCTTATTAAAGAGAATGAAAGTTATCTGATTAAAGTGTTGTAAAGTCCTTTTTTAGATATATGTGTACAAATGACTTAGATTTTAAAGATCAGAAATGTTAGGTTGATCTTTCAATAGAAGTCACTCTGCATAAAAGAGGTATGATATAAGCAGAGTAGCATAAGAATGAATCTTTGCTGTATTTGTGTATGTCAGAGTTTGTAAAAGTCCTTTCAATATGTAATGATGTAATATTGTAAGAAAGGACTTAGTTAGAAAAGATCAAGTCTGTTAGGTTGATCAGTCTATACGATCGTAGAACGGACACTACGATTTCTTTCAAAGAATACTCACGTCTGTATAGATCGTAGAGTCAACTCTACGATTCCTTACCAAGATAACTCTACGATCATCAAAGAGAGTCAGAAGTGCAAGAAGTCTACAGGATATTCAAGTAAAATTAAAGAACTGTTCAAGTACAAATCGTAGAGCTGAACTCTACGATCGTCGAACAGACAGCCAAGCTAGCCTGTAGATAACGCTGAACCAGAGAAGAAATGTACTCTACGATACACACTCTCTAGCAAAATCGTAGAGTAAACTTGATGAGCAAGCTTACAAGGACTGGAATTTATGCAGATAGAAGAAGTCGTAGAGTGGAACAGAATGACAAGGCAATATAGAAGATTGCTTTACACATGGAACAATCGTTGAGTAGAATTAAAGGATGAAGCAACAAAGACTACAACTCAACGATTTCACTAAGAAGCACGGCAGTTCACAAACTCTATGATTTGAACAAAAGGACAAGATCGTAGAACGAAATCATAAAGCAAAGCATTGCAGACAAACTCTACGATCTGTTCACAAAAGCAAGATCGCAGAGTAAAAGAGAAGTACGCTCCATGTCCACCATTTACACCACAACATACTTCAGATAACGAGTGGAGATGAATTCGTAGAGTCCAGATGAGCAGACAGTCACTCTATGATAACCATAAACAGCAAAGAATCATAACTGCAATTTAGTATGAGAGAAAAGAGAATACTCCTCACCCATATTCAAGAAAGAGTAAGTGCTCTTGAGAAATAAGATGCATGCCAGAGTCACAGAAGACTTTGTGCCTAAATGACTATAAGTCAGGACCCACTGCTCAGGAAGATGGTGAATAAAGTCAGAAATGGGACATCTCTGAATGCATCAGAATAGTTGGTTCTAAAAGTCAAGGAAGGTATTTATTGATGAATCAGAAGATTAATTAACAAAGGAAATAAAAATCCTTGCTGAACCAATCTGGGTGTGCAACGGCTATAAATTCAGAGAAAGCTGAGCTACAGGTCAATATATTAGAGCATGTCAGAAAAGGGTAAAGCACTGACACAAGCGGCAAGAAAGTCAACATTGAAGATATTAAAGATCTGCACAAAGCCAAAGGAAACCAACGGGATTTCTTTCAACGGTAAAATTTGCTCTGAGATATAAAGGCTTACATAACAAACAGAAAAGTAGTTGTTGAAAAAAAAAATACGAGAGAGATGATAGTAGACAATAACCGATCGTAGAGTGGAACAAAATATGAACATGCTGAAGGACTCTACGATCTATCAGAACACTAACACTGAATTGAGAGAGACATAGAGATAAATAACTTTATTACAAGAGAAGTGTTAAGAGCTTCTAGGCACATGGAAGAGAGAAGCTTAAACGCCAACTTGATACATACATTGTAGCAACTGAGTACCAAAAGGAAGAAGCATCACAGTCATCTTAGGAGTTCATCTCAAGAAGTTATCAAGTATCAAAGGAGCTAAAGTGCAAAAGCCTAGCATCACAATGGGTGATCATGAGTAGTTGCTGAATACAGAAGGAAGAAGAACATCAACAGAAAATATCAGCAGCATTCAAAGATCGATCACAAGCTGCTGCTAAGTACCTAAAGATGAAGAAGAGAAAATGTTCTACTTAGCAGCACAACTTCAACCTCTTTCAAACAATCAAGGAGCCAAGTCTGTTGGACTTGAAGAGGGCAGTTGTCCTTGTCATAGTGACTAAAGGAGCCAAGTCTGTTGGACTTGAAGAGGGCAGTAATGTCCTTGTCTTTGTGACTAAACTAACCAAACCTGCTGGGTTTGAAGGGTTCTTAGTGAACCAGAGTTTCCAGGCTAATGAGCTTGAAGGGTTCCGTATGAACCATTCTTAGTGGATTTCCTACTCGTTGTAGTAGAAGAGTGGAGTAGGAGTTATTCAGTCTCCGAACTACTTTAAACTCTCTGGTGTCATTTACTTTCAGTCATTTACATTTTGTCTTATATATATATATACATTTGACTGTGAATTAGTTTACTTAACAAGTGACATTCTTCAACTTAATCTTATTAAACTCAACGGAGAAGTTTTACAAAACTTTAAGGGGTGTTTTTCAAACTAATATTCCGTTGTGCAAACAAATCCTGATCCAATAAATTATTTGGTAATCAACTCTTAAAGCAAAAAGTTTCCAAGTGATCTATTCAACCCCCCCTTCTAGATCATTTGTGTGCCTCTGGGAACTAACAATATATATAATCCCTCAGTCAAGGTGCAATTAATGCAACAAAGACTTCTTCTTTTCTTGCACACAATGATGCCGAAAATGCCCTCCTCTAGTTAATACATGTAGTCTGTATGTACATGTATTAAGACGTAACACTCCTACACATTTTACTACCACCGAATTGGTTCAGATGGGTTTCCAGTTGTTAGCTAATTGAATACCACTGACTACCCGATTCTTAATATTAAACACAAAGATTGGGTTAAATTAATAATCGGGTCACATAACATTGTTAGGAATTAAATTAAATTACCAAACCACTATAATTAAATAAATTAGTAATTAACATTTCTTTAAATCAAAATCCATGTAATTAATTAATACCTTAATTTAAATTACATTACTCTCCTTTTCGTTTCATTTCAAAAGAACAAATATACACATATATCTATATATATCCATTTAGTCACATTAATGTGAGCAAAAATTTAATTAATATCATTTCATTAATAAAATTTTGTTATAGAAATTCTTGACCATTACAACTTTAGTGTCTCCACACAAATGATTATGAGATCAATCATCCTCTTCAATAGAGCAAGTATAGTATGTACTAATTTATCCAGATTAATTAACCCCACATTAGTGATCTTACGATTAGGAATATTTTAGTTTTAAGTTATCTAGAATTTAGACCACATTAACATGAACTCTTCATGATTCTAAAAGCACTGCTCAAAAACTATGGATTTATCACATTAATTAATTCATATAATTAAACATCGATAATTAAACTCCTTTAAATAAATGAATCTTTTATCATATTAAATATGATTGGCTTGAGGGCACACTACTTTCACATGACTCATCATCATTTTTGATAAAATTAAACTCTTTGATTGTTTCATCAAAACGAATGTTCCATCTTTGAGAAACATATTTCAATCCATAAATGGATCGTTGTATTAGTCACTTGATTTACTCAATCTTTAGAAACAAATCTCTTTGGTTATATCATATATACATTCTCTTTTATTTATTTATTTATTTATTGAAGAAGGTCATCTTTGTTGGTTTTTAATATCCATGAACATGCAATTAAATTACATTTAAGAAGCGGAAGTATGAAAAATCAGAATTTAAATTTTTTTTATTACAAACCATAATCCATGATCGACCTTTATGCATAACTATTAATTAACAAGAAGGAGAGAGAGAATTATACTCTTATAGATTCTAGCTTTCCACAAGTATGTGTTCAACTCTAATTCCTTTATGTTCTCCTTGAATTATACCGATTAGATTCCTTTGATCAACGTCAGCCACCCAAGTATTTGAGCTCTAGAGGTGATCCACCAAGGAAGAATAAGGATTTAAGAAGTGATGGTAAACCCTAATTTTTCCTCTCTTTTAATTTCTTAGATCTAGAGAATTTGTGAGTACTCTCTCAAAACTTGTGGAAGTGTATGATCCATAATAAGACATCTATTATTTATAGATATAGTCAACCCTCCTAACACATTTAGGAATATGGTTTTTAATTAAACTCCTAATCTAATTATGAACTTAATTAATTTAATATAATAATTACAATTTCTAAACCATTTTGGAACCTAATTATTAATTATGAGAGTACTCTTATTAATTAATTCCTAACCCATTTAGGAACTAAATAATAATGATAATAATAATAATAATAATAATAATAATAATAATAATAATAATAATAATAATAATAATAATAATAACGAGACTTCTTTTATTAATTTATAATTAGTATTTCCAAAATACTAAAAAATAAATATTAAGCTATTTAATTTATTCTATCCTTATAGTATAAATTAAATATACTTAATTCATTATTACAATTATGCCATTTACTTCTTAAATAATTAATTTTCTTTTGTGGTGTGACCCTTTAGGTTCTCCATATTAAACCGGTTGTAGAATAAATCAATTAGAACAATTCTAATCTTATTTAAATAAATAAATTAAAATATTAATTCATTTAAATAAATAATATTTATTCTATAATAAGGGTAAACCTCCTTAACGATCAACGACTTTTTAGGTAATATAGATTTCAACATTTAATCATAAAAGAACCTTTCAATGAATAGTTATCGTACAATTCAATCATTCTACCATATAATGTCTCAATCAAATGTAAGACATAGATTGATTGTCAAGTCTTATTTTATTTGATCGTATGCATTTCGATTTTTAAATGCACAACTCTATTAAATATAAATTAGAAACTCATTTCTAATTTTCATTATGCCTTGGTCAAGGACTATCGAGTTATCATTTATTGAATCGCATAGAACATTTTCTCCTTTTGCTAGAAGTGGTAGATTCTTTGTTGACTATTCACCTATCTCCATGTACAACTTATTATATCTAAGCATACCCTTTGATATACCTTAAAGGTCTCAAGGAATATGTCAAAGTATAACTTATCATACACAAGATACTATGATGATCTCAAGTCCAATGATCACTTGCACTACTATCACATTTGGAATTTCTATTGACAGTCGAGTAAAACTCTATTAGGCATTCCTTTAGCGAGTCATGTTCAATGAACTTATTCTTTAATAAGCACCTACACACTTGATTTAGTGTCTCTACACAAATGATTATGAGATCAATCATCTTCTTCACAAGAGCAAACATAGTATGTACTAATCTATCCAGATTCCTAATCCCTATTTTAGTAATCCCACGATTAGGAATAAGTTTAGTTTTGAGCTATCTTGAATTTAGATCTCATTAACATGATCATCATCATGATTCTAAAAGCATTGCTCAACAACTGTGGGTTTATCTCAATTAATGTCATCTATTAAATATGGATAAAGAAAATGTCTTTGTGTAAATAAATTTTTATTAATAAACGAATAAGATTATTAAGTATATGCAATTTCACATCAAATATAACTGGCTTGTATGCATACTACTTTCAATCTCCCATTTGCACTAAAGTTAATCGCCATGGTATCTCATACCCATCTTCTCTAAGTGACGAGTAAACTACTATTGAGTTAACGTATTAGTAAATGTATCTATAATATTATTTTGAGAGTCTACTTGTTCTAGGGTGACATCTCCTCTTTCAATGATTTCTCTAATCAAATGAAATTGCTACAACATGTGTTTGGACTTTTGATGAGACCTGGGTTCCTTGGCTTCTGCAACAGCTCCCGTGTTATCATAAAATAAAGGAACTAGTCCTTGAATGCTAGGAACCATCCCGAGTTCAGTTACAAACTTTTTCATCCAAATAGCTTTCTTTGCAGTTTCACTTGTAGCTATGTACTATGTCTCTGTCACTAAATCAACAAATGTTTGCTGCTTAGACTTTTTCCAACTCACTGCACCACTGTTTATGGTAAATATAACCCGAAATAGATTTACTATCATCCCAGTCAATTTGAAAACTTAAGTCTGTATAGCCCTCTAGTTTCAAATTAGACCAACCGTAGACAAGAAATACATCCTTAGTTCTTCTTAAATACTTTAAGATATTTTTCACTACCTTCTAGTGTTCTTCTTCAGGATTAGACTGATATTTGTTTGTTACACTAAGTGCATGAGAAACATAAGGTCTAATACATATTATCCCGTACATGTTAGATCCTATCACTGAGACATATGGAATCTTACTCATACAGTCTCTCTCTTCAGGTGTCTTTAGGGCATATTTCTTGGAGAGATTTATTCCATGACCCATCGACACGAGCCTTGGAATCTTCCATGCTAAACTTCTTTAGCATCAAATTAATGTACGGTCCTTCGGACAAGCCTAGCATACGATTAGATCTATCTCTATAGATCTTTATCCCCAAAATTTAAGATGCTTCTCCCAAATCCTTCATGGAGAAGTGTTTAGATAATCATATTTTGATTGATTGAAACATATGAACATCATTCTCTATCAATAATATATCATTAAAATATAATACTAGGAATATCATAATGCTCCCACTAACCTTTTTGTACACACATGGTTCATCCTCGTTTTTGATAAAATCAAATTCTTTGATTGTCTCATCAAAACAAATGTTTTACCTTCGAGAAGCTTGCTTCAATCCATAGATGGATCATTCTAACTTATAGACTTGATTTGTTCTAACCTTTAAAAAAAAATGCTCTAGTTGTATCATATATACATCATCTTCTAGTTTTCTATTGAGGAAGACCATTTTCACATCCATTTAGTATATCTCATAGTCATGATAAGCTGCAATTGCAAGTAAATTCCGAATAGACTTAAGCATCGCTACTGGTGAGAAGATTTCATCATAGTCAACACATTGTCTTTGTTTGAAACCTTTTGCAACCAGTCGAACCTTATATGTCTCTACCTTGCCGTTTGCTCCAGTCTTTTTCTTAAAGACCCCTTTACACCTAATAGGCTTAATGCCCTCAGGTGGAGTAACTAAAGTCCATACTTGGTTCTCATACATGGAATCCGTCTCGAATTTCATGGCTACTAGCCATTTATTTGAGTCTTTATTACTCATTGTCTCTTTGTAAGTTAATGGATAATCATCATCTATGATGCATACCTCATCATTATCTTCTATGATGAATCCATACCTTTCAGGCATCTTCGACACTGTTCCAGATTTATGAATAGGTTGTGGTACAGTAGGTTGTGTTACTTGATCAGGTACCTCGCTTTGACCCATAGTGTTTTATGGTTCTTGAGCTTCTTCAAGGTCTGTTTTACTCCCACTGACCCTTTCGAGGATAAACTTCTTTTCCAAAAAGGTAATATGTTTCATAACAAACACCTTTTGATCAGTAGGATGATAGAAATAATACCCTATAGTTTCTTTAGGGTATCCCACAAATTTACACTTATAAGATATTATCTCTAGCTTATCATGCTAAAACCTTTTGACATAAGTCGGACAATCTCAAATCTTAACATACTTAAGATTAGTTTCCTTCCTGTCCATATTTCATATGGAGTCTTAGGAACATATTTAGAAGGTACCTTGTTAAGTAGGTATGTAGCCGTTTCTAGGGTATAACCCAAAATAAAATAAAATTGGAAGATCGGTAAAACTCATCATAGAACGAACCATGTCCAACAAGGTTAAATTTCTCCTTTCAAATACACCATTTAATTGTGGCGTTGCTGGTGGAGTCCATTGTGAGATGATACCATTTTCTTTGAGATAATCGAGAAACTCATTGCTTAAGTATTTACCTCCTCGATCCGATCGAATAATTTTAATACTCTTGCCAGTTTGTTTCTCTACTTCACTTTTGTATTCTTTGAACTTTTTAAATGATTCAGACTTGTATTTCACCAAATACACATATCCAAATCTAAAGTGAACATCAGTGAAGGTAATAAAATATGAATATATCCTCCTTATGCATGTGTTGTCATAGATCCACATACATCTGTGTATACCAACTCTAATAACTCTGTAACTCTTTCTCCTTTTCCACTAAAAGGAGATTTGGTCATCTTTCCCATGAGACAAGATTCACAAGTTGGATATGATTCGTAATCAGATAACTCTAAAAGCCCATCTTTATACAACTTGTTTAATCTTGTTTTATTAATATAACAGTGTCTATAGTGCCATATAAAGGTATAATTTACATGATCTCTTTTTCTTTTGTTAGCTTGTTCAATTTGTAATATTTTTCCATACAAGTCAAGTAAGTAAAGTTCATTTAATAAATTGCCAACACCATATAAAACATTATTTTTATAAATGGAACAACTGTTGTTCTTTATTATAATTTCAAAACCATCATTGTCCAACATAAGAATAGAAATAATGTTTCTAATAAGTACTGAAACATAATAACAATTATTAAAACTAATGGACTTGCCTGTAGGCAATACTAAACAATAAGTTCATACGACTAATGCAGCAACCTTTGCTCCATTCCCCACGCGCAGGATAACTTCATCTTTGTTTATCTTTCTACTTTTGCTTAGTCTCTGTATAGTATTGCATATGTGAGAACCACATCCAGTATCTAATACCCAAGTAGAACTTTGACTTACAGAAATATTTATTTCAATCATGAACAAACCTTGATATGAAGTTGAAGCTTCTTCAAACTTCTTCTGCTTTAGATCTTCAAGGTACTCCGTGCAGTTCCTCTTCCAGTGACACGACTTGTTGCAATGGAAGCATATTCCTTTGCTATTAGGATCAACTTTCTTATTGTCCTTTTCTTTTGCCTTTCCCTTAGCCTTTTTCTTATTCTTCTTTTTAGAAGAACCATTGGACCTCTTCCTTTTCTTGGAAGAATAATCCACCAACAAGACTTGACCCTTCTTGGATGGGAAGTGACCCTCCGTAGTTTTTAACATGTTAAGTAACTCAAGAAAGCTAACGTTTAACTTATTCATGTGAAAATTCACAACAAATTGTGAGAAGGTGTCTGGGAGTGATTGCAAGATCAGATCTTGACTTAACTCCCCATCCATCAGGAACCCTAAGTGTCCAAGTTGTTCAATCAGATTAATCATCTTTAGGACATGAGTCTTAATGGTAGTGCCCTCGGTCATCCAAGATTGAAAGAGCTCCTTAGATATCTGATATCTATCATTCCTACTTTGCTCACCATAAAGGTCCTTAAGGTGCAGCAATATAGCAGGAGTATCCATTTTTTCATGCTGACGCTGAAGCTCGTTACTCATGGATGCGAGCATGATGCATTGAGCCATAATTGCATCATTTTGCCACTTCTTAAAAGTAGCAATTTCTTCTTTATAGGCTTTTTTTGTGACAATTGCAGGGACAGACTTATTTAGAACATAAGAAATCTTTTCAGCAATGAGAACATTTCTCAGATTCCTTAACCAGTCCATGTAATTCGAACCGATCAGTTTGTTAGCATCAAGTATGCAACGCAGTGATAGTGAGTTTGACATTTGCAAAATTCTACATGTGAAAAAGATAATATTTTAGCATACATTCATTTTATTAATTACCAAAATAAATTAGGTCTTTATTTAAATTGGTATCTTCTACTATTTTTATCAAACTATATTACTCTCCTTATATTGTTTGACAAATCTAATTAAAGATTTGCTGGTGAGAATAAGGATCCTATTTTAAATGTATATAACCTTGTCACAATAAACTATATATAAATAAATAGGTAGACAACTCTTTGTCAATGTCAATTATATCAACATGTAACTCCTTGTATTTTGCCTCTTGAATTATTATGATCATATGTGACACCTCTAAATCAAAATTATCCAAGTTAAGTCTGACCTAGCATTTCCATATGAATGAAGAGAAAAATACTATCCTTGTGTGACAAAAAAAATAGTAATGTTCAATTCCTTTATAAACATCAACTATGTAATAAAACAACATCTCAAATAATTAATATAAGCCTTGTATGACACAACAAACATATATTGATTATTTGGTACTCTATTATTTTATCTTGCTAGAAGACGACATTCGATATTTCAAATATCTATGAACGTTACAACTTAATATAATTTATCTTGAGGGGTTTATTATTAATTGTTTCATCTTGTTTAGTTTGCATGCACACGCACACACACACACACACACACACACACACACACACATATATAGCATGCACATATAGAATACTATATTCTACTTGGATTGATTATGGACTTTTATTCTAGTTTGGTTTAGAGACACTAAGTGAACCAAAAGGTCAAACTTTGGGTGCAAGAATAAATATATTGAATATAACTATTACATTCAATAACTTGGGCTCCTTTATAAACGAGCCTTCTTACGCTCCTTGCTTCTTTGCTCCAATTCTTCAAAATAATTCTAACTAATCCTATTACAAAACTATTTATAGTAAATAGAAACTTTGACCTGCAGTCAAGGGAAAATATATAGGGAGGGAGATGGAATTATACATAAGAAAAATTAAAAAGACGAAGTACGCAGACCCCATTTATAAAACGCATTCATTCATGCATCCATGTCCAATCACACATTGGTCAATAGTCCATAATCAATCCCAATTTGTTATCATATATATCAACATATTTATCAATAAATAATAACCATTCTATATATGCATTGATATCATTTAATGGGCAATTTAAAGTTGCATGAAATTAAATTTCAAGTTTAAAATAACTATTTATTTTAATCATAAAATCATGTAAAATAGCCCTTTATTTTAATTATTGAAAAACACACAAAATTTTAAAAAACTATAAAAAACAGCGAGGTTCAAAGCAGCTGCTTCGGCCTCTCACGCAGTTACGTCAGCACCTGCTGTAGTTCGCAATTTTGCTAGGAAAAAATGATTTTTGATCTTTTGCATCCAAAACATGATTTTTTTATAATTGTTTTCAACACCCATGATTTTATACAATATGTATGCCCAATTAAATTGTTCTAAACACATACCCATACATATATAAAATCATAACAATTAATAATTTGCATAAAGTTTGGCTCTTGATGCCACTATTGGTTTGTAATCTCTATGAATATGCAATCAAATTACATATAAGCAGCGGAAGCATGGAAAATCAGAATTTAAATTTTTTACTACAAACCATAATCTAAGATCAACCTTTACGCATAACTATTCGTTAATAAGAAGAAGATAGAGAATTATACCTATGTAGATTCTAGGTTTCCACATGTACGTGATCAACTCGAATTCCTTCGTGTTCTTCTTGAATTCCATCGATTAGATACCTTTGATCGACGTCAGCTGTGACACCCCCAAATTCGGGTCTCAAATACCCGAATCAGGTCATCACGATCCAATACAAACATCCACCTCTAAACAACATATATTAACTAAAGGCGGAATAATAAATATATGTTGTTCATTTAAAATGTGTTACTAGTCCCAAGATACGGTAACCTTACACAAAAGTACACAAATACCCTTAATAAAGTACTTAGGGTTTACATTACATTACATTACAAGTAATTTAGCTAACTAAAAGGCTGCATCCTGAAGTCTATCACTTCCTCTTTTCCTTTACCCTTGTTCTTCCTAGAAGCCTCAGGTTTCACTGTAATAAGGTTCATGATATAGCAAGGGTGAGCAACTAGTTTGCTTAACAAGTTTAAATAACAACAAGAGATAATATATCATGAATGAAAGGGAATAGCTGAAACAATTTAACAATATGAATAACATAAGCAGGAATAATGATTTGCTTTTAGAGTCAAGATAGTCAAGTAGACTATGAACTATAAACTTCCACTGGAGTCAATAGCTGGTTGACCCAATGGTTACTATCAGAAATATGTACTTGAGGGGATCAGCCTCTCGTACAATATGTGTATGCATAACATTTAATTTTCACGTTTTGTACCTAATATTAGATACAGGGTACTCCCCTATAATAAATGGGTGTTCATAATAGTCTAAGAATCCGCATCTTCAATAATTTGGATAGCTTTTAAAATCTTTAGCATAAATGTCTAGCCGAACAATGGCTTAGAACCTACTTTGAACAGTTTTTTAAACAGTAGAACATTAAATAAGGTACAAGTAAAAGAATGTACAAGACACCAAGTGCGAATAACAACAACATCGATGTGGAATAATTGTAAAGTAATTAAACCACTCAAAGCATGCTTGAAATTATAGTTCAAGCTTAAATAAATAACTTGCTCAATGAAATGAGTTTAGAGATAAAGAACTTGCCTGTGTGCTCAGCTATAATTAATGTCTAGCTTTAATTAACTTGATTGGAAATACCTAACATTAATAAAGTTGGTCTAACAATTAACACTGTGTATAATGGTATGGATACACCTACTCAGACTATTTAACTAACACAGAAGTCAAACACATAACACACATAGTCAACATATTATCATTAACCCTTTAGATAATTAATCAAACTTAGGTTGATGATTTAAGAATTTAACTAAGATTTTCTTAAGTGTTAAACACTTATTAAACTTTGAAAAAATTTCCTATACTTAATTAATACTCTGATAAATACTTTATGTTTTATATCCTCAAATTATGTTTACCTATTATTTAATGGTTAATTAAATAATAATTAATTAAATGATAAAACTTATCTATGTTGGATTGTCATTGATAACCGAATTCAAAAGCTTTCTGCTCTCCTATCGTTGGGTGAATCGTCACTCAACGATTTGTACTATCTGCCGTAGTAGACTTACTCTATGACTCATAAGGTCTGCCTCAACAACCTATTCGATGAACAAAAACAGTTCTATGATAGGAGTGATCTCACCCTACGATCACTATGCAATGGCCGAGACCTGACCGAGGCTACACTACGATAGTCGAGGGCTTGGCCAAGGCCATTCTATGATAGCCGAAGGCTTGGCTGAGGCCACTTTACGATAGCAAAGGCTTATGATAGCCGAAGGCTTGGCCGATGCCACACTACGATAGCTGAAGGCTTGGCCGAGGCCACTCTACGATAGCCGAAGACTTACGATAGTCGAAGGCTTACATATTTCTATTTTAAACACAATAGTGAACATATTAACCTTTCTGATTCTTTTAGATAGTTTATCAATACTTGGTGAACCTACTGGTTTCTTTAATAGGTTGACATGAACACAGGTTACTTCATATCCATTATACAATTTATATATATTGGACTCATCATGGTTCTTCATAACAGATTTCTCCCAATAGAAAGTAGCCACAACAATCTATTTTAACATAATATTGATCAACAACTAACTTCCTTAAGATATTAAATAGAATTATTTATACCTTAAAGCTGGGTTGAAACAAAATGGGTTCCTAGTTGTTGTTCTTCTTTTTCTCCCGAAGTAGGTGATGTAATCAGAGGACATCCACTTCACAGTTACCACCACTGGATACTTTACTCACAACTTCTAGATGGCTTCCTTGCTTATATCTCTCTTTCACTACACTCCTTCTATATTTTGGAGCTCACAAAGACTCTCTTGCATTAGTATTGAATAACTCAGCAAGCTTTTCCAAGAGAAAACGTGGTCTCTATTTATAGGAAATCATTACCCACTGGTTACTGAAGTTTAGGTGGAAGCTTTACCAACCCATCTCCCAACCATACCTAGAAATCATCACTTTAGGTTGTAATCGGCAGAGTAGGGTCATCAACTTAGCTCGGCAGATTATACACATACGCAAAGATAAAATATTAGATTAGCCGTTAAAAGTAAGGACCTCATGACAGGTTACCTCTGATTTAAGACTATATACTAACCTAACTGTCCAGCAACCCATACACACATTTAGCTATTCTCTCTCTTCCTATTCCACGGTAGGTTTAAGGATTTGTGTCCCAAAAGATTGCCACATGTTGACTCCTTTAATAAATAATAAGTTACACAATTAATTTCAAGTGGGCTCCTGCTTTGGACTTCATTTAATACCCAACGGACTCCTATTAAATGACTTGGACTATTATTTATTCAAGTCCATTTGATTTATCATCGGACTAATTAATATAACTCGATGATTAGTTAATAATTTTGTTACACATTAAATACTCTATCTATGATTAAATAAATAACTGGATTGACTAAATAATTAAATATTCTAACCCATTAGTATTAAATTACTAAATGGACTAATAAATATTATTCTTAATATTTGGCATTGTTTACATTAATTAAAAATCATATCAATTAATTTATAAAATTTAATTCACTCATTATATTCAATTTAATTGAATATTTAATTAATGGACAACTTATCAATTCATTTAATATTAAACCTTAGGGTTTGTTCACTAATTTAACTAACATATTAGTGACCCCCTTTAATTAACTCTAGCAATTAATCACATAATCATTTCAATAACCTCGTAAAACTAACTCGTTAGAAATTAAATTCATAATTTAATTAATAATGACATGAAAATTCAAGGACATTACATCAGCTACCCAAGTGTTTGGCCTCTAGAGGTGATCCACCAAGGAAGAATAAGGATTCAAGAAGTGGGTGATGACAAACCCTAGTTTTCTCTCTCTTTTAATTTCTTAGATCTAGAGAATTTGAGAGTACTCTCCCAAAACTTGTGAAAGTGTATGTAGCCTCAATTCATAATAAGACATGATAAATATATTTTATATCTATTTATTAGGTATTTTTGTACTTAATTATTTATGAGTTTTTAGGTATTTTTAGTGTTTTAGGTAATTTATTTAATTTTATATTCTTTTTATCTATTTTTTTATTGTAGGAAAATTGAAGCTTAGTGGAAATTTCGTAATTGTTATAGGAGCTGATAGCATAATCGTAATATTGCAGATAAGGCAGAAGCACACATGGTGTGCATTTGGGCAGTCAACATAAGGAACGACATTGTTTGGGCCAATGTATGCAAGGTTTGGGGATGTCTGCGCCATGCACGACTGGGCGATTAAAAGAAATAAAAAAAATTTAGCGTAATGTGCGGAACGGAGCAGAAATTTATTGTTGGATCGTGTGGATAGAGGCGCGTTCTAGCACTTTTGTTGGCAGCTTCTTGACCGGGTCCCACCCCCTATTCCTATTGTTTGGCTGATAGAATGATACGCGGTTCCAGCTGCGGAATAAATTAATTACAATTCCAATTGTAATTTGGAAAAGAAAAATATATAGAAATTTTATATTTATATTATTTTGTATTTTTAATCCTATTAGGGTTTGAAAATTATAGTTTCTATTGGGATTAAGATAAATTATAGCCTATAAATAGAGGGCTTGAGATACACATCTTTTGCTAGAAAATACTCTTATACATAATTCTTGTTCTTCTTTTATTATGAGTAGTTAAATTATTGTTCTTGGTTTAAATTAGCGGAAGTCATCGAAATTTATACACTGTGAGAACTAATTTATTTTAATTGTTCAATTTATATTATGAGTATTGAATACTCTTCTGTATTTAATTTTATGATTGATTCGTTTAATTGCTAGGATGCATACTAGTTTATTATTCACATTAATCTACTGTTATTTATGAAGCAACTAAGTTTAGTAATTTTTTTGTAGATCAAAAGATTATTATATCTTAGGAAGAATGATTATCTAAATGTAATGCAAACGCGTGGCTTTTATTATTTAGTTCAACGATTTCTCTAATTCTTAAAACTGCTATTAAATTAAATCTTTAGCAAGTGCTGGATGTTGTTTAGTAATAAAGGTATTTAGACCAAGTGGTTCTACTAGACTATAATTAAGGAGAGATGAGACAAATTATTCCACTTGCGATTAGTTATTCCTGAGGTGAATGTTCAAGATATGAATTGAGTTATTCTTATATCAATGATCAGTTGTAAATTCTTGATGATGGATGTTAACTTAAACCAATGTTTTTTCTTCTAATTTAATTTATTAAATTACTTGCATATTTATTTATTTGAGTTAATTTTATTTAAATTATCTTCTTAACTAAACTCCCCCCCCCCCCCCCCCCCCAAATTTTGGTTTACAAAACATTAAATTAAATTAATCATTCTCTGTGAGATCAACTCTTACTTGCACTACTACATTAATATTTTTTCAAAGTAAGATTTTATTTTTGGGTGCCTGCGACAGTACACCAATATAGTCAACTCCCCTAATACCTTTAGGAATATAGTTTTTAATTAAACTCTTAATCTAATTAGGAACTTAATTAATTTAATACAATAATTATAATTCTTAACCCATTTAGGAACTAAATAATAATAATAATAATAATAATAATAATAATAATAATAATAATAATAATAAGACTCCCCATATTAATTTATAATTAGTATTTCTAAAATACTAAATACTAAATATTAAGTTATTTAATTTATTATATCCTCATAGTATAAATTAAATACACTTAATTCATTATTATGATTATACCATTTACCTCTTAAATAATTATGTTTCTTTTACGGTGTGACCCTTTAGGTTCTCCATATTAAACCGGTTGTAGAATAAATCAATTAGAACAATTCTATTCTTATTTAAATAAATAAATTAAAACATTAATTTGTTTAAATAAATAATATTTATTCCACAATACAGGTAAGCCCCCTTAGTGATTAACGACTTTCTAGATAATATAGATTTTAACATTGAATCATAGAAGAACGTCTCTGTGAATAATTTTCGTACAATTCAATCATTCTACCATACAATGTCCCAATCAAATATAAGACATGAATTTACCGTCAAGTCTTATTTTATTTGATCGTATGCGTTTTGATTCTTAAATGCACAACTCTATTTAATGTAAATTAGAAACTCCTTCTGATTTCCATTCTGTCTTGGCTAAGGACTACTGAGTTGTCATTTATCGAATCCCATAGAACAATCTCTCATTTTACTAGAAGTGATAGATTCTTTGTTGACCATTCACTTATCTTCATGTATAACTTATTATACCCAAGTATACCCTTTGATATACCTTAAATGTCTTAAGGAATATATCAAAGTATAACTTATTATACATAAGATACTATGATGATCTCAAGTCCAATGATCACTTGTACTACTATCACATTTGGAATTCCTATTGCCAGCCGAGTAAAACTCCATTAGGTATCCTTTAGCGAGTCATGTTCAATGAACTTATTCTCTAATAAGCACCTACATACTTACTTTAGTGTCTCTACACAAATTATTATGAGATCAATCATCCCCTTAATAAGAGTAAGTATAGTATGTACTAATCTATCCGAATTCACTAATCCCCATTTTAATAATCCCATGATTAGGAATAAGTTTAGTTTTGAGCTATCTTGAATTTAGAACTCATTAGCATGATCATCATCATGATTCTAAAAGCATTGCTTAACAACTATGGGTTTATTTCAATTAATGTCATTTATTAAATATGGATAAATAAAATGTCTTTGTATAAATAAACTTTTATTAATAAACAAATAAGATTACAAAGTATATGCAATTTCAAATCAAACATAATTGGCTTGTGTGCCTACTTTCAATCTTCACATCCATTTACCCGATCTCGTAATCATAATAAGCTAATATTGCAAGCAAAATTCAAATGAACTTAAGCGTTGCTACCGGTGAGAAGGTTTCATCATAGTTAATTTCTTGCCTTTAGTTGAAACCTTTTGCAATCAGTCTGGCTTTACAAGTCTACACCTTGCCATATGCTCCAGTCTTTTTCTTAAATACCCATTTACACCTTGTAGGCGTAATATCTTCTAGCAGAGTAACCAAAGTCCACACTTGATTCTCATACATGGATTTTATTTCGGATTTCATGGCCATTTACCATTTTTCTGAGTCTTTACTACTCATTGCCTCATCGTATGTTACTGGATCATCATCATTTATGATGCGCACCTTATCATCATCATCATCATTTATGATGCGCACCTTATCATCATCATCATCATTTATGATGAATCCTGTAACACCCCCAAATCCATGCACATATTACAGCGAACCTGGTGCATCACGATTCAACTTATATATTTATATTTTAAATATTCAACTATAACATAATTAACAAAACCTCACTTTGATACCTATTAAATACAAACATTTCCTTTCATTCTAGAATTCGCAACCTTTACCATTTCTTATTATAATTTTAGATCATACCTTATATGATTGATTCTATAAAATTTTAAATTTGTAATTCAATCTATTACATTGATTATGAGTATTCATGAACTCAACATTCAATTCTAACTTTCCACCTGTACAAATTTCTTCCACGAATTATCAGTGAACAATAGTATGTACAATCGTTTAACATAGCTAGAGGCTATGCAACTAAGTTCTCTAATCTGTAGTCTTATCGAGCACATTTACCTAGGAGGTTACGCCAATGTATTAGATCAATTATAAATACAGAGTTTAATATCGTCAGCTAAAAACTCAATTACTTTTGTTCTTTATTCTTTTTTGTGCCCGTTGTCCTTACCGAAACATTCGATCTTCTCAATTTAACTGCAAAAGTTCATTTAAGGCAAGAATGAGTAACTATGTTACTCAACGAATTTAACAGATATTAATGTAACACATAGTTTACATGTTAGACATGCTTCATTCTTTTCATGTTTTACATTTGTATATGCTACGTACTTCTCTTGCATTGCGTTACTCATACTTCATGCTATTCATGCTTATGTATTCTTGTCATGCTTCAAAACTGTAACTCATAAAGTTCACATAAAACAATTCATTTAGATCATCAAATGATTATCCACCATAATTATCACGTAGTGCACATTAAAAAAAAATTCACATAAAATTCATATATCACATAAGATTTGTTCGCAACAAATAACGATAATGTATGAAAAACTTGCCTAGATCATCTTTACTGCTTATGCTAGCATTTCACATTCTTTGTACATGGTATGCAAGAACCGATAATGTAACATTAGTCCATATTTGACCTTAACATAGTTCTATTTTAAGACGCAAACTTTAGTTTATCATTCTTCATATTGCCCTCATAATTAATATCATCGGCATACCAATGGTTTATTCATATAACTCCAAACACTTTGGTTTTAAATGCTCATTAGGCTAATTTATTTTACTCATTCCGTTAAATTATTATCATTTTGCTTTAATTAAACTCATGTATTGATTTAATCTAACTGCATACTCTATTGATACCTAAACGTTTGATAGTTGGGACATACTTGATCAACACAGAAAATTAATTTAATAATAATTTTTTTTCCTAGTGCACAGCGTCAGGCGCTACCTTTTGAACTCAAAACAACGTCGGGGCGCTGTCTGGCAGAGAGGCTTAGCGTTGGGGGAACTTATTGTAGCGCTGGGGCACTCTTCCTGTTGCCCATATTTTTTTTAACTTTTGATTTTTCAGCCCACTTTGAGGAAGTTTAACTCGACCAATACACATCCGTTTACTCGCATTTTTGGACAAAAAATTACAAAAATACAATTTGGTTCAAATGGATTTGTTAAGACCCGAGAACAAGAGCTCGAAAAACTACGTTCAACATAATTTTCACATTTCTAGTTTTCCTTCAAAAATTCATAAAACTCATTTTGGTTTCTTTCTCCCATTTCAACCATTTAAAACAACTTTAAAACTCTTAAATACACTAAATACAACTTGTGGTTCTCAAAAATAACTCACATACACACATTTCTTGTTTGACATCTTCATTTGGAAAAACCAAAGTTTCAAAATAGGTTTTTACCTAATATAATCTTTCATACTATGTTTTGTAACTCAAAATAACTTGAAAAATATCATCTCTACATGCACACATAGACCACCTTTAGTATACATTTTAAATACTAAGGTTTAGTAAAATAGTTATTTTAGGTATTTTATCAAAAACTTTCAGCGCATCAGATTAAAACCTCATTTTTCATATCATGGCTTCCCTCTAGGGTCCATTTATACTTTCTTAGTTTTTTAGACATGGAAACTACACTTTCATTTCATACACACCGTTCCTATTTAATTGGATCCACCATGATCCACCAAAATGTCAAATTCCCACAACAACATGTTTATGCATGTAAACATATACATATTTATGAACCAATTTTTAGGCTGAGATCATTATACCTCTTTGATTTCTTCTCTTGATATAGCTTGTTAGGACAACTCTAGAGCTTCATTTCCTTCTGTGCTAGCTTCATCCATCATGGTTCCCTCTAGGTATTCCATTATTACTCTCAAGCTCTCTCACATTTACTAAGTAAAATAAATTAACATTTGCCAAAATTCTAGCAAATATGCTTAAGACTCCATATTTATAGAACACCAAGACCATGGGAAAAATGGTTAATAGCCATGACTAGACAAGGGCAAATTAGATGTTTGCACAATCCCTAGAAATTTCTCAAGGGCATAATGGTCATTAACCATTACTAATTATGGGCAATTTGGACATTTGGACATTTGAACATTCTCTAGAAATTTTCTCTAGGAACAAAATGGTCATTCTCATCATGGTTTAGGAAATTTCTTACATGGACTTCTTTGTCATTAATAAATTTTACCAAGGGCACTTTAGTCATTTGATCATTTTTCTATGAAACTTCTTAGAAATTTCCTTCTAGGATACATTGGTCATTAGCAAGATTCTCCAAGGGTAATTTGGTCATTTCATCATTACTAGAAAACTTCATAGCAATTTTCTTAAGGGCATTTTGGTCATTACAAATTTTCTTTAAGGACAATATAGTCATTTCACTAATCTTGGAGACACATTGGTTATTAACCATTTTTGATACACTTTGGTTATTAATCATTGTTGGGACACATTGGTCATTAATCATTTCTTTGAGGGCAATGTGGCCATTTCACACAAATTCCAACAATTTGGTCCCATTATTCTTTTCTTTATTTTTTTTCTTTTCTTTTAAATTGTATACTTTGCAATTGTACATCAATACACTTATATATACACATTATCCTCCCAACACATCTAATTATACATATGTTCATGTACATCATAATTTTCTACAATTAACCTAAACAAGGTTAAATAGTAATCATAGACATTAAATTTTAAAAATTAACATTTTCACCCTTGTATAACATTTTCCATAATACTTGGACTAATCCGCTACTTAATTATTTTATTTCCATTTTCATGAGGCTTAATTCTTTTAAATTTTTATTGGTATCTCATAATGTCAAACAAAGATTACCTATTAGCTTGGTTATTTTATAACCCAAAATTCAATTAACTTTTCTTTAAATAAATTAATTATAATCCTCTGTCTCACTTAGTCCATCTAATTCAAATTAATTAGCTCAATTTCTTATTTTCAAATAACCTTAATTCATTTATTGGATTTTCTCCCTATCCCCGTAATTAAGTTAATCACTTAATTAATTCAAACCTTTAATCTCGCCTTATAGTATCAACCTTTCAAGCCTTGTTAATTAATAACATAAGCCCACATCACGTTACGTATAGTTAACTTAATTAAAATCTTTAATATTTTCATTCAAGGCTATCGTTCAAACTTGTTACACATAATCTTGAATTATATTTTTTCTAATTAATTAATTATTTCTCTTAGCTTCGTTATACTCATTAGTCAATTCAAAATAATTACATTAATTAGTTTGTTTAATCATTAATTTCACATTTATCAATCCACCAATATATAACTCATTTACATACATGACATAATTTACGCATAGAGATTTTCAAAAGGAATTTCTCTCATTAATAACACTTTTTCGTGACCTCCTTGGTCGTTACCTCATTTTCTTTATTTCAGGATTCCTTCTCTGGAATCACTATTATCGTAACATTTTAATTCTATTTACTCCCCACTTTTACACAATCATTGTTTCATCAAATCACTTTATTATACGTATTATATTACCACATTTTTTATTTCGCATTTCTATCCAATTCATGGTCAGAAATCTATTCTTAGCCCAAGTCTTATTAGACTTGCTCTGACTCATCACTACCTGTTTCTTTCAGGTATTAGCATTCTTATCGTCACCTCATTTATACATAAACTTTATGTTATAATACATTCCAATATCATGACATTTCCCACTTTCGCCCGTTTAATTTTTCATATTCGATACTTATCTCTTATCCTCATCAATTCTCGACATGGTCTACCCATTATTAAATAATCAAGATTCTTTAAAATTAATTATTATAGAATTCTTCATTTTAGTTATAGAACATTATATATCACAATCTCACCCCTTCTTCATCATCCTTTCATTTATTACCTCCCAGCAATTTTATTCTTATATTTATTTAGCTTATAAGTTTATTCGTCTATAGGGTTACTAAGACACCCTGCTTTCATGACTGTTCTACTAACCTCCCAACATATTTTTCTTTGAGCATTTTTCAACAAAAGTCTTCCCTTTTCATCACATATAAATTTTTATATTTTCACATAATCAATTCTCTACATATTTCTCTTTTCCAAATCTAGGATTTCACACCTTGACCTTGGCCTTATCTTTATTTTAATATTTCTTCTTTAACTCCCTAATATAAGGATCATCAAATGTAATTATCACATTGATCATTTAAAACTCACATTTACTAGCTACATAGGTATTCAGGTTATAACAAATCCATAATACATTTCAGGTATTTTAGTTACTCTTCTAGATTTATGACTCAGTTGTAGTACAATAGGTTTCTCGACTTGAACAGGGTTCTCCATTTGACCTGTAGTGCTTTGTAGTTCTTGAACTTCTTCAAGATCTATTTTACTCTCACTAGTCCCTTCAAGGATAAACTCATTTTTCAAAAAGGTAGCGTGTTTAGCAACAAACACCTTTTGATCACTAAGATTATAAAAATAATACCCTAAAATTTCTTTAGGATATCTCATAAATTTACACTTATCAGATTTAGTCCTGAGTTTATCATTTTCAAATCATTTGACATAAGTTGGATAACCGCAAATCTTAACATGCTTAAGACTAGGTTTCCTCTATGCCTATGACTAATATGGAGTCTTAGGAATGGATTTTGAATGATACTGGAAGATCGGTAAAACTCATCATGGATCGCACCATGTCTAACAAGGTTTGATTTCTCCTTTCAGATACACTATTCAATTATAGCGTACCAGGAGGCATCTATTGTGAGAGAATATCATTATCTTTGAGATGATCTAGAAACTCACTACTTAAGTATTCACCTCCTCGATCTGATCGAAGAACTTTAATACTCTTGCCTGTTTGTTTCTTTACTTCATAACTGAATTCTTTGAACTTTTCAAGTGATTCGGATTTGTATTTCATCAAATACATGTATTCAAATCTAGAATGACCCATCAGTGAATGTAATGAAGTATTAATACCCTCCTCTTGTATATGTTGTCATAGGTCCACACACATTTATGTGTATTAACTCTAACAATCCTGTAACTCTCTCTCAATGTCCACTAAATGGAGATTTAGTCATCTTACCCATGAGACAAGATTCAGAAGTTGGATATAATTCATAATTAAATGGCTCTAAAATTCTATCTTTTTACAACTTGTTTAGTCTTGTTTCATTAATATGACCGAGTCTACAATGCCACGTGAAGGTATAATTCACATCATCGATCACTTTTCCTTTTATTAGTTTGTTCAATTTGCAAAATATTTTCATGTAAGTCAATAATGTAAAGTCCATTAAGTAATATACTAGTTCTAAGAAAAACATTATCATTATAAATAGGACAACTATTGTTCTTTATTATAATATTAAAACATTCCTTGTCCAACAATGGAATAAAAATAATGTTTCTTATCAAAGCTGGAACATAGTAATAATTTACTGACTTAATAGACTATCCCGTAGGTAATGCTAAACTATAAGTTCCTACGGCTAATGCTTCTTTGCTCCATTCCCAACACGTAGGACTATTTCTCTTTTGTTTATCTTTTTACTTTTGCTTAGTTCTTGCATAGAATTACATATATGAGAACTACAGTCGGTATCTAATACCCAAGTAGAAATTTGACTTAGAGAAAGATTTATTTCAATCATAAACGAACCTGTATCTATAGTCGAAGCTTCACTAAGCTTTTTTTGCTTAGCTACTGGAAGATACTCGTTACAGTTTCTATTCTAGTGTCCCAATTTATTGCAATGAATGCAAACTCCTTTGCTTTGTCCCTATTCCTCTTCTTAAAAGGTTCATCTACTAGTAAGACTTGGTCTTTTTTAGCTGGAAAGTGACTCTCAGCAGTCTTTAACATGTTAAATAATTCAGGCATGCTGACATCAAGCTTATTCATATGAAAGTTCACAACAAATTATGAAAAGGAGTCAGGGAGTGACTGCAATATCAAATCTTGACTCAACTCTTCATCCATAACAAAATCAAGTTGTCCCAATTATTCAATCAAATTGATCATTTTCAAGACATGAGTTTGCACTATAGTGCCATCGGTCATTCTCGATCGAAATAGCTCTTTAGATATCTCTGTCTGACAGCCCTACTTTGCTCACCATACAAATCTTGAAGGTGAATCAAAGTACTAGGCGTGCCCATTTTCTCGTGTTGACGTTGTAACTGGTTACTCATAGATGCCAGCATGATGCATTGAGTCACCTGTGCATCATCTTGTCACTTCTTAAAAGTAACAATCTCTTCCTCAGAGGCATTATCTGCAACATTTGCAGGGTGCAGGGACAGGCGAATTAAGGACATATGCTAGTTTTTGAGAACTATTCTCAAATTTCTTAACCAAACTATGTAATTCGATCCGGTTAACTTATTAGCATCTAATATGCTCTATACTGATAGTGAGTTAGACATTGTAAAGTTTTATAAATGAATTTTTTTAACAACGTTAGCATGCATTCATTTTATTAATCATCAAGTTAATTAGGTCTTTATTTAAAATAGCGTCTCTCACTATTTTCATCATACTATATTACCTTTCATGTATAGTTCGGTAGATCTAGTTAAAGATCCGCTAGTGAGATTAAGGATCATATTGACGTAAATATAGTCTTGTGTGTGCACAACAAATTGTAACCTTATTCAATAGGTAGACAACTTTTGTCAATTACATTAAATGTAACTCCTTATCATTTTTCATCTTAGATTATAATGGTTATGTGTGTGCACATCTAAACCAAAATTATCTAAGTTAAGTTTAAACTAGCATTTCCAAATAAATGAAGAGAAAAATACAGGTCTTGTGTGTGCACAACAAAACACGTATTGTTCAATTCCTTATAAACATCCAATGTAATAAAGCAACATCTCGAATACTTAATACAAGCATGTGTGTGCACAACAACTCATATTAAATACTTGATACTCTATCATTTTATCATGCTAGAAGGCTACGTCCAACATTCTTAATGTTCTTGAACGTTACAACTTAATATTTTTCTTCTTGAGGGGTTTGTTATTATTTCATAGCAACAATTATGCCTTATTAAATTGTTCTAAACACACACACACACACACACACACACACATATATATATATAATCAAAATAATTAATAATTTACATAAGGATGCCTTTGATGCCATTGTTGGTTTTGGAAAAACAATAAATACATACATACATACAATCAAATTGTATTAAATAACAGAAACATGCATATTATAAATCATATTTAAAATTTTTCTACAATCCTAGGAATCACCTTATGCAATATTATTAATCGAGGAAGGTTCAAAGATTATACCTTATGAAGATGAATCAACTTTGATGTGATCTTCAAGCTTCAATCCTTTGATCTTTTATGCTCTTTCAAATCCACGGATCAAATGCAAGCTACTCAGTGTGTGTAGCGCTCTAAAGGTGATCCACTAAGAGATTATCGATTTGAAGAAGTAATTTTAGGTTATTCAAGACCTTGGGTGGCTAACCTTAATTCTTTCTTTCTTTCTCTCTCTCTATTTCTCTCTCCTAAACTGTTTAGGTTTTAGAGAATTGAAAGTATTGTGTAACTTCTCTCTATAATAAGGTCTCGACTTATTTATAGACAAACCCTCTCAAATCCTTCAGGATTTTGGGTTTTTAATTTAATTCTCAAACCATTTAGGAACTAAATTATCTATAACAATAATAAGACCCCTCTTATTAATTTATAATTAGCAAAATACTTAATTATAAATATTAAGCTATTTAATTTATTCCACCATGGTTTAAATTAAATATACTTAATTTATTATTATTAAGCTAGTTACTTCTAAATTAATATTTCTCTTTATGGTGTGACCTTTTAGGTTCAATATTATGCTGGTAGTAGAATAAATAAATTAGAACAATTTTAATATTATTTATAATGATAAACAACTTTAATTCATATATAAATTAATATTTATTCTACATCATAAGTGAAACGTCCCAGCATATCATGACTATCCGGATAATATGAAATCAACGTTTAATCACAAAGAACCTATTTAATAAATAGTTATCGTACAATTTAATCCTTCTACCATACAATGTTCCAATTAAATATAAAATATGAAGTTTCTATCAAGTTTAATTTATTTGATCATATGTATTTTAATTCTCAAATGCACAACTCTAGTTAATGTAAATTAGAAACTTTTTTCTAATTTCCATTCCACCTTGGCCAAAGATTTATGAGTTGTCACTTATCAAATCGCATATGACATTTTCTCCTTTTACTAGAAGTGGTAAATCCTTTGTTGATCATTCACCTAACTCCACGTACACTTTATCATACCCAAACATACCCCTTTATATACCTAAAGAGTCTTAAGGAATATGAAAAAATACTCACTTGTATTACTATCACTATAGGAATTCCTATTGACATGCATATAAAACTTAATTAGGTGTTTCTTTAAGCGGGTCATGTTCAGTGAACTTATTATCCAATAAGCACCTTTATACTTGCTTTGGTGTCTTTACACAAATGATTATGAGATCAATTATCCTCTTTAAAAGAGCAAGCACAGTATGTACTAATCTATCTGGATCTAGTAACCCCACATTAGTGATCCTACTATTAAGAACATTTTACTTTTGAGTTATCTTGAATTTAGATCTTATTAGCATGATCATCATCCTGATTATAAAAGCATTGTTCCAAAACTATAGGTTTATGACATTAATTAATTCTTGTTGAAAAACGTACACACATATAATCAAATTGTAATAGAACAGTGGAATCATGCACAAATCATATTTAATTTTTTTCTAAAAATCAAATTTCAGGATCTTTCGTGTGCGATACTTATTAATTGAGGTAAGATAAAAGATTATACCTTTATAGAAAATCAACTCTTGAATAGCTACGAGTTCACATTCCTTTAATCCTTCACATTTCTTGAAGAATCTTCGGATCAACGTTAGTTAATCAAGTGTGCAGTCTCTAGAGGTGATCCATTAAGATAATATAGATTCAAGAAGTAGATTTAGGTTTCTCAAAATCTTGGATGACTATCCCTAATTCTCTCTCTCTCTCCCCTTAGATATAGAGAAATATGAAGTATTCTAGGATACTTGTGAATTTTGTATCAACCCCATCTATAATAAGACCCCTTTTATTTATAGACTTGTTCAACCCTCCTAAATTCATTATGTGTAGGGTTTCAATTTAACTCCTAATCTAATTAGGAATTAAATTAATTATAATAAGAGTCCTCTTTATTAATTAATTCCTAAATCTTGTAGAAACTAAATAATAATAATAATAATAATAATAATAATAATAATAATAAGTCCCCTCTTATTAATTTATAATTAGTATTTCTAAAATACTTAATTATAAATATTAATCTATTTAATTTATTCTATCACCATAATATAAATTAAATATACTTAATTTATTATTACCATTATGCCATCTACTTCTAAAATAAATATTTCTCTTTTATGGTGTAGCTCTTTAGGTTCAATATTAACCCGATAGTAAAATAAATAAATTAAAACAATTCTAATATTATTTATAATAAATTAAACTTCTTTAATTTATATATAAATAAATACTTATTTATTTTACATCATGAGGGATGTCTCTCAGTATATCATGACTATTTAGATAATGTGAATTTCAACGTTTGATCACAAAAAACTTATTCCGCGAATAGTTGCCGTACAATTCATTCCTTCTGCCATATAATGTCCCAATAAAAAATAAGATATGAAATTTTTGTCAAGTCTTATTTTATTTAGTCATATACATTTCAATTCTCAAACGCATATTAATGTATATTAGAAACTCCTTTTTAATTTCATTCCGCATTGGCCAAGAAGTTATGAGATGTCATTTATCGACTCGCATAAGACATTCTCTCCCTTTATTCGAAGTGGTAGATCATTTGTTGATCATTCACCTACATTCATGTACAACTTATTATACCCGAATAGTATTAAGGATTATGACAAAGTATAACTCATCATACATAAGATATTATGATGACCTCACGTCCAAGGATCACTTATACTACTATTACACTAAGAACTCCTATTGACATACAAGTAAAACTCTATTCGATATTCCTTATAAGAGTCACGTTTAGTGAACTTATTCTCCAATAAGCACTTACATACTTGTTTTAGTGTCTTCACACAAATGATTATGAGATCAATCATCCTCTTTGAAAGAGCAAGCATGATATGTGTTAATCTATTCGGATTCACTAATCTTCATTTTAGTAATCTTACGATTAGTAATATTTTAATTTTGAGCTATCTTGAATTTCGATCTTATTAGCATAATCAACATTATGATTCTAAAAGTATTGCTCTGAAACTATGAGTTTATCCATTTAATCAATTCAACCAATTAATCATGAATAAAGAAATGTCTTTAAATAAATTTTTTATTAATGAATGAATAGGATTATAAAGTATATGCTTATCACATCAATATGTGATTGGCTTGAGGGCATACTACTTTTAATCTTCCACTTGCACTAAAAGCCAATCACCTTTGGTATCCAATACCCATCTTCTCTAAGTTGCGATCGTACTATTGCTGAGATAATGCTTTAGTAAATAGATCTGTAATATTATCCTGAGAGTCTACTATCTCTATGGTGTCATCTCTTATTTCAATGATTCCTCTAATTAAACAAAAATGCTGTAACACATGTTTGGATTTCAGATGAGACTTAGGTTCGTTGACTTATTAAACTCCTTTAATGCTAAGAACCATTCCAAGTTCTATAATGAACTTGTTCATCCAAACAATCTCATTTGCAGCTTCACTTATTATACTATGCCTTTGTCACTAAATCAACAACTCTTTGCTACTTGCAACCTTTTTAACTTACTACACCACCTTTCAAAGTAATTATAAAACTTGAAAAGAATTTGTTGTTGTCTTGGTCAGTCTAAAAATTTGAGTCAGTATAGCCTTCTAATTTTTTTAAAACAAATCAGACATACCATTAGAAACTCCTTTTTAATATTATTCTCCAGGATTAAACTAATATATGCTTATCATACATAAGCAACATCAGGTCTAGTACATATTATCCCACATATGATAGATCTTATTACAAGCATAAGATATTTTATTCATGCAATCTCTCTTTTCTAGTAACTTTGGGGATAATTTCTTGGAGAGATGTACTCCATGGCTCATCAATTATGAGACATCTCTTGGAGTTTTTCTGTGATGACCCGAATTTTCGGGATTTCCTTAATAAAATTAAATAAGAATTTAATTAACAAAATTATCAAAATTGTTTAAATTATTTATGATGTAAGTGATTTAAAGTGTGTGAAGGGATTTCATGGGTAAACTAAATCTATACAAAGATGGTGATGAATTGTGTTGAATAAAAATAATTGAAGAGTAAATAAATTGTTTAAAAACGATTTATGAAGAATAAGAGAAATTTCATATAATGATACAATTAAATTGTTGATATTTAATCAATGATTATAGAGGAAGTTTAGAAATTAATTGAGAAGAAAAATAATTATATAAATTATATAATAATAAATTATATAATTTATATAAGAAAATTAGAGTAAGATATGAAGAAAATAATAATTATATAAGAATAATTATATAATTTATATAAGGTGATTAAATTGAATAAGGATGGAAGAAAATTTTTATAAATAGTATTTTAGAGAAAATGGAAATTATATAAGGAGTAAGTAATTATATAAATTATATAATTTATATAAGAAAAGTTAATGTAAATAGTAAAGAAATGAAAAATAAATGAGAAGAATGAATGTTTTAATTTATTAAAAATTATGTTTATGTATAATGGAATTTTTATGATTTTTATGGAGGATAATATTTTAGAAACGTAAACATGTTGATGTAACATGTTGTCCAAATAACGAAGTGAAAAAGTATGAAAAATAATTTTTATATATTGTATGAATTATTTTATGAATTTTGGAGGTATAAATTACCTCATATAACTACATGCATGTCATTATGCGTGTACAAAATTTGTCAAGTAAAATACCTGAAAAGGCCTAAATATTATTTATAAATAATGTTATGAATTTTGGTGAATTAAAATAAATATTTTACATATATTATGTAAAATATTTATTACACGAAATAAATACGTAATGTATTAAAATAATTAATTATGCATGTTTTGTGGAACATTCGAGAGGGGAAAAGTCGGTTGCGTGAGAGAGAAGCGGTGGAAGTGTATTATTTTTCCAAATTGGTTAAGTCTTGTTGGTTAATTAAAAAGAAGGAAAATGAATAAACCAACAAAAGCAATAAAACAAAACAAAACAAACTCTTCTCTCTAGTCCCTCCATCCGACACCACCACTATGTCTCCCAAGACTACCATAGCCATCAAGGAGAGAAAAGATTTAGTGCCATCAAGGGTATAACAAGCTTCAAAAGAAGGATAACAAGCTTTGGGGAGGTATAAAAATTATTTTGTTTGAATTATATTAGTATTTTGGTGGTAAAATAATTTTGTGGAAAATTTGTAAATGATTAAAATAATTATTCTAAATAATTTTTGGATGTATAGTTATGAACTATATGATTTTTAGAATTGTTATGTTGGAAAAAATTGGTGTAAAAATGGATAATTTTGCTTGGTTGGTTTACTGTTTAAGCTGAAGAAGAAGAAAAAAAATCCAGGGCTGCCGTGTAATGCGCGACAGCCATTTTTTTCCAGACGCAGAGGTAAAACGGTGACATTTTGAGTAGGTGAGAAAATTTTCGGTAGCCGGCAGGGGGGGAAACAACGTTGTTTGGCGTCGGAGAAGAAGGGGTCGCGCATTGCACGGTCGACATCGCTGGTTAATTACCAGCGTGCCCCTGGCCTTTTCAGATTATACCAAGCATGTCCCTTAGCTTGCGAAATTACGACTATGCCCCTGCCTTTCCGGGAAATACCGAATATGTCCTTGAAGTTGCGAAAATTACGAAAACGCCCCAAAAAAATAGTTTTTAATTAAATAAATGTTTAAAAATTATAGAAAAATACTAAAAATATAGAAATGATATTTGAGCATTAAATTTAATATTTTTGCATAAATATTAAATATTGGAGATTAATATTTAAATACTTTAAATATTAATCTAGTAAGTTTAAAAATTTAGAAAATGGTTAAATGAAAATTCGGACAACCAAATACGCTAAATTTTATCTGATGAACTGGGTTGTCCGCACTGAATGTGTTTTATATTAAGAGACGAGGTTAATATAATTAACCATATTAATTAATAATTGACCGGTATCCTGAAATAAATCGTCGGATAGGGTTAATTACATTATAGATGATATTAATTAATTAAATTAATATCATAAGAGGATAAATAATTATTAATTAATTATCTTGTGGTCATAGGTTGTTCAAGAAAGGGTTTTGAGCCACCAATTTATAATTGGACGTCAAGGTAAGTTCTTCAGTACTTACTATTAATTGTTATATGATGTTATATGTTCAAATGCATATAGAAATTATGTGTTATGTGATATGTGGTTAACATAATCGTAATGTGTATTCGGTGCAATAATGTGACTATATGTGAAATAATTTAATGTTTTCTTGACGCAATTGCTAATATGAAGTACATATGATGCACATGAGATATATTGATTTAGTAGAAGCACCACACATGATGTATGAAACACATAAAGCATGTTATGTTATGTGTTATGTGCACACTGTTGAACTTGCTAAGCCGTTGTACTCATTACTTGCATAATATAAACTTTTGCAGGTAAAGAAACAGATTTCAGGAATATCAAATTTTATTAGCGATGATTTAATCTAGAAGGTTGTGAATGTAATTGTGAGGACCCGAATTTAGAAACTAATTGAGGAAAAATGTAAATATATAATTATATAATAACGAATTATATAATTTATATAAGAAAATTAAAGTAAAATGGAAGTGTAATTATATAAATTATATAAGAATGATTATATAATTTATATAAAATGATAAAATTAATGAGAGAGTTAATAAATGTATAATTTTGGTTAAATAAATAAAAGTAATTATGGAGGAATTTTAGGAATTATTTAAAAAGGAAAATGTAATTATATAAATTATATAATTTTAAATTATATAATTTATATAAGAAAGAAATGTAACTAGTAAGGAAATGAGAAATAAATGAGGAAAAAGAAAGATTTTAATTATTATAAATTTTGTTTATGTATAATGAAATCTTTATGATTTTTATGAGGAATAATATTTCAGAAACGTGAACATGTTAGTGTAACATGATGTTCAGGTAACGAAGTGAAAAATTTTGAAAAATAATTTTTATATGTTATATGAATTATTTTATGAATTTTGGAGGTATAAAATATCTCATATAATTACATGCATGTGATTATGCGTGTACAAAATTTGTCAAGTAAAGTACCCAAAAAGGATCTAAATATTATTTATAAATCATGTTATGATTTTTGGTGAACTAAAATAAATATTTTATATACATTATATAAAATATTTATTACATGAAATAATTACGTAATGTCTAAAATACTTTATTTATGCATGATTTTTTTTATGTGACTTATCCGAAATTTGCATGGGTGGTGGAATTGTTTAGTGAATTCAAAATAGTTAAATGTTCAATTATAAAAGGAAGAGAAATGAAAAAGAAATAAAAGCAAAAAGAAGGAACAAAAATAATAAAACACAAAACTCTCTCTTTCTTTCTCTTTGCACCACCTGAAGACACCCACCATGTCCACCGGCAACCACCATAGCCACCACCATGGGAGATGAGATTTATGCCATCAAAGGAAAGATTTTTGAAGCCAAAGAAGGTATAATTCAATTTTATTTTGAATTATTTTGGGTATTTATGGTGTTAAATTATTATTGTGAAAAATTAGAAAATAATTAGAATAATTATTCTAAATAATTTTAGGATGTATATATATGAATTATGGAATTTTTGGAATGATTATGTTGTAAAAAATGTGAAAAAATGGATTATTTTTGGGCTAAATTGGCTACTGTAACGGCATAAACTATAGAAAAAAAATTTGGGCCGCCCGCGCATTGCGCGGCGGCCTAAATTTTTTTAATATGCGGACGTTAAACAACGCCGTTTTTGGGCATGCAGAAGAAAGGTCCGCGCAATGCGTGGTGACCAAAGAAACGAGCTGCCAAACGACGTCGTTCGGCGTGGGCTGAAGGGAAGCCGCCCGCCATGCGCGGCGGCCGACACGCTGGAAATTACCAGCGTGCCCCTGACCTTTTAAGGAAAATCGAGCGTGTCATTTGGCCACGAAAATTACGACCGTGCCCCTGAGCTTTTCTAGAAATTCCGGTTATGTCCCTAAAGCCGCGAAAATTACCAAAATGCCCCCAAAAATTGATTTTTAATTAAATAAATGTTTAAAAATTGTTTAAAAATTATAGAAAATTATGAAAAAATACTAAAAATATAGAAATGATATTTGGGTATTAAATTTAATATTTTTGTAAAAATATTAAATATTAGAGATTAATATTTAAATATTTTAAATATTAATCTATTAAGTTTAAAAGTTAGAAAACGATTGAATGAAAATTCAGACAATCAAATACGCTAAAATTTATCTAATGAACCAGGTTGTCGGTATTGAAGGTGTTTGATATTAAGTTAAATGAATATATTGAAGGGCGAGGTTAATATAATTAACCATATTAGGGGATAATTGACCCAGAAATGATATTAATTAATTAAATTAATATCATAAGAGAATAAATAATTATTAATTAATTATTTTATGGTCATAGGTTGTTCGAGAAAGGGTTTTGAGCTATCAATTAATTAATTGGACATAAAGGCAAGTTCTTCAGTCTTTTTAATGTTAAATGTTGTCTGTTATGATATGTTATTCCTTGTTTAAATGCATATAGATTATATGTTATGTGATCTGTGGCTAATATGACAACTATGTGTATTTTGTGCAATAATTTGAGATATATTGCTATAGTAGAAGCACAAGCACATGATGTATAACACACACCGAACATATTAAGGTATGTGCTACGTGACGCATAAACTGTTGAACTTGCTGAGCCATTGTGCTCATTACTTGCTTAAAATAAACTTTTGCAGGTAAAGAAACAAATTTCAAGCATATCAGAATATATTAGAGACGGATTAACCCAAAAGGTGGTAAACGTAATTGATATAATTTCAGTAATATAACTCAATGTGGATACATTTGCAAAGTTTGTATTGAAGTGATATATGCATGTACAAAAGTTGGTATTGATGTGATATATGCATGTATAAATGGGATCCAGACAGGGCGAATAGAGTTATATTATGAACTATAATTGTTCAAGATGATTATTATGATAGAGACGATTATATATCTATATTTAAATGATGAATCATGAAACAAAGAATATTGGATGAATATAAACAACATTGAATTTGGATGTTGAGCTTTATTGAGTTTCACGATAATGATGATAGAAAGAAAAAGTAAAGGTTGCGATCCAGGGACTAGGATCAAGATGTAAGGATTTTATTATCCAATTATTTTAATACAATAATTGAATTGAGAAAAAGAAAAATTTATACCGAAAAATATGGTAATTGATTAATTAAGGTGTTTAAAGATTTATTAACGGACCGAAATTTGAACGTAAAGGAAGATAACGAATAATAAATATGGAATTTAAGGTAATAAAGTTGGTCGAATTTCGGGGTCATTACAGTAATTGTTATATTTCAATAGCATAATTCAATGTGAGTAAATTGCGAAGTTTACATTGATGTTGTGTATGTACAAATAAATTGGATTCGGATAGGACGAATAGAGTTAAAATATGAACTGTGATTGTTCAAGGTTGTTGTTAAGATAGTGACTATTATATGTTTAATTACAAATCATGAAACATAGAATGTTGTATGGATATAAATAATATTAAATTTTGAATGTTGAGCTTTATGATACTTGTAATAGAAAGAAAAAGTAAAGGTTGCGACCCAGGGACTAGTATCGAGACGAAAAGTTTTAAATGCCAAAATATTTTAATACAATGATGGAATTGAGAAAAGAGAAAAATTTATACTGAAAAATTTGATAATTGATAACTGTAATGTCAATTAAGGGGATAAATAATTTATTAACGAACCGAAATTCGGACGTTAAGGAAATAATGTTTAATAAATATGAAATTTAAGTTAATAAGTTTTGTCGAATTTTGGGGTCGTTACATTTTCCACGCTAAACCACTTTAGTATCGAATCAATGTATGTTCCTTGGGTCAAGCCGATCATCCTTTACGATCAATCTCTATAAACCTTTATCCCCAATAATAGGATGCTTCTCTCAAGTCCTTCATGGAGAATTGTTTAGACAACTTATCTTTACTCATTGTAGCATCTATAAGTCATTCCCTATCAATAATATATCATCTACATATTGTACTAGGAATGTCACAATGCTCCCACTAACCTTTTTGTATACACACGATTTATTCTCATTTTTGATAAAAGTAAACTCTTTGACTGTCTTATCAAAACGAATATTCCATATTTGAGAAGCTTGTTTTAATTCATAAATGGATCTTTGTAGCTTACATACTTGATTTGCTCTATTTTTAGAGACAAATCCATCTGGTTGTATCATATATACATCCTGTATTGAGGAAGGACGTCTTCACGTTCATTTCCCAACTTTTATACATTAAGCTGTAACTGTAAACAAAATTCAAATGGACTTAAAGAATTTCTACTAGTGAAAAGTTTTATCACAATCAACTTCTTGACCTTGTTTGAAATCTTTTGCCACTAGTCAGGTTTTATAGGTCTCCACTTTGCCATCTGCTCTTGTAAGACCCCGAATTTTATGAAATACAAAATTTAATTTTTCTTCATATATATATTTTTTGAAACAGTAAGTGGTTAAATCGATAAAGTTAAAAGTTAAGGATGTTATGTGCAAATTTTATTTTGTCGGACAATATTCGTTTGGTCGGGGAATATTCGTTTGGTCCGACGGCGCCGAAATAACAAATTATTGGTGGACCCCAAAACGGAATATTTGTCGGATATAGAAAACGACAGAAATAACCTTTTTAAATAAAAATAGTCAACGGAACTGTTAAAATACCGGTGATAAAAGAATAGTAGCATACGGTAGTTATTGGTATTTTCTGTAGCACTCGGTACTCTACAGTAACACGCGGTATTACATAGTGTCTCATATTATTGGTCTAATAATTGACACCGTAACTGTTACGCATCATTTCATCGATAATTGTCACTGCATAATATTTTATATTATCAATTCAATAATTGTTGTTACACAGTATTTTGCATTATTGATTTAATAATTGTCATTACACTGTATTTTATATCATTGAGTCAATAATTGTTGTTGCACTGTTTTTAAAATTATTGAACCTAATAATTGTCACAGTAACATATGCACAGTAATTCACATTATTGAATCAATAATTGTCATTACACAGTAACGTATGCTTTATTTTACATTATTGTTATCTTTATTATGCTGTTATTTAAACAGTTGTATTTCATTAATTTATTGACTTGATATCTAAGAACTAACTATACTGTATTTATAACAATTAGTCATAATAATTGAATTGATAAAGTTATTTGTTTATAATATAAAGTTAGGTGATTATTAGGTGATATGAAATGAATGGTGTAGATTAAAGTGTGAATTATTGTTGAATAATTGAATTGATTTGTTTATAATATAAAGTTAGGTGATTATTAGGTGATATGAAATGAATGGTGTAGATTAAAGTGTGAATTATTGTTGAATAATTAAATTGATTTGTTTATAATATAAAGTTAGGTGATTATTAGGTGATATGAAATGAATGGTGTAGATTAAAGATAATATAATATTTGAAATGGATGGTGTAGATTAAAAGATGATCTTTAAATGAATGGTTTAGATTAAATGAATGATAAGATTTTTGGCTATAAATAGAAGCCTTAACTTAAGGATTTTTCATAAACTTCCTTACTTGTTCTTTCTTTCTCTCTCTAAATACTTCTTGTGAAAGTTCTCTCTAAGTGTGCTTAAGTCATCTTGAGTATTTGTGAAGATCTATAAGTATACGTGTACTGTTCAAGTTAATCAACCTCATTTAAATCAATATCCAGTCGCGTGTTGAGGTAAGGGATACCATCTTTTTCATCTTCCATTATTCAAACGTACTATGGTAAGGGATTATCATTATTTGATTCTCGATAATAATATTGTTTCTTCCTTACTCATAAGACGTGCCTTTTATTTCCATGTATTAAATTGTGGGAATAACCTTACGGAGCGGATTGCCGCCTGTTGGTGAATAACCTTTCGTATTCATTCATTATTAATCTCTGAGAATAACCTTACGGAGCGGATTGCCGCCTGTTTGGTGAATAACTCTTTGTACTCAAATTCTATTAAATTGTGGGAATAACCTTACGGAGCGGATTGCCGCCTGTTGGTGAATAACCCTTTGTATTAATTTCCTTCACCTTTTGTTAATCAAACCTGCTACGGTAAGGGATATTATTTTCTTTCATACTCCTAAATCGAAATTTATTATGGAACTATTGCTTCTATAATTCCTGAAAATATTATATGTTCCATAATAGTTGAACTTCATTATTTCAACTGAACCTTCCTATTTACGTGAACCTTTCTATTGAATTGTAACCGTTATTCTGAACTGTGGATCTTGAATATCATTTTTAAATTTCACTCCACATCATGTTGACAATTTGGACATTATTTGAATCTGTACAAAGTAAACTTTCGATACTTATTGTTATCCTATTTCTTCTGTTCATCATTTATATCATTCTAATCATCCAAAAATCAAGCTGTTGTGAATATCTGTGGCCGGGGGCACAGATGTGTTATATTTGTTGAACAGATGATAGGTTAAAGGCGATATAATAGGTTAAAGGCGATACATCTGTTCGGTGTCTTTTATGGCACGTGGTGAAAGTTCTCTTTGGCCCGTAGTGCATAGATGAACTGTTGTTTAGTATGTTTATCACCAAAGGCTGAATCTGGTATAATCACGACCGCTGGTGCTAAATTAAATATCTTTGGCCCGTAGTGCAAAGATGAACTGTTGATTTGCATGATTATGATCAGGAACTGTGAATTTTTATTATCATGACTAATGGTATTTCAGATGATAAAAGTTGATGATGTTTTTACGAAAAAGAGAAGCGAGTGGACATTATAATCTGCATTATTCTTCTAATAGATTGCTCATTTCGCTGCTATTATTGATCTGAACATTGTTTAAGAATTTAACTGCAGTTTTTGATATAAACCTTGTATTCTATTGTATTCTATCAAGAACTCAACTGTTGAAGGCTAATGATAGTTTATTCGTCATTATCTTAGTCATGATATTTCTTACTGGGCTATTTGAGCTCACCCTTTCTTTTGTTCCATTGTTTTTCAACAGGAGATGAAAACATAACAGGGTCTAGCCGGGGAATGGAGTGAGGGTCCGAGGAATAGTTATCATAGTCTTCACGTTTTGTAAAATAGTGTGACAATAATAGTGAAGACTTAGTTGTGTATTATTATACACTGTATTGTAGTACGTTGTGCTTTGTTGTAATAATTTTGTTGTAGTCTTTTGACGACTCAAGTTTGGGCTGTGTGGGCCCAGATTTGGGGGCGTCACAGTTGGCATCAGAGCTTAGGGATATGGTCTTTAATGGAGATCTGGGGTAGAACTAGGAGGGGAGAGACGAATAGAATCAGTCACTAGTGTGTCCTACCTAAAATAGATTTTATTATCTAATGAGTCGATTTGAATGTAGGAACATGAAGAGATGAGTCAGTTTATTTGAACTAACATTTATTTTGTGACCACAGTTAATTATGGCATCTGGAAATCAGGAGGTTAACTATGAAATTACCGAAACAAATGTAGCTGCAAAACAAGAGGCGACGAATAATCTTCTTACAAACTCAGAGTTGAATCATTTGCCTAAGACAAAAATTATGCGTGTTCTATCCAGTAAGGATGAAGGTGAAAGCTCTGCTACAGTCGTTCCAGATCCATTCTTAGAAGCAATTAAAGGAAGTAACGAACTTGCGGAAATTATTGCCTTTAATTTACTCACTAATTGGGAGAGTGATATCACCTGGTTATGCTCTATAACAAAGGATCAGAATATATGGACTTCTCATATTAGTCTTTGGGATTTATGGTGTTCCAGCTATGATTTTCAAGATTATTTAAAAATGATGTTTCTATACTTTTGGGCGTTACAATTTAGAGGAATTCAGGTTAAGTTAGTCACTATCGTGGAAACTGCAGTCTATCGAAAATACTATTTTAATGGAAATCATTGGTACCTTACTACTGATGAAGTTGATGAACCCGAGAAACAGTTTGCTAGAAAATTATTCAGTGGTATTCCCATGGTTGAAATACGTGAAGATCCGAATGAAGTATTCGGGATTCGATTTGACGATAACAGTCAAGAAACCGAATGAGGTGATAACCGGTAAGTTATTCATAAATTCTCGTGAAGTCTATGCCATATTAGATACTGGCTCTATCCACTCTTTTATCTCACCTATATGTACTCAACGTTTAAATTTGACTATTGAAAACTTAAATCTTGTCTTATCAGTTGAAACCTCATTGGGAGAAATACCTATTACATTTACTATCTATAAATCTTGCCTAGTTCAAATCAACAACCTCACATTACCTGTTGACCTTATTTCTTTGGAGATGCGTGAATTTGATGTGATTTTAGGAATTGATTGGTTGACTACCCATCATGCTAAAATTGATTGTTTTCATAAGATTATTAATTTTCATATTCCTAATCAACCTGTCATGCAAATTCAAGCAACTAAACCATTGAAATCTATAACTGTTATTTCTAGCCATAAAGCCATTCGTTTATTGAAAAACGGATGTCAAGCCTTTTTAGCTCATGTCACTGATTTGAACAAAAATACGTCAAACTTGAATGATATTCCCATTGTTAATGAGTTTCCTGACGTTTTTCCTGAAGAACTTCCTGGCTTACCCCCAAACCGTGAAATTGAATTTTATATTGATCTTGAACCCGGTACCAAGCCCATTTCCAAAGCTCCATACCGAATGGCTCCCATTGAACTTCAAGAGTTAAAAGTCCAACTACAGGAATTGTTGGATACCGGTTTCATTCGTCCGAGTGCATCACCTTGGGGTGCTCCTGTTCTATTTGTGAAGAAGAAAGACGGGAGTATGAGATTGTGCATTGACTACCGAGAATTGAACCATGTCACCATCAAGAACAGGTACCCGTTACCTCGGATTGATGACATGTTTGATCAATTGCAAGGCGCTCAACATTTCTCAAAGATTGATCTCCGTTCTGGATATCATCAGTTAAAGGTTAAAGCTGAGGACATTCCAAAGACTGCTTTCAGAACTCGTTATGGGCATTATGAGTTCTTAGTCATGCCTTTTGAACTAACTAATGCTCCTGCAGCTTTCATGGACATGATGAACCGGATATTCAAGGAACATTTGGATCATTTTGTGGTTGTCTTTATTGATGACATCCTCATATACTCCAAGAGTCGCGAGGATCATGAACAACACCTGAGATTGATACTACAAAAGCTCCGTGAAAACAAATTATATGCCAAGTTGAAGAAATGTGAGTTCTGGCTTGAGGAGGTCGCGTTTATTGGGCATGTGATTTCTAGTCAAGGAATATCAGTCGATCCTGCGAAGATTGAAACGGTACTAAATTGGGAACAACCCAAAACAGTAACCGAAGTCCGAAGTTTTCTGGGTCTAGCTGGTTATTATCGGAGATTCGTAGAAGGATTTTCTCGAATCGCCACTCCATTAACGCAGCTTACTCGGAAAAGCACAAAATTCATATGGAGCGAGGAATGCGAGAAAAGTTTCCAAGAACTCAAGAAGAGACTGGTTTCAGCTCCTGTTCTGACCATACCATCAGGATCAGGAGAATTTGTTATCTACAGCGATGCTTCTGGCAAAGGTCTAGGCTGTGTCCTTATGCAACATGGAAAGGTTATAGCCTACGCCTCTCGACAACTCAAAGATTATGAGAAAAATTATCCTACTCATGATCTAGAGTTGGCAGCAGTCGTTTTCGCGTTGAAGATCTTGAGACACTACTTGTACGGAGAAAAAGTGGATATCTATACGGATCATAAAAGTCTCAAGTATTTCTTCACCCAGAAGGAACTCAACATGCGACAACGACGTTGACTTGAGCTGTTAAAGGATTATGATCACACAATCCAGTATCACCCGGGAAAGGCGAACGTTGTAGCTGACGCTTTGAGCAGAAAATCTTATGCAAGTACAAGTGCACTGCTGACAACACAAAAGTGTATTTTGTACGACTTGCAAAAGATGGAGATAGAGCTAAAGACACCAGGGACCCACTCGAAGATTGCTCACGTGCGAGTAGAACCAACTTTAATCGATAAAATTAAAGCTGCTCAAGCTACCGATCCGGAACTGATAAACATGATAAAGAAAGTACAAGAAGGTGTCATTCCCGAAGCAAGAATCGACGAGAAAGGAATACTTCGAGTCAACTCTCGACTCTGTGTTCCTAACGATCCTGAATTAAAGCATAAAATCATGATGGAGGCACACAACACGCTGTTTGCAATCCACCCAGGAGGTACCAAGATGTATCGAGATCTTCGACATACATTTTGGTGGAACAATATGAAAAGAGAGATTGCGGAGTTTATCTCAAGGTGCCTAACTTGTCAACGTGTCAAGGCAGAGCATCAAGTTCCTAAAGGTCCATTACAATCACTTGAAGTTCCCGAATGGAAGTGGGAACACATCAATATGGACTTCGTGACGGGTCTTCCAAAAGTTTCTCAAGGCTTAGATGCAATTTGGGTGATCGTAGATAGATTGACCAAATCTGCTCATTTCTTGCCTATACGAGAAAACTTTTCACTTGAACGTCTTGCCGGTATGTACATAAATGAGATCGTGAGATTGCATGGCATGCCAGTTTCCATAGTTTCTGATCGAGATCCTAGATTCACTTCACGCTTTTGGATCAGTCTACAAAAAGCTATGGGCACTGAACTACGTTTTAGTTCTGCATACCATCCTCAAACGGACGGACAATCGGAAAGGACGATCCAGACCCTCGAAGATCTTTTGAGACTTTGTGTATTAGACTTCAAAGGAAGTTGAGATAAGTACTTGCCGTTGGTGGAATTTTCTTACAACAACAGTTACCAAGCAAGCATAGGCATGGCTCCATTCGAGGTATTGTATGGAAGGAAGTGTCGCTCTCCAATATGTTGGAATGAGGTAGGAGAAGCAAAATTGTTGGGACCCGAGTTGGTACGCTTGATGACCGAAAAGATCCAAATGATCCGACAACGAATACAGACCGCACAAGAACGACAAAAGAGTTATGCTGATCTTCATCGGAGAGACGAAAGCTTCAACGTCGGAGATCATGTATTCTTACGTGTTTCTCCATGGAAAGGGGTTACGAGATTCGGAAAGAGAGGAAAGCTCAACCCTCGATTTATTGGCCCATTTGAAATCCTCGATCGAATAGGAACTGTAGCCTACAGACTAGCCTTACCACCAAGTATGTCTCACATCCATAACGTTTTTCACATATCTATGTTACGTAAATATGTGAAGGACCCAAACCACGTCATTGAGTTAGAACCAGACGTTATAGCAGAGGATTTAACATACGAGGAGGTACCTGTTAAGATCCTGGATAAGAAGGAGCAGATCCTACGCTCAAAGGTTATACCTCAAGTTAAGGTTTTATGGAGGAACCAAGATACTGAGGAAATGACCCGGGAGCTAGAATCTGAGATGAAATCTAAGTATCCTTACCTCTTCGATATGTCAGGTACGTCAATTTCGGGGACGAAATTTCATAAGGAGGGAAGGTTGTAAGACCCCAAATTTTATGAAATACAAAATTTAATTTTTCTTCATATATATATTTTTTGAAACAGTAAGTGGTTAAATCGATAAAGTTAAAAGTTAAGGATGTTATGTGCAAATTTTATTTTGTCGGACAATATTCGTTTGGTCGGGGAATATTCGTTTGGTCCGACGGCGCCGAAATAACAAATTATTGGTGGACCCCACAACGGAATATTTGTCGGATATAAAAAACGACAGAAATAACCTTTTTAAATAAAAATAGTCAACGGAACTGTTAAAATACCGGTGATAAAAGAATAGTAGCATACGGTAGTTATTGGTATTTTCTGTAGCACTCGGTACTCTACAGTAACACGCGGTATTACATAGTGTCTCATATTATTGGTCTAATAATTGACACCGTAACTGTTACGCATCATTTCATCGATAATTGTCACTGCATAATATTTTATATTATCAATTCAATAATTGTTGTTACACAGTATTTTGCATTATTGATTTAATAATTGTCATTACACTGTATTTTATATCATTGAGTCAATAATTGTTGTTGCACTGTTTTTAAAATTATTGAACCTAATAATTGTCACAGTAACATATGCACAGTAATTCACATTATTGAATCAATAATTGTCATTACACAGTAACGTATGCTTTATTTTACATTATTGTTATCTCTATTATGCTGTTATTTAAACAGTTGTATTTCATTAATTTATTGACTTGATATCTAAGAACTAACTATACTGTATTTATAACAATTAGTCATAATAATTGAATTGATAAAGTTATTTGTTTATAATATAAAGTTAGGTGATTATTAGGTGATATGAAATGAATGGTGTAGATTAAAGTGTGAATTATTGTTGAATAATTGAATTGATTTGTTTATAATATAAAGTTAGGTGATTATTAGGTGATATGAAATGAATGGTGTAGATTAAAGTGTGAATTATTGTTGAATAATTAAATTGATTTGTTTATAATATAAAGTTAGGTGATTATTAGGTGATATGAAATGAATGGTGTAGATTAAAGATAATATAATATTTGAAATGGATGGTGTAGATTAAAAGATGATCTTTAAATGAATGGTTTAGATTAAATGAATGATAAGATTTTTGGCTATAAATAGAAGCCTTAACTTAAGGATTTTTCATAAACTTCCTTACTTGTTCTTTCTTTCTCTCTCTAAATACTTCTTGTGAAAGTTCTCTCTAAGTGTGCTTAAGTCATCTTGAGTATTTGTGAAGATCTATAAGTATACGTGTACTGTTCAAGTTAATCAACCTCATTTAAATCAATATCCAGTCGCGTGTTGAGGTAAGGGATACCATCTTTTTCATCTTCCATTATTCAAACGTACTATGGTAAGGGATTATCATTATTTGATTCTCGATAATAATATTGTTTCTTCCTTACTCATAAGACGTGCCTTTTATTTCCATGTATTAAATTGTGGGAATAACCTTACGGAGCGGATTGCCGCCTGTTGGTGAATAACCTTTCGTATTCATTCATTATTAATCTCTGAGAATAACCTTACGGAGCGGATTGCCGCCTGTTTGGTGAATAACTCTTTGTACTCAAATTCTATTAAATTGTGGGAATAACCTTACGGAGCGGATTGCCGCCTGTTGGTGAATAACCCTTTGTATTAATTTCCTTCACCTTTTGTTAATCAAACCTGCTACGGTAAGGGATATTATTTTCTTTCATACTCCTAAATCGAAATTTATTATGGAACTATTGCTTCTATAATTCCTGAAAATATTATATGTTCCATAATAGTTGAACTTCATTATTTCAACTGAACCTTCCTATTTACGTGAACCTTTCTATTGAATTGTAACCGTTATTCTGAACTGTGGATCTTGAATATCATTTTTAAATTTCACTCCACATCATGTTGACAATTTGGACATTATTTGAATCTGTACAAAGTAAACTTTCGATACTTATTGTTATCCTATTTCTTCTGTTCATCATTTATATCATTCTAATCATCCAAAAATCAAGCTGTTGTGAATATCTGTGGCCGGGGGCACAGATGTGTTATATTTGTTGAACAGATGATAGGTTAAAGGCGATATAATAGGTTAAAGGCGATACATCTGTTCGGTGTCTTTTATGGCACGTGGTGAAAGTTCTCTTTGGCCCGTAGTGCATAGATGAACTGTTGTTTAGTATGTTTATCACCAAAGGCTGAATCTGGTATAATCACGACCGCTGGTGCTAAATTAAATATCTTTGGCCCGTAGTGCAAAGATGAACTGTTGATTTGCATGATTATGATCAGGAACTGTGAATTTTTATTATCATGACTAATGGTATTTCAGATGATAAAAGTTGATGATGTTTTTACGAAAAAGAGAAGCGAGTGGACATTATAATCTGCATTATTCTTCTAATAGATTGCTCATTTCGCTGCTATTATTGATCTGAACATTGTTTAAGAATTTAACTGCAGTTTTTGATATAAACCTTGTATTCTATTGTATTCTATCAAGAACTCAACTGTTGAAGGCTAATGATAGTTTATTCGTCATTATCTTAGTCATGATATTTCTTACTGGGCTATTTGAGCTCACCCTTTCTTTTGTTCCATTGTTTTTCAACAGGAGATGAAAACATAACAGGGTCTAGCCGGGGAATGGAGTGAGGGTCCGAGGAATAGTTATCATAGTCTTCACGTTTTGTAAAATAGTGTGACAATAATAGTGAAGACTTAGTTGTGTATTATTATACACTGTATTGTAGTACGTTGTGCTTTGTTGTAATAATTTTGTTGTAGTCTTTTGACGACTCAAGTTTGGGCTGTGTGGGCCCAGATTTGGGGGCGTCACAGCTCTAGTCTTTCTCTTAAAGATCCATTTCGAATTTTATAGTCATCAATCATTTCTCTGGAGTCTCTACTACTCATATCTAATCGTATATTACTGGATCATCTTCCTCTATGATGCGTACCTTATCATCATTATTTATGATAAATCCATACCTATCAGGTATAATAGGTACTCTTTCAGATTTACGAATCGGTTGTGGTACATTATATTCTTGAAAAGGTCCACAGTATGCTAGCTTACGTAAGGTATACGCTATCCGGATAGTTTTCTAGCCAAGTTGTATGATGAAACACGCAAAACATCTTAACCCATCGCTTATTTAGAAGCAAGAACATTGGTACAATACTTGTTTGTGTAGGATAATTACGTTGAATAGAACACCAACGACATATCAACCCATTGTCTATAATAAGACGAGAACCTTGGTATAATCGACGCTTGACGTATGGTAGAAGACGCCACACGCAACTAGATATTGTTGAATAATAACTCAAGATTGAATATTAAGAACACTAAGAAATAACTTAAAAATTCTTAAAGAACCAAAAGATAAAGAATAATCCTCACAAGAATTTAATTGAATGAAATAAAAGTTATGTTAACAATTGTTTTTGATCCCTATTTATAGTACTTTGAATAGAATACTAGAATCCCTAATTCTACTAATAAAAGGAAATAACATTATAAAAGAATCTTAATTAAATAAGAAAATAAAAATCCTAAATAACAATAATAATATTAAAATAATGAAATCCCGCCTTATACGTGCCGCTGAATCTTGTTGCCACGTGAGCTTGAATGAATTGTTTTGGAAGCCATGTTAGCGTTAATTACTTGAATCCCATTCCTTTGCCATATGTGATTGTTTGAATGTCAAGATCCGGTGACCTGTATGATTCCCAACCTTTTAAATATACGCGACGTAATATGTAATTCACCGACGAACTTGATTGTAATTAGAATCCTTGTAGGTTTTGAATTTTCATGCAAGATAGGACCCACCATTCCCTAGCTGCAAGAATTTGTTGCTTTGCCGAAAATGAATCTTGCCAATTCCTTCCTTGAATTATTTCAACCAAATTAATTGGACAATTGAAAAGTTACCGTGAATTAAAACAGAATTAATCCACCTTAGCCCATGTCTACTCAGATTAAGTACCAATAAGCTGATTTGAATTGCCCATCCTTTTAATAATCAGATTCATGAATCCTTCTCTTCATGCAGATTTACACAGATTAAAATTAGCTATGATTTGGATTTAATTTGCCTTGAACTCCCCTTTGAAATTGACTTGAATTGGCCTTGAATATATCTCCACTTTAAGCATCATCGGGGATAACTTGAGAGCCCAATTGTTTTGAATCTTGTTGTTTCCTTTATATCCGTGGGACCCTCCGGAATGCTAATTGAAGTGAAATTAAAAGGGAGTCTGATGACCCATTATGTCTTGGATGTCGAATGCATAACAGGGCCGAATTTGAGAAGGAACTGAATTGCCATCTCATCAGTTCCTTCAATGACGCGTGAATAAAATCCCTCCATAAATTGGATTAGTATTATAGATTGCCACTTGTTAGCCAAGCTGAAATTCCTTCACACATTTTACCTAACTCCACACGGATTGCCTTGCAAATTTAGTTCTGCTCCTTTAATGATCCGTCTTGTCTTGAATTAAATTATTATTGTTTAATGTGGCCTTGATTATGATCGTATCATTCTAGCTACCCACAACAGTGTTTGACTCTTAACAAAGTATCTTCTAAAAATTAATATAAAAAGTGAGCGGTAAAACTTAGCATGTGACAAACTTTACTATTTAGGTGAATCAATTACAATTTGTAAAATATTTTTTTCGAAATAACTTTTTTTCAATAACAATAGTAAATATATTTTTCAAAAATAACATTTTTCTTGTTCGATAACAATAGTAAATATACTTTTCGAAATAAGCTTTTCTTATTCCATAACAATAGTAAATATACTTTTCAAACCAAAATGAATAATCACAAAACACATTTGTATTCAAAAATGATTTCAATATGTAATATATTTGATATATATTTTAATCTATAGTCCTAACGACTAAGGTTACAACAGCCCTGTAACACAGTCCAAAAGTTCGATAACGTCAATGATACGTTCCCTACTAAGGTATTTTATCATGCACGCTCCTCGAAAGGTGTTCCCCGAAGAACATCTAAAGATGTGCGCCTTAGTAGGTCCTAAATTATATCGGAACTAGTGTAAACACTAATAGGTTCTATACATAGTCGAACCGAGGTTTCCAAAAATAATTTCTAAATATTATCGATCTTCGAAAGATTTCAAAATAATTTCTCAATAATATCAATATTTGAAACTATACTTGTTTCACAGTTCAAATCACATACATCTCATTTTCTAAATCAAAATTCTATTTTGATACTTGATCCAAGTTTTTAACAAAATACAAGTATAATTTCATTCAAATGGAAGTCTTAAATAAAGTATAACAATTTTTGAAATAATACATTTAGACATCTGAATAATTACTAAATCAAACATAAATGTAAAAAATAATTTCAAAATACTAAATTGTTCAAAAAATCATTTACAATATACAATTTGGAAATACTAAATAGTTTTTTTTTTGTGTTGCTAATTTGGGGGAAGATGATTGAACGTAGGACTTCTTGCTTAGAAAGAGGTCTAGAGTACCACTGAGCCATTCTCGGTGAAATACTAAATAGTTCAAAAAATCACCTACCTCAATACTGTAGAACACAAAATTAATAGCTAAACAGATCCTAAATATAAATTTAAAACAAATAAATGTCATTAGGATACACTTCTATTATTTAATAGCCTTCTTATTTCTTTAAAAATAAATATAAGTATATTTACAAAAATATTCTTTCAATCTTTAATCTTTTTTACAAAACAAATATTATTATTATTATTATTATTATGCTAAAATTTTAAAGTTACAAAAACAATAATCTAATATTCCAAATAGTATTGGCTTTCTAAATTAAAGACTTGCAATACAAAATATTAACTAATAATCTAAATACAAAACAGTAATATTAATGTATAAAATTAAATAAGAAACATACACGAAATTATAAGTTTTGCAGATTGTCTATGTTCTCGACACTAAATTTTTTTAACGTAGGAGATCTTTATATAAAACCCTCTCACAACAAAATTCTCTCTCAAAATTGAAGGTTTTTATTGTCGGTGATAAAAAAAGGGCGAAGCCTTAGAAAAGGTAAAAGTTTTAAACTTAGACGATGTGTTATTAGTAGACTTGGGTTATCGCTGCTTATTGCGAGTATCTTTCCAATTCATTTTGAGCTAAAATGTAGATGTCTTTCATAATAAATCCAATTTCTTAATGCTAAATCAAATTCTTTAATTTAAGGCAGGCTAAATAAAAAAAATCAAAATTAAAAACTCCACCGAACACAGGGCAAACTAATAAAAGAGAAATGAATTATTCAGCAAATGTTAAAACTACAGGCAGCGGGAAAAAAAATAGTACAGGTACAATTTTTTGCTATTTCTAGTACCGTTTATCCTTGTCCCTTAGCCCATAAATAACACTTCCTGGAATAGCTCTCAAATCATACATTGAATCATCGTCGGTATAGAATTTATTACTCTGGTTCCCATTTGAGGAAGATACACTGGGCAGCTCTTAATTTTATTTTGTATTTGGGTAAAAAATGATTTTTAATTGTATTTATTTTGATTTATACTGTCAAAAGTAGTTAAATGCGTTCAAAAGTATTAAAATACAATAAGGAATATGAAAATACACATGTGACTGGCACACTTTAATTTTCCGATCAAAATTGACCAGTGCTAGCCAAAGGGAGCACGTTTGCTGTTTTAAAATAAGGGAACAGTTTTGTCATTTGGCCTAATATCAATTCTACAATTTATTTGAATTGTTCAACTTTTGGGTTATTCGGGTTGTTCACGTTTGAATTCAATCGGGTTTTCTATAATATAGGGAGAATATGTGTATCATTGAGTGTGTTTAAGTGTGTGTTTTGCAGCAGCTCTATAGTGGAGAGGAAGAAGAGCCACTGCCGGAGATGAAGAAAAGTCGCTGCCGGGAAGAAGAGGAGCCGCTGCCGCGACTCATGAAAGAAAAGGACGAAACTGTTATGGTAGTAAACCCTAGGATATGATTGGAAGTAAATTGTGTATAGTTAAAAAATTAAGGGTAAAAGTAGTATTATAAAAATATTACTAATCAACTTTTTTCTTCTGTCCCAATCTTCTCAATTTTGAGTACAATTTTTTTAAGAGAATTGAGAATTTGGGAAACAAACTACTTGCTGCAACAACTTTGTAGACAATTTTTTTTTATCTTCTTTTGCATTCTTGTTCCAATCATTCGTATCCACCTTATTGCGAGTATCTTTCTAATTCATTTTGAACTAAAATGTAGATGTCTTTCGTAATAAATTCAATTTCTTACACTGTTTTTGAATTTTGAACGGAAAAGAAAAGAAAAAAAAACTTAAATTAGAACAGGAAAAAAAAAAAAGAATAGAGAACTTTATTTTTTTTTTGTGTGTTATTTCTGAATTTTTAATAAAAAAGAATAAAAAACTTAATTTTTTTTTATTTTATTTTTTATGTTTTTGAGTTCTAATGAAAAGAAAAGAAAAAACTTATTTTTACAAATTTACCCTTATTCTTTTGCTAATTACTTTTATACTTTTCTCACTATATATACTCTTCTACTCATAAATCCCAATGTCAACAATTGGAATGTCAAATGAAAGTGTGAGAAGTTAGATTTACTTTTATTATCTATCAGGATGAAATGATGTTGTCACTAGGAAATATCTTTTACCAAGACTCATAGTTCCCTCACTGGTTGCCATCAAAACTTTATTGTTGTATTAATTTATTCATTAAGAAATTTTCTATTGTGTCATAATTTTTAATCATTTTATCTCATTATTGTTCTTTTTCCAAGCCTTCCTGAATACAACATTGTACATGTCTTATGTCTACATAGAAGGTATATAAAAGGAAGACAAAATATTCAGGAGCAAAGTTTGATTTGAATTTTAGCCGACACAAGATTTGACTGATCTCCTTTTAGTTCTAGTGAGTATTGCACATTGTTAGATTATGTAGAACACTAGCCAACTGTGAATGGGAAGTGGTTTGATGAGAGATAAAAGAAGAGAGAGAGTGAAATACCCGAATTCACATGAGCTGAGAGATTTTTTTTTTTTTTGGGGGAAATCAAATTGAACATAATATGGGAATTATAAAAATATTAGTTTATCACATTTTCTTTTCGGACGAAATTCGACCAATTTTTGATGGAAAATTTTGACAAAAAAAGTGACCAAATTTTCTATCATTTTCTTTTTCCGTTTATTAAAACACTCATAAATACAAGAATTAGACAAAAAAACTTAAAAAAAAAATTCATTTCTTTTATTTTCTATTTATTTTTAAACTCAGAAACAGAGTGTTAATGCTGAATCAAATTGTTTTACTTAAGGCAGGCTAAATAAAAACATCAAAATTAAACACTCCACCGAACACAGGGCAAACTAATAAAAGAGAAATGAATTATTCAGCAAATGTTAAAACTACAGGCAGCAGGAAAAAAAATAGTACAGGTACAATTTTTTGCTATTTCTAGTACCGTTTATCCTTGTCCCTTAGCCCATAAATAACACTGGGCAGCTCTTAATTTTATTTTGTATTAGGGTAAAGGCGTCTGTGCTATTTTTCAGAATTTTTTCCGGTGTTCCCATCTATACCACAAACGATACCATTCTTCAGAAACTGAGCAAACTCACCAATATAATGCTCCTGATGCAACTTCTGATCCCCGAAAACAAGCGCAACCTCTTTCGCATTATTTCTCAAATTTTCACCTTTATTTGAAACCATAACTTGTCTCAGCGACTTAGCTATGTCATCCCGACTAAACGATCCATCTTCTCTTCTCTCCACTTCAACTGCCAACCCTTCATCTACAAGCATCCTTGCATTTAGTCCTTGATCAATCACAAAGGGCAATGCCACAAGACAATGCCCATACTGAAGTGTTTCAATCACGGATCCCCACCCGGAGTGGAACAAAGATCCTCCAATTGATGGATGAGCCAAAATTTCCTTCTGGGGCGCCCAACCTACATGAACCACCCCTTTTTTCACTGTACGTTGACTAAATCCCGGAGGAGTAGCAGTACTAACATCATGGCAAGCCCAATCGGGTTTCTGAAGTACCCATATGAAAGACAGTTCCGACATTTCCAACCCGTAAGCTATCTCGTAAACTTGGTCTTTACTAAGTTTACACTCACTGCCAAATCCCACAAACACAACTGACCTTGCCTTTTGTTTGTCCAGCCAATTAAAGATCAAATCCCACGGCGGCGCCATTATTCTCACCTCTGGTGGCGCCACAGGAAGTAACCCCACCGGAATCACCCGCTTTCCCATGATATTTCCTAATAAATTCAAGTAGTCCCCTTCAACTTCAGGGCAACTCCGGATTGCCATAGCATAACAACCCTGTAAAACATTTGCGATACGCTGAGCATCACTAATTTTCGATGCATTTTCTCCGTAGAATCCAGGATGGGCCCCGATTGCTTCGTACATTCGGAAAGCCACGGACGATCGGAAACTGACCCATTCTGGCGGTATCGTCAGACTTTCAGGCGATGGTCTTACTCTTTTCTGACCATCTCCGGCTAGGAATTCCGGTGGGCCAAAAAAGGCACAAACCGAAGCAGAAAAAACAGAGAAATAAATTAACGGGACGTCGCATTCTTGAGCTACATTAACTGCCCAGTAAGGGATTCCATCAACTATAATCCAATCCGGCGAATGATCGGAAACAAATTGCTTAAATGGTTGTGCAAGAAGATCATATGCGATCTTTAAGTACTGCACATTTTCCGGCGAAAGATCGATGGTGGCCTCAACATCATTGGGTAAAATGTAATTGTCGGTGACAATTTTGGGCAATGGGATTTCTACTAAATTTATGAGATGGGCTAATTCTGCAGGGACTTTGGGTAATCTTGCAATGTTTTTTGGCGTGGATACAAATGAAATGCGAAGTCCTTTTTTGGCTAAGGCTAAAGAGAGCTGAAAAAAGGGGATCATATGGCCAAAAGCTAAGTAGGGGAGCATTACTATGTGAAACTCCCTTTCCATTTTATTCTGTTTGCGGTGAGAAGTTAGATATGAATACTTGCTCTTTATAAACACAAAGCTCAACAAAAGATGACATAAATCATAAATGCGACGTCTCAAGTAGTTAGGCCTTCGCTCTCGGCTACTCGAATGAACACGCAAGTAAAACGTGGAAGTACTAATGCCAATAATAATTTAGGTGGTCGATATTTTCAGTGTACAAGTTGCATTTACGACACAAATGATGCAATAATGATTTATTTGATTGACCAAAATAATTACAAAATCTCAAAATCTCAAAATTATCTACTAAAATTCATTGGAAAATATGAAAGAGAAATAAATTAATTTTTAATGCAGAGATAATATGAGAAATTAAGTCATTAGTGTTTTCTTAAGATATAAGAATGACAATTAAAAGGAATAAATTTCAATCTCTAAAACGACAAACAAAAAGAAATAGATGGAGTATTTCTTCCTTGTACATGAATCACAATGTTACCTTTCGTATCACAGTGTTAATGAAAGGAAAAAGTTGTAAATAAATGGAAAAAAATTGTAAGAAAGGAAAAGATAAACATAATATTTTATTTGTGATATGAAAAATATTATGGTAAATGTAATGTTATAACCACAACTCAATGGATTAAAGAAGATAAAACAAAAATAACTTCAAGTCATCCTCCTCTAGAAACAAAAAATATTTAAGTTAAAAATAATAATGTTATTGCTAGTCCGTTTAAAATTCTAGATGGAAATAATGATGATAAAAAAATAATTGAACAAAACAATTTTACCAATAAGTGTTTAAGAACTTTAGGTAAACAGTTGGATAAAATCAAAGAAAAAATTGATAATAATGTTAAAAATCAATCAAATATTAAAGTTAAAATTGAAGAGTCTTTATTAAATTTACCTGGCCAAAGACAAGGATTAGGTATAGCTAATAAAGACCAACAAATTGTTATAACTTTAGATAATTTATTTAAAAAACACTTTGGCACAGAAACATGTGTAACTAAACATTTAACTGTAATAGATAAAAATGAAAGCAATGAAGATAATGATGATTCCACTATCTAGGACATTGAAAATCAATTTAATAAGTTAACTTTTAATCATACCGGTTTAACAAAAAATTGGTATTCCAAACTAACCCCTCCTGACTTACAGTTAAAATAAAGGAATTTGGATAATCAATTCTCTATTTCTGCTAATAAAATGTATGAATTGAATATTGACGGTTTAAGTAAACAATAAATTAAACCATATGTCAATGGTTGCAAACAATTAAATAACCACACATAATAATTTGGGACAATCAGAAATTGTTGAAATTATAGCAGCTGGATTTACTGGAATACTTAGATCTTGGTGGGGAAAACACCTTACGAAAGAATCTAGATATTCTATAATTCATGTTATTAAAAAAGATAATGAAGGTAGCCCAATTTTTTATGAAGAAATAGGAATTGGTCCCCCTGATGGAGTAAATACTTTAATTTACACAATAATAAAATATTTTATTAGAACACCAAGTAAAATCACCGAAAGAATTCACGACCAGTTTATAAGTAATCTTACCTGTCCTACTCTTAGTGATTTTAGATGGATAAAGATATTTTTACTTCTAGAGTCATGATGAGAAATGATAGTAATAAACCTTTTTGGAAAGAAAAGTTTGTTAATGGTCTAGCAAGTTTATTTGCTTATAAAATTCGGGAAGAATTAAGTAAAAATTTAAGTTTCATTGATTCTGATAACCTAACCTATGGTGATATAATAAGTCAAATTCAGAAAACATGTCTTAAAATATTTATTGATTTTAAGATCAGTAAACAAGCAAATAAAGATAAAAACAAGGCTAAATATGAGTTAGACACTTTTTTGTGAACAATATGGTTTACCCCATATTGCTCATTCCAGGAGAAAACCTAAACATCATAACAAACATAAAGTTCGTAAAAGAAAAAATACAAAAGAATATTATAAAAAAAAAATTACCTTATAAAAAGAATAAATTTAGAAGTTACAAAAAATGTGGTAAAAAAATTGATAAAAGTAAAATAATTTGTCATAATTGTGATAAAAAAAGGGCATTATAAAAATGAGTGCAATGTTAAAGAAAAACTTAACCAATTAAACATATCTAATGAAGATACTGAACAAATATTAGAATTAATTAGAATTGAGAAAGATTACAATAGTGATCATTATTCTGATATACCATCTCAATCCTCAAGTAATTCTAATAGTGAAATTGAAAGTGATAGTAGTCAAAATGTAACATTAGGATGTGCAGATAATTGTACTAATAATTGTTGCGTTAAGAGTTTAAATGTACTAGCAAAGGTTGAAGAAGAACAAAGTTTATTACTAGATTTAATCAGTAAAATTACAAACCCACAATTAAAAACTCAGTATATGAATAAGTTAAAACTTTATTAACAATAGAAAAGAATGAAAATACAATAACTGAAAAGATTGAAAAACCTATTTTCAGTTTAAATAAAACTTTGGAAAGATTTAAAAATCCTATCAAGAAATTACTTTGACAGAATTAAACCAAGAAGTAAACAGTTTTAAAAAAAAAAGAAATTTCAAAACTAAAACAAGAAATTCCTAAGTTAAAATTTGAAATAAACCAAATTAATAAAAAATAAATATTAAAATTCAATGATTTTTCTAATGAAGATTGTGTAGAAACTTCAAAAATAAATTATTATGAAATCCTTGAAGGGCAAGGACTTTCATTAAATAAATTAAAAGATATCACTATTCAGAAATGGTATATTAATGTCACCTTAATAATTAATAAAACTTTTGTTATTAAACTCCTAACTTTAGTAGACACATGAGCTGATTTGAATTGTATTCAAGAAGGTCTTGTTCCTACTATTTATTATGAAAAAACCTGTGAAAGATTAAGTTCTGCTAATGGTAGTCAAATGAATATTAAGTATAAGTTACCCAAAGTTCATATCTGCTAAGATATTGTTTGTTTCAAAACATCTTTTATTTTAATTCAAAACATGATAGATAAGATCATTCTGGGATTACCTTTCATATACTTACTATATTCAATTACTACCACTACAAAAGGATTAACGAGTAAATGCTTGAGTCAAAATATAACATTTAATTTCATCCATGAACCAAAAGAAAGAGATTTACAGATAATCCAAGAATAGTCTATTTCTAAACATTTAAACGTACTAAATAATAAAAGGAATCATTTAAAACATTTAAAAAATAAAATTAAATATAAGAAAATTGAAGATTAGCTGACTGATAATAGTCTTCAAATTAAAATTAAAGATTTTCAATGACATGCTAATTAAAAATGTTTGTTATGATATTCCTCATGCTTTTTGGCATAGAAAACGACACATTGTTAAGTTACCTTATGCTAAAGAATTTAAACAAAAGTTAATTATTACTAAGGCTAGACCTACTCAAATAAACCATGAACCATAAGCAAATGGAACTTTGTAAAAAAGAAATTAATGATTTGATAAATAAAAAATTGGTAAGAAAAAGTAAATCTCCTTGGGCTTGCCCTACTTTTTATGTCATTAAAAATGCTGAAAAAGAAATAGGTGTCCCTAGATTAAGAATTAATTATAAACCTTTGAACAAGGTACTTGAATGGATTAGGTATCCTTTACCCAGTAAAAAAGATTTAATTAACAGAACATGTCAAACAGTTATTTTCAGTAAATTTAATTTAAAGAGTGAATTTTGGCAAATTCAAATTCATGAAGAGGATAGGTATAATACAACATTTACCACTCCTTTTGCTCATTATGAATGGTGTGTAATGCCATTTAGTCTTAAAAATGCCCCTAGTAAATTTCAGAATATCATGAATGATATTTTAAACCCTTTTAGTTATTTTGTTGTTGTTTACATTGATGATGTCCTAATATTTTCTAATTCAATTGAAGAACATTAGAAACATTTGAATTCGTTCTTCAATACAATCAAAGTCAACGGATTGGTCTTATCTCCCAGTAAATGTTCTTTGTTCCAGACTAAAGTCAGATTTCTTGGTCATACTATTTCTTATGGTCAAATCAAACCCATTGATAGAGCCATTCAATTTACAGACAAATTTCCTGATAAAACCCTTGATAAATCTCAACTCCAGAGGTTCTTAGGATCTCTCAATTACATCACTGAATTCTATAAAGATCTGTGAAAATAATGCAAACCTTTATTTGAATGTTTACAAAATAGCCCTCCTCCTTAGACATCGATTTATACTTCAATTGTCCAAAAAATTAAAAATCATGTTAAGACCCTTCCTTGTTTTGGCATTTCAAACCCTTCTGCATTTAAAATAGTTCAAATAGATGCCTCCAAAATTGGATTTGGAGGAATACTCATTCAAAAGTTAACTCCTACTTCTCCTAAACAGATTGTCTATTTTCATTCTGGTGCATGAGATACTACACAAGTAAATTATTCTACTATTAAAAAAGAAATTTTATCTTTAGTTTTATGTATCAATATATTTCAAAATGATTTATTAAATCAATTTTTTTTGGTTAAGATTGATTGTAAGTCAGCAAAATATGTTTTAGAAAAAGATGTTCAAAATATTGCCTCTAAACAATTTTTTACATGATGGCAAGCTCTTTTAAGCATTTTTTTTTTGATATTGAATACATTAAAGGCAGTGAGAATTCAATTCCAAAATTTCTTACTAGAGAGTTTATCACAGGTTCAAAATGAGTGTGAGAGGCACAGGTGTAGGTACCTCTAAAGGTGGTGGTTGTACAGGCCAAAACAGTCAACATAAGGGAACTATGGTTCCTCATCTAATAAATTTACCTCTAGCAATGGAGTCAATAAACAGGTTCCAGGTCCTTGGTTAAATTCTGAGGCCTTTTAATTCGGTTTTAGCTAGTAAACCTAAACCAATTGATCCTTTTTATAGCCCAAAAACTCAAATTGTCAAACCCAGTTACCCTATTTCAAAGTCAGAATATGAACTTAGTTTTTAAATAAATCTTTTCTATATTGAACCCCATTTGAAACCAAAAAATGACCCCATTCAACTTGCCAGCTAGTTTTTTTCCACTGGATGACATTGTATCCTTTTTGCTCCTTATAAGTCATTAACTTATTATAAGGATGTTTTAATCCACACAGAGTCAACATTCATTAAACCCACTTACCAAAAGAATGATGATTCCAAAGTCCTCTACCATTCACTTTACATTAAATAGATTTTGCCCATTACAAGTTGGGGTAGTCACCCTTCTGATCTCCAACCTTTAATTAATCAAGATTTGTATTTTTGTTATTATGATTACATGGAAGCTTGACATAAGATTTTCTTATATCAAAATCCAACTTTTAGTCATTCGTAGTTCTTACAATTTGCCCACAAGTTCAAGAGTCAAATCCCATTTTGGTTTATTGTTTGATGGACCAGAAATGGGCCTACCATTTTCATTTTTCCAGATCTTCTCCAGCAACAAGTCACTCACTATAGTAAAACCAAATATAACCCCAAGTTTGAAGGAATCCCAGTATTACTTCAATTCACTAGTAAATATAAGATCCCTTGGATTCTTAATTGGTAATATAATCTTAAAACTCCAGTAATTGATACAATTGTTCAACGTTCTGACCATTTTCAAGCCACAGCAAGCCATCATAGTCAAGTTGACATGGTCACCTGCATCTTCTTCGTTAAATGGTGGGACAAATTTGATGTTAATAGAATTGTTTGGCAAGTTCAATTAGAATTTCCAATCATTCAGTCAGCATTTCTTAGTCAAAAGCTAAAGGGGTAAAAATGCGAAGTCCAACAAGTTCTATTGATATTTCCAATATCAAAAACTGTTCGATTGAAGAATTAAAATTATTAACCAAAGCAATTAACAGAAGAGTTATTAATCTGAGTAAAGACAATGAATCAGAAAAGTCTTCTTCTGAAGGTTCGGCAACTAGCAGCGATCCTTATGGAAGTAAAACCCTTCAAGATGCTCAAGACCCTTTTGCATAATGAAATATCCCTAGTCAGTTCTCCTTTTTGCCAAAAAAAAAATCAAAAGCAGATTCAGTCATAATGAAGCCTCCTATCTTTTTCAGACATATGGAATCTTGAGACAAAGCTCCAGTCATCCATAGTCAAAAGTTATAATCATTCAGACAACTTTTACTATTCATCCACAGTAAAAGGAAGTTCCCAGTCAAAAGTTGTCATCATTCCAACAACTTTCAATATTCATCTACAGTTCCCTCCGCGTGAAGCTACAATCATCGCCCCAATCCTTTTTATAAAAGAAGTAGTCATTCATTTAGTAAATAGGCTTCATTTGTCCATCTTCAAGAATTCTCTCTGAGTTTATCTTGTATTCAGTAAACAAAATTTGTATTTGTTAGCCTCAACTAAGTTTAACAGATGTTCTGCAAAGTCATATGATTTTGTAAGTTAATTTTAATTGATATGAATTTAATTTTCAGTTAACTATTTATTTATTTTCAATTATATTCAACTGTGAAGTTCCTCTCCCAATATTCCTCTGCATCATTTATTTATTTATTTATATTTTCAATTATATTCAACTATGAGGCCCCTCTCCCAAATATCCCTCTGCATCATTCATTTTTATACTTGTTCTTATATACTTATTCTTCCGCCTTATGAGGTCCCTCTCCCAAATATCCCTCTACATAATTCATTTTCATACTTGTTATTATATTCTTATATATGGAGCATACCTCTTAAATAGTATATGTCTCTTAAATAGTATACATTTATTAAAACTATGTCATTTTGGAGATTTTTTAAAAAAATAAGTGGGCCACGAGTGAAATTTTTGTAAATAAAATGAAAGCAAGTGGAACAACTCTATTTTATTATTATTTAAATAAATAAAAAAAAGAATCTCCAAAATGACATAGTTTTAATAAAGATGTATGCTATTTAAGAAATGCATGTTTTAGATCTGTCTTATATATATATATATATATATATATATATATATATATTATAATATAATAAACAAACCCTTAGGTGATTTATATATATTAATATAAACCACCTAAGGGTTCGTTTCTCAAACCCAGATTCCGATCATGGGAACTATTGGCCGGAATAGTGTCACCGGAATCTGAAAAAAAAAAGGCAATTTAGTTGGACTTTTAAGATTTCAACCCGACCCATAGGTATATGGGTCTTAAATTGTACAAATAAATACAAGTATATATTTATTTGTTAGACACAGTAAATAAAAAATTAAAAAAAAAAGGAAAAAAATATCTATAAAACGCAGTAACTACCAGCAACCTTATAATAAATAATATTTATTTTAATCCACCAGATAAACCACCAGTCTTTGCTAGAGCACACCTTTTGGGAAATAAACACCATTATTTCCACCATATCAATCCACCACATTTCCTGTGACAAAATTTCCAAAAACACACCTTACTAGAGAGGAAGCGCGTTGCGCTTACATCATCCTACTACACACACCCAAAAAAACTGAAGTTTTTTTTCTTACCACATTTTCCTTGCCAACCTAAAAACACCACCTAGTTTTACTGTAGCAACCGCTACAGTAAATCAGTTCGGTCGCCCTCCCTTAGGTGTATCCAATAGCTGGAAAAAAAATTAGGTTAAATTCCCACCACCTAAAGGGTGGGTTTATAGGAATCGACTCTCTTAAAAAACTAGGTTAAAACTTTTTTTGAGGACGAACACACCTCCTACTTTTCGATTTTCTGCGAAAAACCAATTCTTAAGGGATTTTTTATTTTTTCTGATTTTTACAAACCCATGCTCCAGATCTCCAAAAATCGTGATTTTTGGATATGATGTTAAAAATCAAGTCTACTATGACATATAATTTTTTCAAATTTTTTGGATCAAGAGGCTATTTTTAACGATTTTATTAAGCTAAACATATGCATTAATTCGGGGGTAATGCAAGTGGTGGGGGCCCGCTGTCACATCAAGAAAAGATTCCCTCTGCACCAACAGAAAAGCGCCACATGTCCCAAAATCTACAAGAACTAACTCCACTGCTTCAGGTCATTTCGGAGCACGGAGTGACTTACGCCAATACCTAGGGTATAAGATATTAATATATTATTATATTATTAATATATATTAATTATAATTATACATATATATTATAATTTATATTATATCATTATTTATATAATAATATTTATTATTATAATATTATGAATATTAATATATATAATAATTTATTTATTATATTCATATATTATATTAATATATTAATATAATATATATTAATATATTATAATAATTTTTGAAGTTGAAATATATATATATATATATATATATATATATATATATATATATATATATATATATATATATAATTATTATAATAATTATATATAATTTTTATTTCCGTTATGAAGAGATTTATTCCCCACAAATATAAAAGGATTATAAGTAGTTTTAGGGATCGTGGGACAGAAGTTCGAGGTAGCTATTCTAATTGTAAAGATAATTGTCCCTTGATCTTTTGTGTATGGGAGAGTAGAGAAAGATGCCGTATTTCCATTAATGTAAACTCAAGAATTGTATATTACCATTAATGAAATAAATGTTTATTCATCATCCTTAATTCATGTTCATTCTACACATTTCATTAAGTTGTGACCGATAAAAAACTATGAAATCCCAAAATTTAACAAATCTCTTATTAATGGTGGTAAGCGCAATAAGCCTTTACAACAATCAACAAAAAAATAAAGGAAAAACTAAAATTTTGGTTTGCCGGGTGGTGTCATCTGCTGCTTCATTGCATCAATGGCTGATTTAACAGTTGTACTTATTAGTACGCCCAACTGTTCAGTTGTTAACATAACATTTGGTGCGGCTGAAGCACCAACTTCAGAAATTGATGGACCAGGATCTTCGTCGTTGATTTGATTTTCAAAAGGAATTCCAAATAAAGAATTCCTTGCGCACTGTGTGCTGACGTCCGAGTGTGCCTTTCCTTGTAAACATGTAACTGTTCTAACAAATTGGTTAGGTTGAATGTGTCCCATAGATATAGTTCTACACAATTGTCTGTTCGGTATAGTATCTGCCACATGCCAGACGTCCACTTGCTCTTCGCTAAATTTAGGGTTTAATATGTGAATTTTAGGAGGCCTTTGAAGTGGTTAACCTTAAATTGGCTTTGAACTTGCAATAAAAGGTTTTGGAAGTGAGATTAGAATTCTCTAATCTGTATTTGGTCGTCCAAGGGCAATGTTCTTCCTTTAACAATGAATAACAGTTACCATAGTAACAAATGTGTACAGGACAAGTGACTGAAAAAACAAATTGGGCCTGCTCTGCGTCTTTATCTTGTAAACGACGATCATATATACTCAATCGGACTGTTCCGGTGGTGTTTCCAGGGATGTATGGCTTGTATATGGGACGACCCCAAATCCGGGTTCCTTTAACCTCGGATCCGGTTCAACACTAGTACTACATTTTCTTTATTGTTCATGAATTGTAACAATATTATAATTGCTAAATAATCATTTATTTACAATTTTACATCATTTCTTTCTATTCCATAATCGCAATCTTTATACACTCATAGTCTGTCTTAATATCATACATGATACAACATTCTATTACAATCAATTTGAGTATTTAATACTCATATAACATACCAACTAAGTCTTATACTACACAATTATTTACTTGTCCAATTCAGACTGATATCTACAACAGACATTTAGATTTTCAGCGAAAGTACTATGCTTTCCTGTTCCTTGGTCTTTATCGAGAACTTCAAATAATTTGCACTATCTGAAAATGTTGGTTTAGGCAAGAGTGAGTACGATGGCTCAACAAGTTTAACAGTTACACATAACACATTACATGCTTCACATATTATACATGTTATGCATTTTATACGTATGTCATACTCTTCATGCTTTTCATTTTATGAATGATTCATATTTCTTATGCATCTCATACAATAAACAACTAGCATCTAGCAAACATGCTTCATATCTAAACCCATTTAACATGTAACCATATCTCATGTTATGCGTATATCACAAATATCATCAAAATATTTTCATGTTAATAATATAACATCAAATTGTAGCATATTAATGCACATAGGAGCAAGTTCTGGAAAAAACTTGCCTGATTCGCTTATGCCATTTACGCTTATTTGCGTCTTTCGCTCAACCTACAATTTATATAACAAATTGACATAATCATTAGTTATAATGACTATTAATTAGTCTTAACTTAAGACCTTAACTTCAAATTATTAATTATTTAGTTGTCTGACAAATGAACTTTTAAATTCTGGACAAAAACACTATACGATCTTCGTACAACCCGCTTTTAATAAGTTGTCTAAATTAGTCACAAATGATTATTTACATTGGTTTAATTCAATTACATTTTCTTCTTAATGATTTGGACATTTAATAATGTACCAAATACCTCAAAATATTATCTACCTTTGATATTATATAACTACATTCAAATATTATTAATAATTTAATAATATTTTAATCACTCATTAATATTATTAACCATTTAATAATATTTTAATTACTTATTAATATTATTAACCATTTAATAATATTTTAATCACTTATTAATATTATTAACCATTTAATAATATTTTAATCTCTTATTATTATTATTAACCATTTAATAATATTTTAATCACTTATTAATATTATTAACTATTTAATAATATTTTAATCACTTATTAATATTATTAACCGTTTAATAATATTTTAATCACTTACTACTGTCATTAATTATTTAATAACATTTTCATCATATACTAATGTTAGTACTCATTTCATAACATTTTAGTTACTTACATATTTAATCCTTTAACAATGTTTTAACAATCCTCAAATCCTTTAATGATTATTTAAATAATAATCTCTTAATTAATTAATCCCATTTATTATTTAATATTCAATAAATAACAAATGATCATTTTATTCGCTTCATCTCCCTTTAATTATTATTTAATATCCTTTAAATAATAATTAACTAATTATCCTTATTTATTAAAATAATAAATAATTACCTTATTAACTTCATCTTTCTTTAATTACCATTTAATATCTTTTAAATAATAATTAATTAGCTATTTATTATTTAATACTAATTAACTATTTATTATTCAATGTTAATTAAATAATAAATAATTATTTTATTAACTTCATATCCTTCTTTATTTATTATACAATAATAGATAATTAGTTATTGTATTTATTTGCTTTAATTATTATTTACTATCATTTAAATAATAATTAATTATAATGATAGCTTTTATTTACTTTATTTATTATTTATTATAAATAATAAATAATTATTAAACTTGGGTCCCAAATTAATTATATTATTTTTTAAGCATTTTTATCCATTTTGGACTTAAATGACCCGAACCGACCCAACCCGAATGGCGCGACCCGACCCGGAACGGAAAAGTGCACTGCCTGTGAACAGTGTCAAGGGCCCCGACCCTCCTTTATAGTGCAAAACAAGGGCCCCGGCCCATGTGTTGCAGAATTTGCCAAAATGTCATTTTCAGATTTTTTAACTTTTGCTCCTTTGATTAAAACTTGCATAACTTCTTCATTTTAAAACATTTTGGGGTGATTCTTGAATCCATTCTCATTAGAATTTCCCCCTCTACAACTTTTCTTTAGATCACAAATCCAAGTTCCAAACGGATCTATGCTTAAAATCGCTCACAATGCAACCTAGGGTTTTAAAATCAACATGCTTTGAGGAAAAATTCCATAACTTCTTTATTTTTTCACATTTTTGAAAGATCCAAGTTGGGTTTTCTTGAAAACCCATAGAGGTAACTTTTTAGCCATAGAAATCCAATTTTCAACTTGTACCTTTCAAACTACAACATTAAATAGTGCCTAGCTACCTAGAGTTTTACCGATAAAGCTTAATATAGACATTTCCTGCATTTTTATCTATATCGCTCATATAAAAACATGATTTAAATATATCAAACCATGATTCTACCAATATAACATAGCTTAAGACTTTTATAGCATCAAAATAACCTTTGATCGGTTAAAAATATATTTTAACCATTTAAATCATACCTAAACTATAAAAATGAACTAAAGAGGGTTTAGAACACTTTTTAACCTCATATACATGGATGCTCTCCTTCCTCTTGACATGATCTTGAAAATAGTATGCCCTCAAGCCAATCACATTTGATGTGATAAGTATATAATTTGTAATCTTGTTCATTTATTAATAAAAGAATCAAGGCATTTATTTATTCATGATTATTTACTTGAATTAATCAAATGGATAAACCCATAGTTTTTGAGCAATGTTTTTAGAACCATGATGAGGATCATACTAATGAGATCTAAATTCTAGATAGCTCAAAACTAAAATTGTTCCTAATCGTTGGATCACTAAAATAGGGGTTAGTGAATCCGGATAGATTATTACATACTATGCTTGCTCTTATGAAGAGAATGATTAATCTCATAATCATTTGTGTAGAGACACTAAAGCAAGTATGTAGGTGCTTATTAGAGAATAAGTTCACTGAACGTGACTCGCTCAAGGAACAACTAATGGAGTCTTACTTGCCTGTCAATAAGAGTTCCTTTTGTGATAGTAGTACAAGTGATCCTTGGACTTGATATCATCATAGTATCTTGTGTATGATGAATTATATTTTGACATATTCCTTAAAACCTTTAGGGTGTATCAAAGGGTATGATTAGATATAATAAGTAATACATGGAGATAGGTGAGTGATCAACAAAGAATCTACCCCTTCTAGTAAAAGAAGGGAATGTCCTATGCGATTCGATAAATGACAACTCAAATAAAGTAAGACTTGACAGTTATACCATGTCTTATATTTGATTGGGACGTTGTGAGGTAGAATGTTTGAATTGTACGGTAACTATTCGCTGAATAAGTTCTTTTCTGATTAAATGTTGAAATCTATATTATCTGGAAAGTCGTTGATCGCTAAGGGGGCTTACCCTTATTATGGAATAAATATTATTTATTTAAATGAATTAAATAGTTTAATTTATTTATATAAATAAGATTAGAATAATTCTAATTAATTTATTCTATAACCGGTTTAATATGGAGAACCTAAAGGATCACACCGCAAAAGAAAAATAATTGTTTAAGAAGTAAATGTCATAATTGTAATAATGAATTAAGTATATTTAATTTATACTATGGGGATAGAATAAATTAAATAGCTTAATATTTATTATTTAGTATTTTAGAAATACTAATTATAAATTAATAAGAGGAGTCTTATTATTATTATTATTATTATTATTATTATTATTATTATTATTATTATTATTATTATTATTATTATTATTATTATTATTATTATTATTATTATTACTATTATCATTATTATTTAGTTCCTAAATGGTTTAGGAATTAATTAATAAGAGTACTCTCATAATTAATAATTAAGTTCCTAAAAGGTTTAGGAATTATAATTATTATATTAAATTAGTTAAAATCCTAATTAGATTAGAAGTTTAATTAAAAACCCTATTCCTAAAGGTGTTAGGAGGGTTTACTAAATTTATAAATAAGAGAAGTCTTATTATGGATTAAGGTGACACACATACACTTCCATAAATTTTTGAAAGAGTATTCACATATTCTCTAGAGAGAGAAAATTAGGGTTTGCCATCACCCACTTCTTGAATTATTATTATTCCTTGGTGGATCACTTCTAGAGGCCAAACACTTGAGTGGCTAACATTGATCATTGGAATCCAATCGATGAAATTCAAGGAGAACGTGAAGGATTTGGAGGTGAACTTGTACCCGTTGAAGTTTTGAGTTCTACAAGGTTATATCTCTAACTTCTTCTTTATTAATTAATAGTTGCGCATAAAGGTCGATCCTGAATTATGGTTTGCAAATTTTTTTAAATTTGATTTTACCATACTTCCGCTATTTTGTGCAATTTGATTGCGTCTATGAATATTACAAACCAACAGTGATATCAAGAACCAAACTTTATGCGAATTATTAATTATTTTTTGATTCTATATATGTATAGGTATATATTTAAAATAATTTATTGGGCATAATTTGTTGTATAAAATTATTACCGAAATTATATACCGAAAGAAGAAACGGTTGATGCACTTTACGGTATTAGTACCGATTATAACCGAGTATATATATATATATATATATATATATATATATATTGTAAAGCATGCACCGCCTAAAACTTTCGGTAAAAGATAAAGCAAACAGCTATGCTGTTTCGATTTTTGGAATATCAAAATAAAGCTGTCGCATGTTTATTGGAAAAGTTCCAACAAGTTTCGGTAAATGGCATGCTTGGTTTTGGGCTGCTTTGGTATATATATATATATATATTAAGCCAGCAACTGCTTTGACTGAAAACTGATTTTGCTTGACCAAATTTGTTTGTCCCGAAAACGTTGGCATGCTCGGTTTTGGGCTACTATATATATAGTCCCCTTCTCCAGCGAACGTTAAAAAGCGAACCAAAGACGAACCGTCGTTTTTGGTATCTATGGCGACGGTTCGACCCGTCGCCATAGCCATGCACTCTATGACGACGGGTCAAACCATCGCCATAGATACCAAAGATGACGGTTCGTCTTTAGTTCACTTTTTAAAGTTCGCTTTTGAAAATTTTCCTATATATATATATATGGTACACGGTTATTTATATATTATTAATATATATGATATATTTATAATATATATTAATTTGTCAAATAGTTTGGTAATTTTGTACAGATTTTAAAATTTCAAAAAGAGTTTATTTTGGGTAATTTTAAAATAATAAAAATAAATAGTTTATTTTTAAAATAATTTTATAATTAAAATAAAAGGTTTATTTTAAACATGAAATTAGATTTCATGCAATTTTAAATTGCCCATTAAATGATACCAATACATATATGGAATGTTTTATTTAATTCATGCGATGAATATTATTTATTGATATATATGTTGATATATATAATAATAAATGAGATTAATTATGGACTATTGACCAATGTGATTGGATTTAATTTTCAATGGAAGCATGAATGAATGAGTTTTATAAATGGGGTCTGCGTACCTCGTCTTTCTAATTTTTCTTATGTATAATTCTATCTCCCTCCTATGTACTTACCCTTGACTGCTGATCAAGGTTTCTATTTATTATAAATAATTTGTAATAGGATTAGTTAGAATTATTTTGAAGAATTGGAGCCAAGGAGCAAAGGAGCAAGGAGCGCATGAAGACTCGTTTGTAATGGAGTCCGAATTTAAATATAATAGTTAAATTTAATTTAATTTATTTTTGCACCATAGGTTTTACCTTTTGGTTCACTTGGTGACTCTAGTGAACCAAATTAGAATAAAAGTCTATAATCAATCCAAGTAGAATATAGTATTCTATATGTGCATGTTAATTATATATATATATATGTGTGTGTGTGTGTGTGTGTGTGTGTGTGTGTGTGTGTGTGTGTGTGTGTGTGTGTGTGTGTGTGTGTGTGTGTGTGTGCGTGCATGTGCGCTAAACAAGATGAGACAATTAATATTAACAAACTCCTCATGATGTAGAATAAATATTATTTAAAAATGAATTAAAATGTTTAATTCATGAATTAAAAGGAGTATAATTCAATTAAATAAAATTAGAATTGTTCTAATTTATTTATTCTACTACTAAAATATTAGGTTGTAACGTTCAAAGATATTTGGAATATCGAACGTCGCCTTCTAGCATGATAAAACGATAAAGTATCAAATAATCAATATATGTTTGTTGTGCACATACAAGGCTTATATCGATCATTTGAAATGTTGTTTTATCACATTTGATGCTTATAAGGAATTGAGCATTACTGTTTTGTCGTGCACACACAAGGACAGTATTTTTTTCTTTACTATATGGAAGTGCTAGGTTGGACTTAACTTAGATAATTTTGATTCGGATGTGCACACACTTGATCATAATAATCTAAGAGACAAAATACAAGGAGTTACATGTTGATGTAATTGACAAAAGTTGTCTACCTATTTATTTATATATAGTTTGTTGTGCACACACATTTGAAATAAGATTTTTATTCTCACTAGCAGGTCTTTAATTAAATTTACCGAACTATATAAGAGGGTAATATAGTTTGATGAAAATAGTGGGAGACACCATTTTAAATAAAAAAACCTAATTAACTTGGTGATTAATAAAATGAATGCATGCTAATGTTGTTATTAATTCACTTAAAGAATATTGCTATGTTTAATTCACTAACACTGTATAGCATATTAGATGTTAATAATTAATCGAACAAATTGTTTGGATTGATTAAACAAATTTGAGAAAAGTTCTCAATGATGAAAAGCTAGCAAATGTCCTTAATTTGTCTATCCCTGCAAACGTTGCAGACTAAGCCTATGAGGAAGATATTTTTATTTTAAGAAATAGCAAGATGATGTAAAGATGGCTCAATGCATCATGCTCGCATCCATAAGTATTTAGTTACAGCGTCAACAAGAGAAAATGGATGCACCTACTATATTGTTGCACATTCACTAGTTGTTTGGTGAGCAAAGTAGGTCAACTAGATATAAGATATCTAATGAGCTCTTCCAATCTATAATAACCAAGGGCACTATAGTAAAGACACGTATCCTAAAGATGATCAATCTTATTGATCAATTAGGACACCTAGGTTTTGTCAAAGATGGAGAGTTGAGTTAAGATTCGATCTTGTAGTCACTCGCTGACTCTCTTTCACAAATTGTTTTGAACTTTAACATTAATAAGCTTGAAGTCAGTTTACCTGATTTGCTTAAATATGTTGAATAAGTTGAGAGTCACTTTCCTTCCAAGAAAAACCAAGTCTTACTAGTAGATGAATCTTCTAAGTTGAAGAAGATGGCCAAAGGTGTTTCTGAGGAGTCAGAAAAGATAAAAGGCAATAAAAGGTTAAGCAAATGACATAAATAAAAGTGATCCCGATGGCAAAGGAGTTTGCTTTCATTGCGATAAGCTGGGACACTGGAAGAAGAACTGCAAGGAGTATCTTGCAGTAGTTAAGCAGAAGAAGCTTAGGGAAGCTTCAACTGCATATATAGATTTGTTCATAATAAAATAGAACTTTCTATAACTCAAGTTCTACTTGGGTATTAGATACCGGCTGGTGGTCTTGAATATGCAAACCGTTGCAGAGACTAAGCAGAAGTAGAAAGCTAAACAAATGATAAGTAATCCTGTGCTGGGGAATGAAGCAAATGTTGTTGCATTAGCCATGAAAGTTATAGTTTAGCACTGCCTACGGGCAAGCCTATTAAGTTAGTAAGTTGTTACTAGGTTCCAATTCTTAGAAACATTATTTCAGTTCCATGTGATGACAAGGAAGGGTTTTGACATTTTAATAATGAATAATCGTTGTTATGTTTATAATGATAATGTTTTATTTAGAACTGGTTGATTACTTAATGGACTTTGTATACTTGACTTACATGAAAAATATTTCAAATTGACAAACTAAAGGCAAAGAGATGATATGAATCATACATTCATGCAACACTGTTAACTCGGTCACGTTAATGAAATAAGACTAAACAAGTTGTATAAAGATAAGCTTTTAGAGTTTTTTTGATTATGAATCAAATACAACTTGTGAATCTTGAATCATGGACAATATGACTAAATCTCCATTTAGTGGACATGGAGAGCGAGTTACGGAGTTGTTAGAGATGGTACACACAGTCGTGTGTGGGACCTATAACAACAAATGCAAGAGGAGGGTATTCATTCATTACTTTCACTGATGATTCTAGATTTTGATATATATATTTGATGAAATACAAATCCAAATCGTTTGAAACGTTCAAAGAATTCAAAAGTGAAGTATAAAAACTAAAGGCCAAAAGTATTAAAGTTCTTCGATTAGATCGAGAAGGGAATACTTAAGCAATAAGTTTCTAGATCATCTCAAGCGAAATGTTATTCTCACAGAATGGACATGGTGATTATCCATAATGAGTATTATCGATCTTCCAGTATCCTTCTAGGGTTATACCTTAGTAATAGCCGCATATCTACTAAACAAGGTACCTTCAAATTCCGTCCCTAAGACTTCATATGAGTCATGAGTAGGGAGGAAACCGAGTCTTAAGTATGTTAAGATTTGAATTGTCCAGCTTATGTCAAAAGGTTTGACAGTGATAAGCTTGAGATAAGATTTGACAAGTGTAAACTTGTGGGATATCCTAAAGAAAGTTTAGGATATCACTTTTATAATTCGACTAACTAAAAGGCGTTTGTTGAAACACGCTGCCTTATAGGAAAAGAAGTTTTTCCTTAAAGGGTTAGTGGGAGTAAAATAGATCTTGAAGAAGCTCAAGAACCACAAAACATTACAGATCAAGTGAAGGACTCTGTATAAGTAAATAAACCTATTGTACCACAACCAAGTCGTAAATATGGTTTAGTACCGAAGATACCTGAATGGTATGGATTCATCATAGATGATGATGATGAGGTACACATCATAATGGATGATGATCCAGTTACATACGATGAGGTATGAGTATTAGATACTCAAGAGAAATGACTGATGATCATAAAATTTGAAATGAGTCTTTAGAGAAAGACTAAAACATATGGCAAGGTGGAGACCTAAAAGATCTGACTAGTGGTAAAAGATTTCAAATAAGGTCAATGAGTTGACTATAATGAAACTTTTCACCATTGAAAATGTATATATCAATTCGGATTTTACTTACAGTTGTAGCTTATTATACAAAAGGATGTATGTATGATACAACCAACAGGATTTGTCTCCATATAGATGGAGTAAATCAAGTATGTAAGTTACAACGATTCAATTATGGATTGAAACAAGTTTCTCGAAAATGGAACATCCGTTTTGATGAGACAATCAAAGGAGTTTGATTTTATCAAAGACGATGATGAACCAAGTGTGTACAAAGATTAGTGGGAGCACTGTGACATTCCTAATATTATATGTTGATATACTATTGATAAGGAATGACATACCGATGCTACAATCAGTAAAGATGTAGTTATCTAAACACTTCTCCATAAAGGACTTGGGAGAAGCATATTATATTTTGGGGATAAAGATTTATAGAGATAGATCTAAAAGGATGTTTGGCTTGTCCTAAGGAACGTACATTGATTATATGCTAAAGAAGTTTAGCATGAAAGATTCCAAGAAAGGGCTCAATGCCGATGGGTTCTGAAATACATCTCTCGAAGAAGCAGGCCCCAAAGACACCTGAAGAGAGAGACCGTACAAGTAAGACTCCTTATGCCTCAGCAATAGGATCTATCATGTACGAGATGATATGTACTTGACCTGATATTGCTTATGCATGACAAGCAGACATCAGTTCAATTTTGGAAAAGAATATTAGAAAAGAGTTTTTAATGATTGGTCTGATATAAAACTAGAGGGCTTAACAAACTCAAGTTTGTTCAAACTAACCAAGATAACAGCATATCCGTTTCAGGTAATATGATTACCTTGAACGGTGCTGCAGTGAGTTGAAAAAGTTCCAAACAGCAAAGAGTTGCTGATTAAGTGACAAAGACATAATAAATAACTATAAGTGAAGTTGCAAAGATGATTGTTTGGTTCAACAAGTTCATTACAGAACTTATAATGGTTCCTAGCATTAAAGGAGTTTAATTTGCCAAAGAACCTAGGTCTCATATGAAATCCAAACATGTGTTGCAGCACTTTCATATGATTAGATGAATCATTGAAAATAAGACGACACCATAAAAATGGTAGACTCTTAGAACAACATTACAGATCCATTAACTAAAGCATTTACTAAGCAATTTGTACGTCACTTAGAGAAGAATGGTATGGGGATACCAAAGGGCGATTGGCTTTAGTGCAAGTGGGAGATTGAAAGTAGTATGCCCTCAAGCCAATCACTTTTGATGTGATAATCATATGTTTTGTAATCTTGTTCATTTATTAATAAAAGAATCAAGGCATTGACTCATATTTAAACCATTCAAACTTTTGAAAAGCAATTTTATGACTGTATACCGCACCTTGCAAAGTGCGTTGATGACTCATCATGTATCATCTTCACACCAGGTTAAATGGGGTGTTGATGAATAAATCATTTTTATTCTTCACATTAAAACCGTCTAGCCAAAACAATTAGCATAGACATATGAATAACATAGCTAGTGAAGAACTAACAAAATTTTCCAGTTCAATTAGTGAACCACTCTTTTCAAAGGCACACAAGTGCGAATATAACCATGAAGATCTAGCATAGCTAGAAGATTTTTGAAATACCCTCAATCCTCTATCTTTTCCATTATTCTCTAACCATAACACAAGTTTTGCAAATATATAGTAATATAGTAAACTGATTGGTTGTATTAAACCAAGTACAAACAAATATATTAGTTCCCCTTCTCATCAACATGGAATTGAAATGTCTCAGTGCACATTGGTACTGATCAATATCGCACTGAATAGACAAATCGTAGCCACATCTCACAAGTCGGTTCGACTAACATATCATAGCCCAAGTTCATAACAAGGGTTCGTTCGCTCAGTAATTAACATACAAATATTTTTAAAATTATAGTTATGACGTAACAACTACTAACTAATCAATATACATATGAGTGAAGAATCACCTTCTCAGAATATATACAATGAAGAGTTGACACAAGATTTTAATTTACTTATCAATATAGCAAACTGAGTTATTCCTCCACCCAAGAACTAATGAATCAGTTCCCCGCCTCATCAACACTATCCTCAAATGATTTCATTCAGTGTGTAACCCACTTTGAGAACACTGACCATGAATCATTCATACCAACAATGTAGTTAGATCGGTTCTCTGAAGCATATTAAACTCTTTCCCATACAAGAGAGTCGTTCTACTCAGTTTTACTAATATGAGTTTTCAATTGCAATCTCTAATCGTTCTCTTTAACTATCTTATGAATTCCTTGAATTCATTCCTATAGCATTTACAACTCATTATAAGCTTAATTCTTACAATTTCCAAATAACTTCATACTATCTCCAAATGAATTTCTCATTAACATCTCTCTATGAGTTTACTCATCTCCTTTCTTAGGTATAATTACACATAATACCAAACACACCATTTCATTTTTATGAAACAATTCCACATAAAACCAATAAGATTATTTTATCTTATTACTTGCTTTGAGAACTCATTAAGAGTCCATTTATCTTCAGATATTCTCGTAAAGAGTTTATCTTTATTCATTATATTTCTTTTCACATAATAATTTTTATATATTAAGATTTAATAAGATTTATGCATATCTTTTAATTATATACGGACTCTTCACAAGTCCATTTCTTTTTAATCCATCAGATTATACTCCAAGGTACTTGTTACCTCAAAACTATAATCCACTGCTCTGATACCAACTAAAACGCCCCAAATCCCCGTAGTTATACCTGCGGCAGACCTTGTGCGTTAATTTCGTGCAACTATCGACTTAACCAATGATCCCATAATCATATTGGTTGAATTAGTCTTATTTTAGACTATACATTAAAAATTTCTCTTAACGTTGTCCCTGGATCTTAACTTGATCTCAGTCTCATAAGTATACAAGTATCAACTTGTATTTAATCCGTATAAATGGATAAAACCATATATAACGGTCTAATTTTAACCTTAGGATTTAAATATTCTATAACTTTACATGTTCCAACATCCACGGTATTAAATCATTAGGACGGCTCTTGGGAACAGAGAATCTCGCGGTGAATGTTAGTATCTTCACCCGTGATAAATGTTTGCATCTTTATCCGTGACAAATGGTTGTATCTTTGTCCGGTGCAAAATTCTCTTTCCGTACAGAACATTACCCAACTAGTTAAAACCCTCATTCGAAACATATTTGTTTATAGTGATATCTCTTCATATCAATAATCCTACTTATATGGTATTCAGAATAGTAATAACGAGTTATACCTGGGTCCGAGGAACCTTAACGATGGATTTGACCAGTCAACATCGCTTAGTCCTGTCTCAGATGTACAGCACTCACAAGTTATTTACCGATCATCATCCAGATAAGTAGATCATTATCAATACTATGTTAAGTTTTAACAATTCTAGGTTATATCAAAATAAAGACATAACAACATTCTGATGATAATAATTTATATCATTCATTCAATATTCGGTTACATGTTTGTTTGTTCGTATTACAACAGTCAATATGACTTATACAAATACAAGTAATAAACATGAAAACCTAATCTATGCTTCATCTTTACGTTCATGATCTTCTTAACGTTCATCTTTAATCTGCAAATAAGGTTTTATTCGCAAGAGTGAGCACGACGGCTCAGCAAGTCTAACATACAGCACATACGCAGTTTATGCTTTCATATAAACTTTAACATGCATTGACTGAACATAATTCTCCATTTAATATCACATATAACTCACGTTCCAACAATTTATATCACACTGACATAAATCATGTTCATAAATCATAAACATAACGCATAACAGTTAGCAGGCTTGTAAACATCAGTTAAAGACTTCACATATCATCTATTTCATAATAACATGACATTACACATCTCATTTATCATTTTAACAATACTACACCAGTAGCACATAGCAAGAGTTAGAAGACTTGCCTTAAAACCACGTTAGGGTTTTCCCGGAAAATCGTTAAACGCCTACAAAAAGGGTTACGCGACCCCGAACGTTAGTTTATCAAATTTTCCTTTTGAATAAGTCTTAGAATAACTTAACTATACTATTTCCATAGGTGGAATCATTTCGTTAAGTGGCGAACTCAAAATTTTATTTTTTAGTGCTAGGATCCGAATGGTCCTTAAAAAAATTCAGCTTCGACCTATTTTATTGCGACAGCCATAACTTTGTCATACAGAAACATTTTTGAGTGATTCTTGAGTCTAAAGTGCTTATAATTTCATTATCTACAACTTTCATGTAGGTTTCTAAGGCAGATTCAGAATTTAAAATTTCAGAAATTTGCAAAAATATTCTGCGACTATATTAGACTTAACTTTCTTTGATCCGATTGGTAAAACATGATACTTCAAGCATTAATTTGCTAAGATAACATGTTCTAACACTTCGTATCACTTCATAACATAAAAATAATAAAATCATAAACCTACTTATATAAGATTTCATGACTTTTTCTCAAGAACATGAAGAACGAATTGAAGAACACGAAGAACACGAAGAACAAAGTTTCATCGTTCTTCGTTTCGACTACTAAAACTTGATGCCACAAGCATTATTTAGCAAGGCCATCATGTTTCATCATCCCATAACACTAAATTACCAAATCATAGACCTACTTATGTAGAAATTATGACTTTTGCTCAAGAACACACGAAGAACACGAAGAACGAAAAATCGTACATGGCTACGACTTATGTTCTTGAGCTTATGGATTTCATACTTAAAATAATTTGAGCATTATAACTGCTTACATATGTGATTATAACACTTTATAATTGAAAAAATTTGGTCATTATAACGACGTGTTTACTTAATTATAACGATTTATAATAATACTCCAGAACATACGAAGAACACGGAGAACGGATAAACCGTACATGGATACGACGTATGTTCTTGAACTTTAAACTATGAAATGAAATTTGACATAACAACGACTTGCTCAAGTCATAAGGAACACGGAGAACGAAAAATCGTACATGGCTACGACTTATGTTCTTGAGCCTCATCGATAAAATAAAACTTTAAGCATAATAACGATTAAGAATCGTACCTTTTATTATTGCAAGCTTTAACTATTTCTTTGCAATCGATTCTTGTCTCACAAGAACTCTCTCTATATTTGCTCTTTAGCTTTCAAAATGGTAAAGAACTAATGAACTTAAGCCTTCTATTTATAGGACTTTCAAAGTTAGGGTATTTTGGTCATTAGGACCAAGCTTCTTGAACAAGCTTAACAAAGCTTCTCCAAGACACTTCTTTTAGCTTCCAAAGCAAGCTTGGTGAGCTCTTTCTTCCGACTTCTGTATATCGGATAAATCGCGTGCGATTAATTTAAAATATTTCGCATTAGTAATTTAAGTTTTAATTAGTTATACATATTTTATTCATAAAATACATCATACAGTATTAATATGATGTCTCGTCTGACCCTCAAAGTTTTCCTTGATTTAATCTCGGATAATCTTCCGTATATTTTTCTCAAATATACCTACCGGGCGACATGATTGATAAATTTCTTTCATTCTAGACACTAATTATGATGGAATAATATAATTAGGTATTAATCTGATAAATTTGATTATTCAAATTTTATGTTAACCTGTCTCATGTTGCATTTGAAGAAAACAACACAGATGAATTAGCAGTTTAATTATATAACAGTCTGATTCCAACTAAATGGTTAACTTATACTGATTTAAAAACTTGATATTACTGAGTTTTGTTCCGAATAAACACTATTTTGTAAAGTGAAAAGTCTAAAAGACTTGGCACGTTTTTCGATGAATAGTGTTTTTGGCGACCATTTCTCAGAAAATGGTTAGAAGACCAAAAAGTCAAAAATAATATTTATTTTTGTCTTTTTCCTATTTCGTCTTATTCCCGACACACTTTTCGAGAAAAACTTTTATTGCTTATTACGCATCGTTGTTGCATACAAACACTATATCCATCAACGGTTTGATCAAAAACGGAAAGCGTTTTCGTTTGAAGAGCGTTTTATGTTTTAATTTGGAAAAAATATCAGTGGCTCCCTGGTATCTATTCCCCGTATAAATGCTATATCGTGAAATGGAAAAACTCCAAACGTTGAAAAGAACGTTCAAAAAGACGACAAACGTTTTCTCGTAAATCGTGTCTTTTTCGTCTTTTTCCCCATAAAATTTTATTGATTCCCTGACATCTAAACCTCATATTATCACTATGTTGTGAAATACAAGAAGTCCTACAGATGAAAGAAACGATCAAACGAATGAAAAACGTTTCTTCGTGAATAGTACTTTTACACGTTTTTCGAGAAAAACTTTTATTGACTGTTACGTGTTTTCAAATCGTGGGAAGGTTGAATCTTAAAACGGAATGTCAATTTGACCTTCACATTTTGCTCGAGGGCCTAGGTTATTTTCTGGGGTTTAGACCCTAGGGTTAGGGTTTAGGTTTTAACTCTTTTTCCAATTTAGGTTTTTGCCCTAAATTGACTTCTTATTGTTAATAAGTGTTAAGGTTAACTACTTGAACCAAAACAGAAAATTCTACACATAGATATTTCATACAACACATTTAAAAGCTCAATTCAAGCTTTACTAATCACATAACACATAGTTTAGGTTAAAGAATTTAACCTCTTAGTTGTATACGATCGTAGTTTCGAGTCGTATATATTCTTTCAGATAGCTCAAGGTATGCTTGAGCAATCCTTCTTACGTTTCGAATTGACAACCCTACTTAGATCTTGTTAGATCACTTTGTAAATATTTGGGATATTACAGTCAATGCGCTTCCGCGTATTGCTGACGTCAGTATGCTCCTCCGCGCATTGCGCGAAGGCTTTTTTTCAAGGGACGCCAAACGACGTTGTCGCCTCTCAGTTGTTGTACATCTGCTATCCGCGCATTGCGCGGATGTCGTTAGGAAATTACCATTATGTCCCGCGCACATTGCGCGGTACCCACATTCCAGTTAATTATGAAAATGCCACCGGTTCCAACTTCAATGTAATTACGAAATTGCTATTCTACTGGTTATTTACTATTTTGCCATCAACCTTAGCAGAATTTACAAAATTGCCCCCAAGCTTATTTTTCCTACAAAATAAAATATAAAAATAAATAAAAATAATATAAAAATACTAAAAATCCTAAAAACACATAATAATAAATAAAACACCTAAAAAAAACACATAAATAAAAAGAAATATAAAAATACTATAAAATTACCTAAATTAACATAAATTAACTAAAATACTATAAAACCTATTAAAATCAAAATAAGCTAAATAATTAAACATTTATGCACACAATAAATATAAAAACTAAGTATTAGGGAATAAAAATATCGTATAATTTAACTCTATCAAATACCCCCACAATTAGCTTTTGCACGTCCTCGGGCAAAACAAAAATAAAAATAAACAAAAATAAAATAAATCTAACTAGCCCAATAGACTAAAGCAACTCAACTAACTCGACTATTTACATGAGCAATAAATTAATATGAACTTCACATCAACCTCAAATATTATAATCAACAACTCTTAGAAAATTTCAAAATAATACATCATCCAAAATTTTAACTTAATTATTAATTTCACTTTATTCTCAATCCTTCGCGTGTGTGTGAAAATTCATATATATCAAACTAATAAAAAAATTAGATCAATTCATCTAATCAAATACATCACAAAATATATTAAAATTCTATACATTTATTTTCACATCACGTTCCATTTAATACAAATAAATACAAACTAGAAAATCAAAAGGTTTTATATTTTAACCATACTAGGATTTAACTTTAATCACATACCTTCCCAAGTATTATTAAAATCCTCTAGCAAGACTTTTTTTTTCCTCATTCATTTTTTCCATTATCATTTTTTTCATAGTAAGTGCATTTTATGCTCCATCTCACCAGCGAGTGCGTTTTACAATCCATCTCGCTGCATGTGTTTATGAGTGAGTGCGTTTTACGCTCCATCTCAACCCACCACATGTCAATTGTTTCACCTTTTTTTTCTTTATTTTTTTTTACTTCGGGTAAGGTCAATCTAATAATCCCAGAAAAATTACCTTAATCATTTCTCCACATTATATTTACCTTATATTCACTTCAAGTAATGTTCAAATAAGATATAGAATTAAAAACATATCTTATAAGCTTTTAACCAACTAAATTTTCTCTAAATTAAAATTAGTTCAAACGTATGGATATGTGCAAATAATAAAATAAAAGATTTCAAACAAAGTACTGACTAACAAAAATGTCAAAATTCAGATTACACAAAATTTATCCATTTTTCAAGAGTTATTAAATAAAAATCAAAATTTTATCATCGGTTAAAAATTAAAATTCAAATCAAAATATTGCTCAACTGACTCAATCCTAAAAAAATCTATCCCATTTTCGTAGGAAACACAGTTACACTTAGCATGTGTAACAAGCCTTTAAACCCCAAGTGGATGAGTTTTGTCTCGTGAGGGTTTGTAGTGAATATACCCACAAAATTCTAAAATTTAAAATTTTTAAAATTCCCTAAAAAAAATAATTTTTTTTTTAAAAAAATAAAACAAATTTTAAAATTTCCTAAAAATAAAATAAATATCCTAAATCCCTTCCCACACACTTAAAATTTACATTGTCCCCAATGTGAAGTAAAAATGCAAAGATAAATGCACAAATAATAAAAATAAAATACAAAAATAAAAAGAAAGAAATGTCTACTTCCCTTGGGTTGCCTCCCAAGCAGCGCCTTTATTTATTGTCATTGGCTCGACAACAGGCTAAACCACTACGTCACTCCAATTTCATGTATGTTGCATACTCCATCCATCACAACATTCCTCATAGGTAGATTACATCTCGTCTTTGCATGATATGATTGTTCCGGAATGAAATCCTGCAAAATAAAAGGTAAAAAATTATTTTGAGTAACAGGTAATGGAATGAAAAGTTCTGCAAATTTATTTAAAATCAATGGCAAAGAATTTAAGGAATCTGTAGCCCTCTTCAAATATTGTTTCGGCTCAATTTCTTCTTATTCTTTTGTCAATCTCAAGCTATGAGTAATGGCCTCTTCCAGATTTTCCTTTTCATTGTCTGTCGTTTCTGGAGTTCCCTCATCTTTACCACTGCTCAACACAATTTCATTGTCATCCTCCTCATAATCCACCATTGTGTGAGATGGTAATTCTTCAACACTTTACACTTCCAATTGACTGACCACAACTTTCAGTTGTTCCACTTGAATACTTATACGCTGAATATTCACATTTGTTTCCTGTTGAAATTGCAAAGCATCAGTCATAAAATATTTAAACATATCTTCTAAAGACAATTTAGAAGATTGGTCCTGTTTTTGATCGTTGGGATATGTCTGATTGAACTGTTGGTAATCTGGCCAATGTTGACTTGCAGGTTGGTGCACTTGTGGATTCCCATAGCTGAAATTTGGACGATCCCACCATTTTGAGTAGTACGTGTTTGAATAGGGATCATAGTTCCCTTGCGGTCCAAGGAAACCATCTGCATCATTTACTTGTCCATAGAACTCCTCTCGAAGCATTGGACACAACTCCGTTGGATGTTCTACTATGGAACAAATCCTACAAGCCTTCATTGGTTGTCTTCTACCTGCAGCCCAGACATAGATAACAGAAGTTAGTTCATCAACTTGTTGTTGAACAAAAGAAATTTTTACCGCATTAAAATAATCATCGTTTTAGTTCCAAGCCATGATTTTCTCCTTCACCTGTACACTTAATTAAACTATGAAAAACAAAAATAAAATAAATAAATAAATAAATAAACTAGAAAAATAAACTATAAAGAAAACAAAGAATAAATTAAAGCAAAATACTCCCTGGCAACGGCGCCAAAATTTGGGATGCCGTCGCAAGCAACCAAAAATAAAATCTTACTTTAAAAAATATTAATGTAGTAGTGAAAGTAAGAGTCGAACCCCACAGAGAGTGAATTGTTTTAATAAATTCTAATGTTTTCAAAAATAACTAATTAAATGGGGAATTTTAAAATTATTAATTAACGAAGTAAAATTCAAACAAATAAAACTAAATAATAATAAAGATGAGAAAAATTAATTAAAACAAACTTAAGTTCCTTAGTTCAGTATCCCCATCTTTTAATCAACAAATTAATCAAGTTATTATTATCTTTTCCTTCAATTGAAATTAATAATCATAGATAACTGATAATCGCCAAGCTACTCGAAACTCTCCTTAAATTATAAATCTATTGCAGCAATTGCTCACAAAAGACTCTAACTATCATACAACCTAGAACTATCAGTCTAAATTTAATATAACAGTTGCATTAAAAATTAGAGAATTGGATTATTCCAAGCAACAATCTCAACTTCGCGGACCATTTAACTTGCCATCTTTATAACTATAATAATATTCAAAAGTTTGACCACAATCAAATATTATTAACTACTACTTATGATCAGATAAATTATCGTTTGCTTAATATCAAATCTTAATCTAGCATATGATAAATTATTGATTAACTTAACAGGCCATTATCAAATTAATCAAGCAAATATCATAAAACAATTAAAACAAATTATCAAGAATAAATCTCATACATGAAGAAATATATAATAAAACTCAATTAGAACATCAATTAAAAATAAGGTTCAACATCCCTTTAGAACTGAAAAATAAAATTAGTCAAACATAATAAAAATAATACACAAGAGAATGGAGAGATATCACCTAGGAGAGCTCCCAAAAACTTACTATGAATAATAAGATATTGACCCTCTATTTATAGGCCTCTAATTTGTCCAAACCCTAATAGGATTTACAATTAAAAATAAAAGAAAATTAAAATAATTATTATCATAATCCTAATTGGAATTAAAATCCAATTTGGAATCAAAAAGTAGCAAAAATCCCGAAATAATTTTGTTTTGCTCCAATTATGCGCAACCAAACGCAGCCTAACGCCCGCTTTGACCGGTCAATGCGCTTCCGCGTATTGCTGACGTCAGTATGCTCCTCCGCGCATTGCGCGAAGGCTTTTTTTCACGGGTCGCCAAACGACGTCGTCGCCTCTCAATTGCTGTGCATCTGCTATCCGCGCATTATGCAAATGTCGTCAGGAAATTACCATTATGTCGCGCGCATTGCGCGGTACCCACATTCCGGTTAATTACGAAAATGCCACCGGTTTCAACTTCAATGTAATTACGAAATTGCCATTCTGCTGGTTATTTACCATTTTGTCATCAGCCTTAGCAGAATAAATAAAAATAAAATTAAAAATAAATAAAAATAATATAAAATACTAAAAATCCTAAAAACACATAATAATAAATAAAACACCTAAAATAAATAAAAAGACATAAATAAAAAGAAATATAAAAACACTATAAAATTACCTAAATTAACTAAAATCCTATAAAACCTATTAAAACCAAAATAAGCTAAATAATTAAACATTTATGCACACAATAAATATAAAAACTAAGTATTAGGGAATAAAAATATCGTATAATTTAGCTCTATCAGTCAGGGACCAGGAGAAAGACATGGTCGGCGTATAAAGTTGTATTCAATAAATCTAGACGACATTATAATATTTGAAGGAGATAACGGAAGTACCCAAACCTTATCTGAAAATGCAGATGTTGGAATGTCTGAGAGCTCTGAACCTAGAGGAATTGACGTTGGATGTATTTTCGTAGTTATAGACAGAGAACCAAACAATGTGTCTAAACCTGGTTTTGATGATGTGTTTGTAAGAGGGGAAGGAGAACACGTATCTCGTGTTGGCGTTCATGTCCGTCCAGATGTAACCAGTCAGTTCACTGTATTGTGTCGTGAGACATTTCAATTTTGTCATGCTCTAGTTGGCGGATGTGTAGTTATGAAGAGATTTATTCCCCTCAAATATAAAAGGATTATAAGTAGTTTTAGGGATTGTGGGACAGAAGTTTGAGGTAGCTATTCTAATTGTAAAAGAGAATTGTCCCTTGATCTTTTGTGTATGGGAGAGTAGAGAAAGATGCCGTATTTCCATTAATGTAAACTCAACAATTGTATATTACCATTAATGAAATAAATGTTTATTTGTCCTCCTTAATTCATGTTCATTCTACACATTTCATTAAGTTGTGAGATATAAAAAACTACGAAATCCCAAAATTTAACAAATCTCTTATTAATGGTGGTAAGCGCAACAGGCCTTTACAACAATCAACAAAAAAATAAAGGAAAAACTAAAATTTTGGTTTGCCGGGTGTGTAATCTACTGCTTCATTGCTTCAATGGCTGATTTAACAGCTGTACTTGTTAGTACGCTCAACTATTCAGTTGTTAAAATAACATTTGGTGTGGCTGAAGCACCAACTTCAGAAATTGATGGACCAGGATCTTCGTCGTTGATTTGATTTTCAAAAGGAATTCCAGATAAAGAATTCCTTGCGCACTGTGCGCTGACGTCCGAGTGTACCTTTCCTTGTAAACATGTAACTGTTCTGACAAATTGGTTAGGTTGAATGTGTCCCGTAGACATTTAATAAATCTCTTCATAACTAGACATCCGCCAACTGGAGCATGACAAAATTGAAATGTCTCACGACACAAAACAGTGAACCGACTAGTTACATCTGGACGGACATGAACGCCAACACGAGATACGTGTTCTCCTTCCCCTCTTATAAATACATCATCACATCCAGGTTTTGACACATTGCTTGGTTCTCTATCTAGAACTACGTAAATACATCCAACGCCAATTCCTCTAGGTTCAAAGCTCTCAGACATTCCAACATCTGCATTTTCAGATAAGGTTTGGGTACTTCCATTATCTCCTTCAAATTTGATAATGCCGTCTAGATTTATTGAATACGACTTTATATGCCGACCATGTCTTTCTCCTGCTCCCTGACCAAGAGTTGGCAGACAGAAGTAATCAGAAAATAGAACATCAATTCCAATCCTAGATAATGGATCAAACATCTCATCTAGAATCCCTTTGTCATAAAAAGGAGCAAATCGAGTCCTCCGATAAACACGCTTTCTGTAGGGCCATCTAACAACCACCTTGTTACCTGGAACAAACAACCTCCTCTTTCCATCGTATTTTTGAGGAGTAACCGGATCCAATCCTCTCTTACGTTGAGTATTCACTCTCATCTTAGACAAAATTAAAAGCACAATAATCTCAGTAAACAATAAACGTACAATAAGTACCCAGTTATAATAAAAAAATATAATGAAGCAAATAATCAGGGTCAGTATCAAACTATGATCTTCCAGAGTATAAGAAGAAATAAACATCAGTTAATGGGTCTTGAAACCATCGCCTAATACAAAAGAGTAAATATATATTGGAAAGGACCCATATACACCCATCTTGTAAATCAGTAAAAGCGCTGAAGGTATCAGAAAAAAGTAGATACGTAAAAAATACACGTGTACTTTTTTGTTCCCTACTTACCAGACAAAAACACTGACATGCTGTCAGTGCTTTTGTTTGGTAAGTAAATAATATATATATATATATATATATATATATATATATATATATATATATATATATTAATATATTATGTTCATAACTACAATACGGTTCAATTACAACCTCCGAAAGGCACTGAGGATCAAGACAGGGATACTGACTATCACCACTTGGATGACCTCAATTTTTCCTAGCTCTATAACGGAGGATTACTTTACCATGCGTATCAGAGCCAGAATTTATTCAATGATTAATAATTTAGGAGTCATTAGTCTTGATTCTGTGTACTTAGCATGTAATTTAATAATTTAGGAGTCATTAGTCCTGATTCTGATTCTGATTCTATGTATTTAGCAGGGAATGCCTCTGTAATATTATAGATAGAGGCATTCCCAAAGGGCAAGGGCAAAATCGTCTTTTCATACTTTTTTTTTATTATAAAAAAGTCACTCCGCTGCTCCAGCATATTCAGGACTTTGAAGTAGCGGTTATAAACGGTTATTACTATTTAGGGTAGTTAGTTTCTTTTTTCCTGAAAATGCCTCGACAGAATTCCTTTAGAATTCAATCCAAAAATATTTTCTTAACCTATCTGAGATGCCCGTTACCAAAAACAGAGTGTCTTGAGCTCTTGGTCAAGATCAATTACTCTATTATTCCCTTATACATACGTGTCTGTGCTGAACTCCATGAAGATGGAACTCCATATCTTCATTTCCTCATTCAATTCAGTGCCAAATTTCAAACTACAAACCAAAAATTCTTCGATTTGGTTTCCAACACTCGTTCAACTCATTTTCATCCTACATTTCTAAAGGAGGGGATTACTGTGAGCATGGTACTTTTATTGATAATTCCAAAACACAAGTATCTGCTGAAAGGTTAAATCAGCTTTATTACGCTGCGCTTGCTACCAAAGATAAGGAAATTGCTATGAGGATGATCATGGAGGGTGACTCCAGAACTTAGCACAATTGGGATCGAATGTTCCAGAAAGGTCCAGAAGTGTACATCAGTCCCTGTACAGAATTCAACAACTTCCCTGTAGACCTTCAAGAATGGGCCAGGGATAACATTCGTGACAAAGATCACAGGTCTTATAGGCCCAAGTCTATTGTGATCGAGGGTCCAACTCGATTAGGAAAAACTCTGTGGACTCGGTCCTTAGGTCCGCATAATTATTATTGTGGCCACTTAGATATGGCCAAGCATAACAATGACGTATATTATAACATCATTGATGACGTACCTCCAAAGTACGTCAAGCACTAGAGAGAGTTCTTTGGAAGCCAGCACAACTGGAGATCAAATTGTAAGTACGCCAAACCTATTATGATAAAAGGGGGAGTATCGACCATTTTTCTATGCAACAGTGGGCCCGAAACCTCGTATAAAGAATTCTTAGATCATATTGAGAATGTCGCCCTCAAAGAGTGGACACTGTCAAACGCATAATTTTTCTTCGTCACTCAATCGTTCTTCTCCAACACCTCCAAAAATCAAACCCCAACACGCAAGATCGAAGAAGAAGTCGAGGAGGAAACAAATTAAATTCAACTGCGGCTGCCTTCTCTTTCATGTCAATGGTTGCAGCGCCGACCACCAACTGCTATCGTCTCATGCAAAAAAGGGTCTTATCAGACAAAATAAAAAACCCCATCCACTTCCAGTCCAAGACAACAATGAACGACAACCAGTTCATAACTACAATATGGTTCAATTACAACCTCCGAAAGGCACTGAGGATCAAGACAGGGATACTGACTATCACCACTTGGATGACCTCAATTTTTCCCAGCTCTATGACGGATGATTACTTTACCATGCGTATTAAAGCCAGAATTTATTCAATGATTAATAATTTAGGAGTCATTAGTCCTGATTTTGTGTACTTAGCATGTAATTTAAGTTGTGCTGATTGGAAATTATGTTCTAATCACAGTGTAGAATGGAAATGTATTTTATTTTACGATGAGGAATGGAAATATTAATTATTATTAATATTATTGCAAATTACATTAACAAATACTATGCAAATCAAAGTACAAAGAAAACACTAGCTTCACAATCCTATTTTTCACTAGTTCCCAACTTTAGATCCGTTGAGACTTTCTCATTTTTCTCTGCATCTTTCAAATCATTCATCGAGCGGTAAACTTTGTCTTGGCATTCTTTTAATGTCAATGCATACTTTCTCAAGTCGTCAGAATCACCACTCCTTGATGTCTTCATGATATAACTTCAACACTCGTTCAAAGCCCAAATACCGTAAATTTTGACAAAAATAAAAAAAATCCTGAAATGTCAAAATTGATACTCTGCCATGTACTGGACATTTCGTCCACTTACACGACATTTTAAAAAAAAAATGTAGTTTGGAAAGTCAGGGGAGGTAAAGCAGAAAATTTGTATATAATCATAAGAAAAGACAAGCCTTTAAAGTGCTCAAATAAAATGTTAACACGTGGCATCGGTGTCCAACCAAGTACAGACAAAAAGTACAGTGTGCAGTACGCGTACTGTTCCAAACTTAGGCGAGAAGAAACGTTCAAATTTTGAAATTTGAAATCCAAAATTTTGAATTTTAAAAAAACCCGCTTACTGTCACAAATTTTAATTTATTATTATATCTGAAAAATAATTGACAAGACACAAAGCTTACTCTGCAAGCTTTAGCAAAATTTGAATTTTGAAATTTTGAATATTAATGTGTGAAAAATTCAAAAAAGTACTGATTGCTACAGTAAAAGCACGCGCGTACACGTGGCGCACGTGCCTACAGTGCCCAACTTACTCATTTTTCGCTACAGTACTTACTTCTCACCCAAAAAGGCGCTGCGCGTACACTGTTCATATTTTTTTTTCCAAAATGCCCTTGACTGTACTACCCTCACTGTAGCGAATATTCCCCGAATATTCCCTCTCAGCCAATCACCAGTGGACATGTGGCAGGGAATGCCTCTGTAGTATTATAGATAGAGGCGTTCCCAGAGGGCAAGGGCAAAATCGTCTTTTCATATATATATTTTTTATTATAAAAAAGTCACTTCGTTGCTCCAGCATATTCAGGACTTTGAAGTAGCGGTTATTAATGTTTAGGGTAGTTAGTTTCAAAAAATAAAATATTATAATATTAATATTATATTATTATAATATATTATATTATTAAATATAATATTATATATATATATATATATATATATATATATATAATATATATTATAATATATTATATATATAGGATGGATCTAAAACATGCATTTCTTATTATTTTTATTTAATTTTGTAGAAAAAAAGGAAGAAATTAAAGGCTAATGGCAATTCTGTAAATACCTAAAATCAAGTTAGGCGCGCATGGCGCGAGTGAACAAGGAAACAGGTGGACGAAAATGACGTCGTTGGATCTTTACATGAATTACTAGGAAAAGTAGCCAACGCGCCTTGCGTAGGGCCAGATGACACATTATATAGCGTATTGCGCAGGAATGAATTTTTTCTTTGCGGCAAATGCGCGGGGCCCACCATTGTTTAATTAATGAAGCTTGTTATCAGTAGATCTACAAGTGAACCGAACTGTTCGCGAACCGGTTCGGTTCGAGTTTGGTTCAGTTCGAGTTCGACTATCTAACATTTTCGAGTCGAACTCGCAAATGGTATCGAGTTTGATTACTCGATCGAACATGTTCGTGAACCATGTGGTTTGGTTCGACAATGTTCGTGAATAGTTCAGTTCGAGTTCGGTTTGACTATGCTAATGTTCGGCGCGTAATTTGGTTCGGTAGCTGCTCGAGTTCGAATTGTATTTTCTTACATGTTTAATGTTTTTAAATTCTAAATACTAATAATTAGTTATTTCATATTAAAATTTAAAGTTTGTCTTATGAATAATTGTTAAACTTTTAGTAATTTTTTTTTTACTTAAACATCTTTTTATTTTTTTAATAATTGATTAGAAGTAGACATTTTTATTAAATAATTAATAAATAATAATGTGTACTTCTTCACCTGTAATTTAATTAAAATAATTATAATATTTTCATAAAAATTTTAACAATGATTATTAGATTATTACAATTTATATTACTGATAATTTAATAAATTATAACTCATGTCATAAATCACATAAATAATGTCATTAATCATCATGTAATGATAATTTGAAATTAATTAAAGAATGATACAATATAATTGCTTACATTTGTATGAGTTATTGAAATTGCCAAATTGAGATAGAGAATAAAGAAATTAAGTCATCAATGTATCGATAATTCACTAATAGAGTAATAGTCATTGTACAGTTACTATTGTACATTAAATCAACCTATCGTCTATCAACCATATAATTAAAAGTGCAAACTTGATTTTAAAAATTTTGAATTTTTTAGTGTTACAGATTTACAATGTATATATGAGACAGTGAGAAAAGTGTTTGACTAACTTTGTTTTATGCAATTAAAAAATCATATTTAGTATAAAAACTGGTGTTTATAAAGTTTAATAATCCAATAAAGCAATGTCATAGTACCGTTTGTATGAAATTAAAATGAGTTAATAATTTAAATTAAAATAAGCAAAAAGGTAAAAAAAAAATAAAAAAAAAAAGACAAAAAGAAATAAAGTCTCTAAATTACTTTGAGCCTTTGATCTTAGAATTGTAGTTAATTTACAAAATTATAAAATTTAATATATTACTTTAGTTTTTTAGAAAAAAATTATTTAATTTTAAACAATATAATTATGAAAATTATAAACTTCTTATAAAATAATTCTCAAGATTTATTTTATTCAAAAGTTAATTACCACATCCCTTTTGAATTAAAAATTCATACTTGAGCAGTTGATCTTATTACTTATATTTCATAATGGAAGAAATATCTAGTAGTAATACATTTCAAGGTTAACAACTTAACAATATTAGTTTATTAGATATTGAATTAATGGAAATCAACTAAATTCACATTATTTTAAATTCTAGAATTTTACAATTTCATTATTAAAAAAATATCAAATAAGACTTTTTTTTTATGAAATAGATGGAGTATTTTTTTCTTTTGTTTCACCTAAAAGCAAAAAATGCAAAAATATGAAAATAATTAATTAATTAAGGAAGTAGTAATATCTCCCTTTTTTTGGGTTAATAGAAAGTAGTAATATTTATTTATTCTTGACTAATTATGTAATTAATAATAATATTGACCACTACTACTAATTTAATATATATGAATATATTATAATATGATATTATGATATATCTTATTTGGCTATTCCTAATTCCTAATTAAGCCCGAGTATCTGAGTCCCCTTAACCTTGTAATTAAAGTATAAGTTTTTCAATATATATATATATTTGGCCTAATTTTTGCAAACTCAAGCATAATAGACGAACTCGAGCATTATAGTCGAACCCGAGCATATTTGCGAACTCGAGCATTATAGTCAAACCCGATCTGCTCACGAACTCGAACATGTTCGCAAACTGTTTACAAACACTTTCGATCTGAACTCGCACATGTGCATTGGTTCGATAATGCTACTTAAACATGTTCGAGTTCGACTAGTGAGGTTCGAGTTCGACAATGTTCTCTTCGAATCGAGTTGTTTGCATCCCTAGTTGTCAGCAACTTGTTCATGCAACCTTTTTAAGAAGCACGTGAGCCACAAACAAATTAATTAAGTAATTTATTTAAATTAGGATATTGTATAGGAACTCCTATAAATATTTCATTATAAGTAATAGTCAAGTTGTTGGAAAAAAGTCAATGAGCATTATGGGAGGCTAATTTTTTTTCAAAAGTATGGAGTTCAAGAACAAGTAAGATATCAACACATATGAGAGCCGTGGATTGAGGAAACTTGAAGATAAAAGATTGGCGAGAGACAGTTTTTATTCTCTAAACTTTTTTATTTATTTTTGTTTTTCATTGATATTGATATTTTGTGAATTTAATTTTATCTGTTATGAATGAGTTTTTAATTTAAGACTTTAATGGAATTTAATGTTTAGTTTAAATTGATTTTCTTTTTATTTAATTGGCATCATATGAATTGATTTATTATATTTTGTGTATTCATGTATTAATTAGATGCATATAGTTAGTGGAATAATCTGTATGAAATTGAGAAATAGATTATAGATTTAGATCTGAATATAATAACATGCATTTATGTTATGTTTCTTAGGATTGAATGCATAATTTGTGTATATGATAAGAATATACCTATATATCATGTGTAACCAATTTGGGGAATTTGATCTTAACGAATCTGTTCTAATTTAAATTGCATATGAATATAGTAATTTAACTAGAGTGGATATTTTTATTTGCTATCGAAATATGCTTATAAATAATTTAGAATTCTTGATTAACAATTCATTATGACCGTATAATTAAATGGAGAGATAGAAAATTTAAATGAAATATTGGGTGAAATTGAATTCTTAGATTTATTTTATTATTTTATTATTTAGTTATTTATTTTTATTTAATTAGTTTATTTGTTAATTTTAATTTAATTCATTTGTTTAAAAAAGATTGGGTTGATATAAAATTGGTACTTGAAAAATATTAAATATAATTCCCTGTGAGTTCGACACTTGACTTATCATTATATTACTTGTTGATCGTGTATACTTGTACGTAAATGTTAATTAATAAATTACACAAATAATGTTTTGTATTTGATGAGTGAATTTTATATCTATTTATTAAATACTTTTAGGCTTAATAATTTGTGAGTTTTCAATTATTTTGTGTTATTTTTATGTGTTTTTATTTATTTTAATTGTATATTATTTTTATGTGTTTTTATTTATTTTAATTTTATTTTGTAGGTTAATAAAAGACTTGAAGGACAAACTTGTAATAATCGCATGTTGGCTAAGGAGCAGGCAACAGTGCGCACGGAGCGAGAAACATGTTAAGGTGTGCAACACGCGGATTCATTAAGTAAGCAAGAGCGGGGGAAATGTAATTACCACAAATTTCATTAGACATTGTAATTATAATTAATATATAATTAACAATGAATTTAAAAATTTTGTACTAATTGATTGTGCTTTAAATAATTAAATAAATGTACTTGTATATGTGTATATTTATTTAAAGAAATAAAACAAGGTGTTATAATTAATTAAAGCAAGTCTAATTGGATTATATTTTAAATCCAAATGGGATATTAAACTAGGTCAATTAAATTAACTTAGTTGCCCATGTAATTAATTAAACCTTAGCCTAAGTAATTAATTAAACAAGCCCAATACTTGATTTAATTAAATGTAACATAGATTATTTAATGTTAGCCCAATATATTATTTAAATTGAGCCTAACCAAATTAAATGGAGGAACCCAATATATTTAATCCTAGAGTCTAATATGGAGCCCAATAAGAAGTCAAAATTGGTCCAAAAAAAATTGAACACCTGTATATATATATATATATATATATATATATAAATGCATGATTTAGCTATAAAAAATAAAGGAAAATAGGCCAAAAATGGCCATTTTGCTGAGATTTGAGGGGGGCCCCCACATGGGTTGCTTGATTTCCTTGTTGCCTCATTTTCACACCATGTCATAGTAGTTCAACAACCCTAGTCATTCCATATGTCCATCATGTAGTCATTCCATCTATAGTAAACTCACTTAAGTCTTAATTTCACCAACATTGGTGAATTACAAAACTTAATGTAGTGTTAGTAAAGTGCTATAAATAAGACACTCCACACTTGAGCTAAGTTCGCTAGCTCATTTCTTAGAGAATACAAGAGAGAAAATAGAGAGCATTTGAGAGAAAACACTTGTAAGTGTGAAATAGCAAGAAAAGGTCTTGGTAGATGTCAAGTAGCATCATCACATACTTTGGTAGGAGAAGAAGAAGAGCACACAAGTCATAAAGGTTTAAAAATGCTCTAACTTCTCTTTATTTTATTTTTGTAGTCTAGAATGATTTTGAACGGTTAAAATCTATTTTTAACCGATCAAAAACTCGTTTTAATGGTCTAGAAGTCTTAAACTATGATATATATGTATATTCATGATTTGATGTGTTTATATCATGTGTTGGTATGCGTGGAACGCATAAAAATGGTAGAAATGTTCATATCGACTTTTACCGGTAAAACCCTAACAAAGCATGAGATATTTAATGTTGTAATTTGAAATGTAAAAGTTGGGAAATGAATTTCTATGGCTAGAAAGTTATATATATGAGTTTTAAAGAAAACCCAACTTGAATCTTTCAAAAAGTTGTAAAAACAAAGAAGTTATGGCTTTTACCGCAAAATAGGTCATTTTGAAACCTTAACTGGTTCGATCTTTAATTTTGTGTACAAACATTTCCAAGAAATGTCATCGAACCATGAAATGTTGTGAAACAAGAAGTTAGGAACACATCAACACTGATTTTGCGGCATTTGGATGTGTAGGTTTCATTTAGTACAAGTTTTAATCAAAAGAACTCAAGTTGAAATTTACCCAAATTCTGGACACGAAATACCCGAGCACCGGCAGCGCTACCTCAGTTCAAAACTGAGCACCGGCAGTACTCAGGAATTTTGTTTCCAACACCGGTAGTGCTGGAATCAGTTCATTCCGAGCACCAGCGGCGCTGGGCCGGATTCCCTGTTTGCCGGGTGGGTCGGTCCGAGTCAGAAAATAAAAAATGTTCCAAAAATTATTTTATTATTTTTGGACTCACTAAGAGTATTTTAAAATTTAAAGATAGTTGAATTAATAAGTAAAAGAGAATAAATATTATTAAAGATTTAATAATATAAATTTAATTAATAAAATATTATTAAATAAATAATAATATTAGAAAATTATTAAAATATTATTAAAAGTATAGTAATATTATAAGGTCAATAAAATATTATTAAATGGGTAATAATATTTATAGAAAGATAAAATGTTATTAAATGAATAATAATATTAGAATATGAAAAAAATATTATTAAATGATTAATAATATTAGATAATTAATAAAATATTATTAAATGATTAATAATGTTAGGTAATGATTAAGATATTATTAAATGATTAATAATATTAGATACTTAATAAAATATTATTAAATAGTTAATAATATTAGATAATGAATAAAATATTATTAAATGATTAATAATATTAGTTAATGAAATCTTATGATTAATAATATTAGTTAATGAAATCTTATGATTAATAATATTAGAAGATTTATAAGGTATTATTAAATGATGAATAATACTACAAGGCCAATAAAATATTATTAAATTGTCAATAATATTAGATAAGTGGTTGAACTATATTAAATAATTAATATAGGTTCTTTGTATATGAAAGATTATCAAGTAGGGATAATACTACCTAAGTGTTTAAATACCCGTAATTATTCAATTGTGTGGTTCGTAAGAGTTATAAAGGTCATCATACCTATGGGTATATGATACTAATTTAAGATCAAACTGATTTAATTGTTAGGTCCGTTCAAGAATTATTAAATTAAGTTGGTTAGCCGTAGACGACGCACGAGGCAAGTTTCTTCTTAACCCTAACTTGTATTTATTGTTGCAAGTTTTCTTCAACTGTAATTACATTGAGCAATTCAATTATTATTGAGCAAATATCTACACTCGTAGTTATTTTGCAGAGGTTAAAGTGGATTAATTATCTAAAAATATTCCACATCATTATTTGTTATTGTATTCCCACTTAATGCTTTTACAAATGTTATAATTCATTAAATTCAAGAACTGTTTAAGAATGTCTAAGCTAATTGTTTCAGCTAGACAATGCATGTTTAAATTCTTTAAATTGAATATTTTAAAAGCTTATCCAAACCAATTGTTGGTGCAGATTCTTACAGTAAGACTGAGAATGAACAACCCTAGTTAGAGGTGATTTTTATTTATCGAAAAACCGAATTTGCGCAAGAAATCTAAATGTTATGCATATACATAGGACATAAGATGACTGATCCCCTCGAGTGTCTCGTTTTTTGAGGTGTCAGATATATATATGTCTGTTCTACCTTAGTAGCAGTTCATGGTCATTAAAGACCACTCAGTAGTAAAGAGTCAATCCATTCTTATATTGAAACATTGATTTTTGATTTCTTTCACAATTGTTATTCATTGGTGAAAGCCCTGATGTTATTTCCCTTTTCATCATGATATATCTTATGTTGTTGTTTATAAACTTGCTGAGCCATTTAGTTGCTCATTCATGCTATATCATGACTTAATTTCAGGTAAACCCAAATGTTCTAAACAAGACTAAGGCAAGGGAAAAGCAAACGCGTAGATTAGTAGATGCATGCTCGATTTAAATTACTTTTATATAATTTTCTTGTAAATCTTTTGTATTCTCTTAAGATATGTAATGTTTATGTTAAAGTTAATCGACCTTGGGAAGTGTAGCCTTTTTATAAGGAACCTTTTGTATTATTTCGTGAAGTTTAAATGCAATTTATGTATTTTATTGTTAGTAAGTATTGTATAGTGGAGAACCAAACCCGAGGTTATGGAACTTGGATTTGGGGTCATCATAGGTTGGTATCAGAGCCGTAGGTTAGAAACATTAGGATTGCGAAACCTAAGTTATAACCTTAGTACTAAACTCATATCGAGTGCGTTAGGAAATGAATCGAGGAGATTCATCATGATTGTGTATTTTTGGAGATGGATTGAGAAAATCCATCGAGCTGAGATGTACATGATAAAATATCATTTCATTTCACCAATGAATATATTTTATTGCTGTAGTGATATGTGTTATTGTAGGATGACGGAGATAGGACAGTCTAGTACTGCTGTGGAGAAGGTGATCTACACGGATATCCATATGGATACCACACAGCCACTGGTGCCTGCATCTATCGAGGAGCCTGAGTCAGATCCCGAGGAGGGAGACCATGAGGAGCCAATCAGGGGCGGAGTGATGAGGCTCTATAGCGACGATGATGAGGAGTCTGAGGACAAGGAGCCAGCAGAGTACGCTGATGGCATGGGCACTACTGCCAGTGACATCATTGATACGCTTACTACGCTAAACAACGAGTTAGAGGATAGGGTTCAACACCTGGAGGAGCAGAACTAGATTCGTCAGCAGACAGATGACCAATATAGGGACACAACGTTCTCTGGTGAGAACATGGAGCTGAAGGCGAGGATGGCCGAGATGGATGCCAGATTAGCAGTAGCTGAGTTGAAGATTCAGCAGTCACAGGCAGAGAAGAAGGCCATGAGAGGCCAGTTACAGCAAGCAGTGGATGCGAGGGTTGATATGGAGATCCAGATGGATGCAGCTCATGGGCAGATGCTAGAGTTGGAGGATGAGGTCAGAGAGAAGAGGGTGAACATAGACAGGCTCAGTTATGTCTATCGCTCATCATTCGGTAGATTCTAGAGTAGGGTGTACTATTACCCAGCTGAGGAGGGCTATACCATGCACAACATCAGTAGGAGTGTGGTGAGGGCTATTGGAGATGAAAAGTATGACGATGCGGTTCGTCGAGGGATGCGTCGTTAGTTGTATTAGTTTGATTTATGTTGTATGTACATAGATGCAGTAGAAACCCAACTTTTGTTTTGATAGAGGGTTAATATGTTGTAAATCCCAACTCTAGGAAGTTGTGGGATATGTTTATGTTAGATCCCGTCTTTTGTTATATTACCGCGGTTAGTGGCGTTTATAGCAGTATGCTTATGATGTAAAAGTGTTATGCACTATAGTTTTAGCATATGAATATAAATGCAGATCTGTTTATGTTTATATGTGTCGAGATGCTTAATTGTACCTTAGTTTAATTGCTTAAGCTACAAAACAGAAGTAAAAAGATGAAATAATCTTAACGATTTAAATTTTCTCTATACAGAAAATGCCGCCACATAGAAGAAGTCAACCACTACCCCCACCACCACCGGAAGAGTTAATTAATATAGGAGGGGTACCGCCAAATCCGGTGCAAGATTTTATGGAAATGCTAATGGGAGCATTCCACGGATGTAACACGAATGTTGCTGGAGCACCAAACCCTGCCGCTCCACTAGCTAACTTCAAAGATTTCAAACTAATCGGACCACTTGAATTTCGGGGCACAACGGATCCTATAAAAGCACAAACCTGGATCGAGGAAATGGAAAAGGTCTTCGAGGTTGCACGAGTTGCGGAGGAGCAAATGACCTCATTTGCTACCTTTATGATAAAGGGGGAGGCCAACCATTGGTGGAAGGCAAATAAAAGTAGAGCAGGAGAGGGAATTATCACATGGGCGCGATTCAATGAGGTATTCTTAGAGAATTACTTTTCGGAAAGCACATAAGCCAGGATGGAAGTTAAATTCCTGGAACTCAAACAGGGTAACATGTCAGTATCCGATTACGCCGCCAAGTTCAATAAATTGGCAAGATTCACTCCACATCAGGTGGACATTGAAGCAAGGCACGCAAGGAGATTCGAACAGGGACTGAAGCCATGGGTTTACAGTCGGGTAGCTGTTCTCCAAATTACCAACTTCGCAACCTTGTTGGAGAAAGCTATCATAGCAGAAGGGGAAATGAAGCCCTAAACAAACACAGTTAGGAACGGAACAAGAAAAGGAATGAAGGAGGAAATCGAGAAGGTAGCAGTGGGGGTAGTAACTCGAACAAACGCAAATGGAACAACAACAACAACAACAGTTCGGGGATAACTCAAGGGAGTGAATCAAAGAAAGCAAATAAATGCAGTCAGTGTGGGAAGAACCACACGGGGGGAGTGCATGAGGGGAAAGAACGTCTGCTACAATTGTGGGAAAGAAGGACACATCGCTCCTAATTGTCCCACACCTAAGAGGAAGGGTTGTTTCTCATACGGAGCCATGGACCATCAGTTCAAGGATTGTCCGAAGAGGAAGAATAGCGGAGGAAGTACTGGCTTTAAGGGAAACAACAACAAGCTCACCATTGGAGGCCCGGTGCAACAGAACAAACTAGTAGCACGAACTTTCAACATGACGGCGCAAGACGCCGTAGAATTAAAAGACGTGGTGTCAGGTATTATTCTGATCAATGATATAAATGCTTATGTATTGTTTGATTCGGGTGCTACCTGTTCATTTGTGTCTGATGATTTCGATAGACGGTTAAAATTTCCTAGAGAAAAACTAGAGAGCCCAATGAATATAGAAGTTGCTAATAAAGACGTGATTCCTGTAGAGTATATACATAGAAACTATTGTGTTGAAATCAGGGGTCAGAAGCTGAATGTGAACTTAATTCCGATACGTTTGGGGGAGTTTGACGTTATACTTGGAATGGATTGGTTGTTTAACAACGGAGCAGTAATTGATTGCCAGAAGAAGTGTATACACCTTAAGACACCAAACAAGTCTAAGGTCGTATTTTATGGCAGTAAGTCATCAAGATAATCTTCTTCTTTGACGATGATGCAGGCCAAGAAGCTATTGAAGAAAGTTTGTGTAGGGTATTTGGCTCACGTAGTGGATACACAAATGGTAAATCCCGAGATAGAGCAAATACCAATAGTTAAGGAGTTCATGGATGTCTTTCTAGGTGAATTGTCAGGTTTACTGCCAGATAGAGAGATATAATTTGTAATCGATTTAGTACCGGGGACAACACCAATATCGAAGGCACCATATAGGATGGCTTCGGTAGAAATGAAGGAGTTGATGGTTCAGTTGCAGGAGTTGTTGGATAGAAAGTACATCCAGCCTAGTGTTTCTCCATAGGGAACACCTATGTTGTTTGCAAATAAAAATGATGGATCGATGAGACTTTGTATAGATTATAGGGAGTTGAACAAGGTGACGATTAAGAACAAGTACCCGTTGCCAAGAATTGACGATCTTTTCGATCAATTAAAAGGGACGAATTACTTTTCAAAGATTGACTTGAGGACTGGTTATCATCAGTTGAAATTCAGCAAAGAGGATGTACCCAAGACGGCATTCAGAACTCGATACGGTCATTATGAGTTTCTGGTGATGTCGTTTGGACTAACGAATGCGCGAGCCGCATTCATGGACATGATGAACAGAATATTCAAGCAGTACTTGGATAAATTTGTAGTTGTGTTCATTGACGATATTTTCGTTTATTCCAAAACGGAGGAGGAGCATGTTGAACACCTAAGATTGATGTTGGAGATATTAAGGAAGGAACAGTTGTATGCTAAATTTTCAAAGTGTGAATTCTGGTTGGAAAGGGTTCAATTTTTAGGTCATGTTAATGACAAGGAGGGAGTTTCAGTAGATCCAGCAAAGGTAGAAGCGGTGACGAATTGGGAACAGCTAAGGACACTGACGGAAGTTAGAAGTTTCTTAGGGTTAGCAGGTTACTATCAAAGATTCATTCAAGACTTTTTGAAGATAGCAACACCGTTGACTAATTTGACAAAGAAGACGGTGAAATATGTATGGACAGAAAAGTGTGAGAAAAGTTTTTAGGAGTTAAAGAAGAGACTTAGTGAAGCACCTGTGTTGACTTTCCCAGACGATACATGAGGTTTTACGGTCTATAGTGATGCATCGCACAAGGGACTAAACTGTGTGCTTATGCAAAACGGCAAGGTTGTTGCGTATGTGTCAAGACAATTAAAGGATTATGAGAAGGGATACCCTACCCACGACTTGGAGCTGGCAGCGGTAGTGTTTGCCCTGAAGATATGGAGACATTATTTATATGGAGAAAAATGTGAGATATTCACAAACCATAAAAGTCTGAAGTATATCTTCACATAAAAGAAGTTAAATATGAGGCAACGGAGATGGTTAGAATTAATCAAAGACTGTGATTGTGAAATTCTATACCATTCCGGCAAAGCCAACGTAGTAGCAAATGCTCTAAGTAGAAAGAGCAGGGAGAAGTTGTTCATGTTGACAGAACAAGAACAATTGGTTCAAGAGATGGCTCGAATGGAGTTGGAGGTGAAAAATCTAAATGAGTCAATAGAAGTGGAAGCAAGCCCAACCTTGTTAGATAAGGTGAAAGAGGCTCAACACAAAGATGAAGAGTGTGGCAGAATAAGGAAGAGGATGACCAAAGGAGAAGAGGTCAAATTCAAAGTGGATAGCATGAGATTGCTAAGGTTTGAAATTCGTGTTTTGGTACCGTTAGCGCTTGAATTAAGAGAGGAGATTTTGTAAGAGGCTCACTATACGAGATACTCGATACATCCGGGGAGTACAAAAATGTATCAAGATCTTCGTCAGCATTTTTGGTGGCCGAATATAAAGAGAGAGGTTGCAGAATGTGTCAGCCGATGCTTAACTTGTCAGAGCGTAAAGGCCGAACATCAGAGACCAAGTGGATTGCTACAGCCGTTAGAAATTCCTGAGTGGAAATGGGAGCATATCACAGTGGATTTTGTGGTAGGACTTCTGGCAACACAGCAGGGGTACGACGCTATATGGTTGATTGTGGATCGACTAACAAAGTCAGCGCATTTTTTGCCGATCAAAATTAAGTTCAGTTTAGATCAGTTGGCTAAACTGTACATCAAGGAGATAGTTTCAAGACATGGGGTGCCGGTATCGATTGTGTCAGACAGAGATCCGTGCTTCACGTCAAAATTTGGTAGGAGTCTTCTAGATAGATTGGGGACGCAGTTAATAATGAGTACATTGTATCATCTGCAAACTGATGGGCAAAGTGAGAGAACAATTCAGACATTGGAAGACATGCTCAGCGCCTGTGTGATAGATTTCAAGGGCAGTTGGGAAGATCATCTACCTTTAGTTGAGTTTGCATATAATAACAGTTATCATGCGAGCATAGGTATGCTGCCTTACGAAGCTTTATATGGAAGGAAATGTAGAACACCTCTATATTGGGATGAGGTAGGAGAACGTCGACTGTTGGGGCTAGAATTGGTTCAACAGACTGTAGAAATTATCAAGATAATAAGAGCTCGACTCGTAGCAGCTCAAGACCGTCAAAGGAAATAAGCCGATCTACATCGACATAAGCGAGAATTCGAGGTAGGGAGTTTTGTGTTCATTAAGGTATCTCCCTAGAAAGGGAAGATCCGATTTGGAAAGAAAGGGAAGCTGAGTCCGAGGTTCGTAGGACCGTTCGAGATACTGAAGATAGTAGGAGAAGTGGCGTACGAGGTGAATGTGTTTCATGTTTTAGTGTTACAACTATACAAGCCAAAATACAAGCACGTCATATCCTATGAGCCAATACAAGTTGAGGAAAACTTATCTTACGAAGAAATTCCTGTCCAAATACTAGATAGGAAAGAACAGAAACTACGAAATAAGGTTATACATTCTGTCAAAGTCCTTTGGAGGAACCACAACGGTGAAGAAGTTACGTGGGAGCTTGAAGAAAAGATGAGGACTAACTATCCGAATCTTTTTGAGTCGTTTAACTTGTAATTTCGAGGACGAAATTCTTATATGGGGGGGGGGGGAGAATGTAATGACCACGAATTTTATTAGACATTGTAATTATAATTAGTATATAATTAGCAATGAATTTAAAATTTTTGTACTAATTGATTGTGCATTAAATAATTAAATGAATATACTTGTGTATGTGTTTATTTATTTAAAGAAATAAAGCAAGGTGTTATAATTAATTAAAGCAAGTCTAATTGGATTATATTTTAGCAAGGTGTTATTTATTTAAAGAAATAAAGCAATGTGTTATTTATTTAAAGACTAATTTTGTGGCATTTGGATGTGTAGATTTCATTTAGTACAAGTTTTAATCAAAATAACTCAAGCCAGAATTTACCCAAATTCTGGACACGAAATACCCGAGCGCTACCTCAGTTTAAAACTGAGCGCTGACAGCGCTCAGGTAGTCTGTTTCCAACGCCGGCAGCGCTGGAATCAGTTCAATCCGAGCGCCGGCGGCGCTGGACTGGATTCCCAGTTTGCCGGGTTGGGTCGATTTTGGCTAGGTCGGGTCGGTCCAGGTCAGTAAATGAAAAATGTTCCAAAAATTATTTTATTATTTTTGTACTCACTAAGTGTATTTTAAAATTTAAAGATAGTTGAATTAATAAGTAAAAGATAATAAATATTACTAAAGATTTAATAATATAAATTAAGTTAATAAAATATTATTAAATAAATAATAATATTAGAACATTATTAAAATATTATTAAAAGTATAGTAATATTATAAAGTCAATAAAATATTATTAAATGGGTAATAATATTTATAAAAAGATAAAATGTTATCAAATGAATAATAATATTAGAATATGAATAAAATATTATTAAATGATTAATAATATTAGATAATTAATAAAATATTATTAAATGATTAATAATATTAGATAATGATTAAGATACTATTAAATGATTAATAATATTAGATACTTAATAAAATATTATTAAATAGTTAATAATATTAGATAATGAATAAAATATTATTAAATGATTAATAATAATAGTTAATAAAATCTTATGATTAATAATATTAGAAGATTTATAAGGTATTATTAAATGATGAATAATACTACAAGGCCAATAAAATATTATTAAATTGTCAACAATATTAGATAAGTGGTTGAACTATATTAAATAATTAATATAGGTTCTTTGTGTATGAAAGATTATCAAGTAGGGATAATATTACCTAAGTGTTTAAGTACTTGTAATTATTCAATTGTGTGGTTCGTAAGAGTTATAAAGGTCATCATACCTATAGGTATATGATACTCATTTAAGATCAAACTGATTTAATTGTTAGGTCCGTTCAAGGATTATTAAATTAAGTTGGTTAGCCGTAGACGACGCACGAGGCAAGTTTCTTCTTAACCTTAACTTGTATTTATTGTTGCAAGTTTTCTTCAACTGTAATTACACTGAGCAATTCAGTTATTATTGAGCAAGTATCTACACTCGTAGCTATTTAACAGAGGTTCAAGTGGATTAATTATCTAAAAATATTCCACATCATTAGTTGTTATTGTATTCGCACTTAGTGCTTTTACAAATGTTATAGTTCATTAAATTCAAGAACTGTTTAAGAATGTCTAAGATAATTGTTTCAGATAGACAATGCATGCTTAAATTCTTCAAATTAAATATTTTAAAAGCTTATCCAAATCAATTGCTGGTGCGGATTCTTATAGTAAGACTGAGAATGAACAACCCTAGTTAAAGGGGATTTTTATTTGTAGAAAAACCGAATTTGTGCAAGAAATCTAAATGTTATGCATATACATCGGACATAAGAGGACTGATCCCTTCGAGTGTCTAGTTTTTTGAGGTTTCAGATATATATATGTCTGTTCTACCTTAGTAGCAGTTCATGGTCAATAAAGACCACTCAGTAGTAAAGAGTAAATCCATTCTTATATTGAAACATTGATTCTTGATTTCTTTCACAATTGTTATTCATTGTTGAAAGCCTTGATGTTATTTTCCTTTTCATCATGATATATCTTATGTTGTTGTTATAAACTTGCTGAGCCATTTAGTTGCTCATTCTTCCTATTTCATAACTTAATTTCAGCTAAACCCGAATGTTCTAAACAAGACAAAGGTAAGGGAAAAACAAACGCGTAGATTAGTAGATGCATGCTCGATTTAAATTACTGTTATGTAATTTCCTTGTAAATCTTTTGTATTCTCTTAAGATATGTAATGTTTATGTTAAGGTTAATCGACCTTGGGAAGTGTAGCCTTTTTTATAAGGAACCTTTTGTATTATTCTGTGAAGTTTAAATGCAATTTATGTATTTAATTGTTAGTAAGTATTATAAAGTGGAGAACCAAACCCGAGGTTATAGAACTCAGATTTGTGTTCGTCACAGGTTGGTATCAGAGTCGTAGGTTAGAAACATTAAGATTGCGAAACCTAAGTTAACCTTAGTACTAAACTCATATCAAATGCGTTAAGAGATGAATCGAGGAGATTCATCATGATTGTGTATTTTTGGAGATGGATTGAGATCGAGCCGAGATGTACATGATAAAATATCATTTCATTTCACCAATGAATATATTTTATTGTTGTACTAACATGTGTTATTGTAGGATGATGGAGATAGGACAGTCTAGTACTGTTGTGGAGGAGGTGATCTACACGGATATCCATATGGATACCACACAGCCATTGGTGGCTGCATCTATCGAGGAGCCTGAGTCAGATCCCGAGGAGGGAGACCATGAGGAGCCAGTCAGGGGCGAAGTGATGAGGCCCTATAGCGACGATGATAAGGAGTCTGAGGACGAGGAGCCAGCAGAGTACGCTGATGGCATGGGTACTACTGCCCGTGACATCATTGATACACTGACTACGGCGAACGACAAGTTAGAGGATAGGGTTCAGCACCTGGAAGAGCAGAACTAGATTCATCAACAGACAAAGGACCGGTATAAACTTGCTGAGCCATTTAGTTGCTCATTCTTGCTATATCATGACTTAATTTCAGCTAAACCCGAATGTTCTAAACGTGACAAAGGCAAAGGAAAAGCAAACGCGTAGATTAGTAGATACATGCTTGATTTAAATTACTGTTATTTAATTTCATTGTAAAACTTTTGTATTCCTATAAGATATGTAATGTTTATGTTAAGGTTAATCGACTTTGGGAAGTGTAGCCTTTTTTATAAGGAACCTTTTGTATTATTCTGCGAAGTTTAAATGTAATTTATGTATTTTATTGTTAGTAAGTATTGTACAGTGAATAACCAAACCCAAGGTTATGGAACCCGAATTTAGGGTCGTCACAGAAAATATTAGGCGGCTTGTTTTTTATTTTATACCATGGGGCCCGCCATGAATTTGTTAAGCTGCATATATATAAATATGACCTTTCAGTGCGCTGCTTTGTTCATTAGTCTGGGTCCCACAAATTAGTCCTTACCATGTTCCATTCCCTGCGAATTCTTATTAGTTTCATGCATTGTTTTAGGAGTGTTTCTATACTTATCTATTTTTTATACAAATTTTTTATCTGTATATAACATAAATGAGTGTAGTTCTACCGTATTTTTATCTTTAACCAAAATGAGTGGGCCCCACTCATTTGTCTTATATGTGGGTAAGAAAAATGAGTTAGAAAAGTAGATAAGTCTAAAAGTTTTCTTATTTTATGAAGTGTGGGTCCCACAATTAAAGAAATGAGATGAAAATTTATATTAGTTAGAGCGTTGTACGAGGGTTTTTGATGCTTAAGAGTTAAGCATGGGTTCCATGTGAAGGCAAAACATAGCAATTTTAGGAGGATCTTGTAAGTGGTTGTTTGGCTTGCACGAAAATTCGTTTTTCAACAATTTTTTGTTCCTTTTTGACTTCGAATTGTATTTTAATTCCTTTTAGAGTTAGGAAAAATAAAACTCCTATAAGTATTCTCATTCTTTGTATCAGTAAGGTGTTGGGAAAAAGCCAATAATTTTATGGGAGGCTAATTCTCTACAAAAAATTATGGAGCTCAAGAGCAAACAAGATATCAACAAATATGAAGGCCATTGATTAAAGAAGCTTGTAGATAGAAGATTGGCGGGAGACAATTTTTCTTTTCTAAATTATTTATTATTTATGTTTTTCATGGATGTTGAATATTTTGTGAATTATAATTTTATCTACGATGAACTAGTTTTTAATTTAAGATTTTAATGAAATTGAATTTCTAGTTTAAATTGAATTTATTTTTGTTTGGTTGGCACTATATGAATTGGTTTATTATATTTTGTGTGTGCATATAATAATTACCTGATCAATAATTAATTTTGGATAATCTACAGTAATTAGTTTAATTCATCTGTTTAACTAAGATTAAATTGATATAAAATTGGTACTTGAAAAATATTACATATAATTCCATGTAGGTTCAATACTCTTCTTATCATTATATTATAAGTTGATCGTGTATACTTACACGTAATTGTTAATTATTAAATTACATAAACAAGTTTTTGAAAATAAAAATATCTAATAAATAGGTATAAAATTCACTTATCAAATATGCCCAAACTTAATTTTTTGCTTGTCCTCAAGCAAAACAAAAATAAAAACTATAAAAAATAAAACTAATAACCAAACTACATGACATGAATAATGAATTAATTTGAATTTTCGGCCTCAAAGATTTTTAAATAATAATAATTCTAGGAATATTTCAAAATAATGCAATGTCTAAAATTTCAACATATTCGTCAGTTATACATTACTCATGACCATTTAAAGTGTGTGAATCCATATGCATCAAACTAATTAAAACTCAGGTAAGCTTAAGAAATTAAATGTCTCATAAAAGATATTACACAATCAAAGAATTACAAAACAAAACTCTATAAACTTACTTTTTTCACACCTCTCAGGTAGTAAAGACAAAATATAACTAGAATATCAAAAGATTTTAAAACACATTACGTACAGTAGGATCATTATTTGCATTTAATACTTACTTTCCCAAGCATATAACTACATAGGTGACCACCTTTATTCACCACATAAAATTTATTTTTTTTACTTGAAAAAATTCAATTTTAATAATCCTAGCAAAATTTTACCTAAATCACTTTCCCTAAATTATACTTCACCTAATATTTAGCTTCAAGTTATGATCAAATAAATTATAGACCTTATAAATATCTATCATACACTTAACCAAATAAGTTGTCTCCAAGTTAAAACTAATTCAATACAAATGGATTTGTGCATAAAAATAAAAGGATCTTAAATAGTGTAAAAACCAACAAAAACGTCAAAACATAGACTAAGCAATATTTATCAATTTTCCATGAGTTATTAAATAATAATAAATTAATTTTTTTTTATCATCGGTCAAAATTTAATTCAAATTATTTCAATGCCCAAGTAAAACACGTCCTAAAAAAAACTAAATAAAAAAAATATATTTTAGAAAAAACTAATACTAAAAATTAACATTCACACATTAAAACAAAACATAGCGAGACCCCCAAACTTGGAACTATAATTATCTATAATATATAAAATAAAAATTAACTGCAAAAGACTTCCCCGAAAATAATAGTTGTTGCTGTCCGCAACTGTCTCCTACTATTCCGCTGAGATACAATTAATAACCTGGAAAAAAAAATCAAATAAAAAAAAAATTGACTATTTTTTTTTATATTTTTTGAATTTTTAAAAAAATTATTATTATTATTATTATTTGCTTGCAAAAATTAAACAAAAATAAAAACGTGTTATGCAACATTGGACTGTAAGAGCCTAGCTTATGTTACGTCCTATACAAGAGCAATGCATTTACTTACAGTCTCGTCAGTCCAATTTCACAAACGATAACGATAAAAACAGAAAGTAAGAGCCCAACAGGTACGCTACATCTTGTATAAGAGCAATGCATTTACTTACAATCTTGTCTGTTTATTTATCGCAATCGATAAGCACGTGATAAAAGTTTAAATTAAAATCAAATTGATTGAAATCAATATTGGAAAAATATTGGAAAAATAATTCCCCAACAATGACGCCAAAAACTTATTTGTGTAAGTTAATAATTAACATTTACGTGCAAGTATGCACGATTAACAAGTAATATAATGAGAAGTCAAGTGTCGAACCCATAGGAAATTATATCTAATATTTTTCTAATACTAATTTTATATCAATTCAATTTTACACTAACTGCAAATGGAATAATAAAAGAATAAAACTTAAGTTTAATTCATAATAAATAAATCTAACTCATTTCAAAAATTAATTAACATCCATAGAAAAACAAAAGTGAATAAAAATGTTAGAGAGGAAAACTCTTGTGAAGACATCTTCATTCTCCAAGCACTCCTTCAATCCCTTGTCTCCATTGGTGTTAAACTTGTATGCACTAGATCCCCAAATATGAGTTCTAGTCGCCGTCAATGCAAAAGTTTTTATTTCTACCCTAGAATACATTATTTATAAGAATACTTATTTTTTCTAACCCTAAAAGAATTAAAATCCAAATAAAATTCTATACATAGTATCCTAATTTTAATAAACTACTGCGCAAATATAATAATAAAGTACTGCTATTGGACTCTTTAATAAATCCTTCCTTTTATTTCACTACAGATAAGACCTACATGGAATAAGAATTTACCAAACAAGAAATTTGTAAAAGCATATGTGGTGGGACCCATGAACAAGTTGCTCTAATTCAAAATCTGAAGTTTGAAGTGGTGGGACCGTAAACAAGAAGGAATCTATTGACATGCTTCAATTCCCACACCAAACCTATTCGCGCATTGCGCCTCACCTGCATTGAAACGTCGTCCTGCAGATTGACTGATTGATTCTTCATCGCGTATGGTGCCAACCAAGTTGCTTGAAATTAGGGGTGCGCATGGTGTGGTTTAATGTGGTTTGAAGTCCAAACCGCACATAAAACTGCTTAGGTGCGGTTTAGTAAATCCAAAACCGCACACGAAACCGCTTGTGATTAGGTGCGATACCGTTTTGAACCGTGCAGTGCGGTTTCATTTTTTGCGGTTTGAGTTTTAAAACCAATTGAAATAATTAAATTTTATGCAATTTAAATTAACAATATAGCATCACACAATATTAAATACCACTTTGATAATACACACATCTTTACTTATAATATTTTGTCTAAACAAAAGTAAAATAGAAATTACATGAGGGATAATTTCAAATGGATTAATTGAACATCTTTAAAACCTTCAAAATACGTCTGTGGAACTGTTACAACTTAATAGGGATAGAAACTACCAAACACATAGGAAAGAAAATTTCTAGCAAGTCATGATTATGAACTAGTATTATTATTTCTATATAACCAGTGAAAAGCTGCAATAAGCGACCACAACGAAATCATCACAAAATGCAACGTACTTGATTTTACTCACTAAGCCCATTCAACAAATTTGTAAATATAGTGAAAAAAGTCAAATTAGCAAAACAAGGTAGAATTAGCCCATTCACGTCGTTTTGGCCATGTAATTTTTTTTTTATAAAAATATGGTGTGTTGCCATTTTTTCATGTGAGCTTTTGCCCAGAAACTAAACCCAAACTACAAATTCGCTTTTCTAACCCACCTAAAACCGCCTCATACGCCGAAACTGTTGGTGCGATTTCTGGGGCAAATCAGTTTCTTACTCAGCCCTACTTGAAATTATAGATTTGCCATTAGCTCCATTTTTTCCTACAAAATCAAAATAAAAATAAAAATAAAATAAAAGTAAAAAAAATAAAAATAAGAATAAAACACATAAAAAATACAGAAAATAATTAAAGACTCCCAAATTATAAAAATAATATAAAATAACATAAAATACTATAAAATAATTGAAAACTCACATATTATTAAGCCTAAAAATGTTAAATAAATATATATATAATTCACAAGTAAGAAGGTTTTCGATCCCTATAACCATGAGACAAGCAATCAGTCCAGAACACACACTCGCCAAAATTGGGATCAGGAACAAGAGGGGAAAGATAGGCATGAATTGATTTGGATGCACAAGATCTAATAGGAAAAGGAGGGTCTAGAGACACTATGCCTTCAACAGGAAGAATATGATGCACAATTGGCTAAATTAGAGGGGGAATGAGAGGTTTCCCCAAGTCGGTATGGGTGTCAGGAGTATACGCCCCCAAAGTCGATCTAAATCTCACCGATCAGAAGGCTCTCTAGAAGGAAGAAGCAAGCACATACCACATTCCCGAGACCCTGATGAGGAACGTGTATGATTTAAACGGCGTCAGCGGGTAGTTTTGCCAGACTATATGAGGGATCGGCATAAAGGATCCTCCTTGAAGGGAATGCCCGACCCCATTATGTAAAAGCTGACAAAGTTGGAGCAGAAGATATCAACGACGACTCAAGTGAACCAATTGCCGATTAACCCAAAGTCGCCCTTTACACCAAAAATTGATTGGGTTTGGGATGATCTAACTAAAAATATGCCACCATTGGAGAGGTACAATGACATAGGCAAGCCCTATGACCATACTCACATGTATAACTGTCTCATATGTTATTATAAGCATCATAATGCTGTCTGATGACACATATTTGTCACCACTCAAAAGAATAAAGAGCGGTTGTGGATGACGTAGTTGCCATCCAATTCCAACGGGTATTGGTAGGAGCTTTGCAATAAATTCAACGATCAATTCAGAAGCAACAGGAAAAGTGGAAAGTTGACAGCTTCCTTTATGCAGGTCAAACAACAGCCAAACAAAAGTTTAAGTTAATATGTGAAGAAGTTCAGAGAGGCAGTTGGTACTGTGACAGACCTTAACGTAACAAAGGCACTTAGGTTCTTTACCACTAGATTGGACACAGAGAAATTATGAAAGTTGCTAAAAGATATCATGTTCAGTCCTCTGAAGGATCTATCCAAAGCGTATGATAGGGCAGAAAATTTCATTGCCATTGGTGATGTAATGGGAAGCCTTAAAACACAGCCACGTAGGATGGATTAGACTTGGGATTGGGATAGGGATGGGAGTTATGATCCCAGGCCGAAAACACAGTCAAGGAAGGAGGCCCATAATGGGCCCGCAGGAAACGGCCGACCTCCGTTCTAAAATTGGAGTGTCAATAAGGTTTATACTCTGCTCAACAATGATCGGGCTAAGATCCTCGAGAAGATCAAGGGATAAACTGTTTTCGTACCCTGCTCAGTTAGTAACTGAACACCGGAAGGAGATCAAAGCTCGTCTTGTCAATACTACTAAAGCACAGGGCATTCAACTGAGGTATACTGGAAACTAAAGAACATGATTGAGAAAAATGTCTAGAATGCGGAACTGGTCCACTACGTCGCTAATTGGGAAAGGTCAGAACGAAGACATGAGGATGGTGGTAAAACATATCCTAGGGATTGATAACCTGATCAAGATTTACCCGCACGCCGGGTGATCAATGTCATTTCAAGGGTATCGGTGGGACGTGTGACGAGTAAGAAGCGCCGAGGCTAACTGGACTCCATTTTAACGGTGTCCAAACAACTAATAACAAGGGATTAACCTTACCCTAACACTGTAATATCTTTCTCAGATGAAGGTTATCCACATAACACAGTGGAACCACATGAAAGAGCTCTGGTCATTACGGCACAGGTCGGGGGCGGTGGATATATACAGAATAATGATTGACAACGGGTCTTCGGTAAATACTCTCTGCAGTCACACCTATCAAAGGATTGATCGGGAGTGATGAAAGATGGAAATGGGATAAAAAGCTCCTTTGTATGGGTTTAGTAATGATCTGGTCAATGTGGTTGGTATTATTGAACTGCAGTCACCTTCGGTATTGCCCCCAAATAGGTCTAGATGGATGTGAGGTTTTTTATAATTCAAGTGGATTTTGCCTATAACGCTATACTGGGAAGAAATAACACTGGCATGTTATATACGGTGACATCTATGCCCCACTTCAAGATCAAGTTCCCTACGCTACATGGGGTCAATGAGGTTAAAAGGGATCTGGATATTGCCCGACATTATTATAGGGACATGTTAATATCGTCTGGGGTCGGGGTTAGTAAGCAATTCCATGCGATAAAAAATGAGGTGGAACCATTCACCGATAGAACTATCGAACGCTTTGCTCTCCCAGTCGAAGAGACAAAAGATCTGGAATTGATCCCAAGAAATTTAATGAAGACAATTAAGATTGGATCAGAATTGGGAGAACCTCTCTAGACGGGTTTGGTAAATCTCTTTTGGGTTTACGCAGAGATTTTTTTTTGGGTACCCAGTGATATACCTGGCATCCACGAGTTAGTGGTTGTACATCATCTTTGCGTGGATCCTGCCTAAAAGCATGTCCAACAGAATAGGAGAATTTTTTCCATAGAGCAGCAGAAAATTATTAACGATGAAATAACCAATCTGTTGGCCGTCGAGATTACCTTTGAGATTGATTACTCGAAGTGGTTGGCTAATATAGTGTTGGCACAAAAGCAGAACGAGAAGTGGAAAGTGTGAATCGACTACACGAACTTAAACAAGGCATGCTTGAAGGACTTCTGTCTGTTGTCATACATCGACCAGCTTATCGATGCCACATCCGCGTATGCTCTATTGAATTTTTTAGATGCCTTATTTGGCTATAATCAGATCTTGATGTTTAAGGAGGATATCCCAAAGATGACATTCATCACGCATCGAAGACATTTAGACTGATCTACGCAGGGGCTACCCACCAACACATGATGAATAAGGTGTTCCGAAGACAGATTGGACGTAATATGTAGGCATATGTGGATGACATGATAGTGAAAAGCATGATAATTCGAGATCACTTGGCCAATTTGGATGAATGTTTTTAGACTATCCGGGATCACAATATACGGTTGAATTTGACTAAGAACGTTTGGTCTTGGTTTAAGGAAGTTCCTCGAGTATTTGGTTAATAGATGAGGGATCGAAGCCAACCCAGAGAAGATAAGAGCTATAATAGCTACAAAGTCACCACAGACTTTCAAGTATGCTTAAAGGTTTACGGGGCAGATTGTAGTGCTTCGACGGTTCATATCCCTTTTTGCAAAGAGGTGTCTGCCATTTTTTGACACACTAAAAGGGCCGAAGAATGAAAATACTTTGGACTTTAGAGTGCGAGGATGTTTTCTAGGGGATTGAAAGGTATTTGTCATTGCAACTCTTGTTGATGGATTCAGTTCCCCCTGAACCGTTATATCTATATCTTACGAGAAGCTCCTTGGTTGTCGGTGCTATTTTGATTAGGGAGTCAGGAGGAAAACAAGTATTATATTAGCCATGTTCTTCAGGATGCAAAAAACGGTATCTAAACCTAGAGAAGTTTGCTTAATCCTTGATTATAGTAAGTTAGAAGCTTCGGCACCATTTTTAAGGTCAGGTTGTGGTAGTTTATACAGATCAACCTCTTAAGAAGATGCTTTATAAATCAGATGCTTCGGGACGAATAACTTCTTGGGCAGTGGAGTTGAACTAATTCTCCTTGGAGTATCACCCTCGTACAGTGATAAAGGGTCAGGCTTTAGCGGACTTTATGGTGGAATGTTCGTTTACCGAATTGGATCTGCAGTAGTAGTTAGGGGGAGAAATATGCTTGGTTATGGGTGTTTAGTCGTCATAATCCTCATGGACAATTTATGTGGATAGATCTTCAACTTCAAATGTTAGTGGGGTTGGGGTTATATTGATTAGCCCTGAAGGATTTAAGGTTTAGCAGGCAATTAGGTTTCGGTTCAAGGCCACCAACAATGAAGAAGAATATGAAGCGATCTTATCAAGTTTGTGGTTGGCAAAGAGCTTGGAGGTTTGGCACTTAATTGTGTTCAACGACTCGCAACTGGTTGTTAAGTAGATTGCGGGGGAATATGAGGCTAAGGGGGGAAAGAATGATTAAGTACTTGTGTGAAGTTAAAAGTTAGCTCCACTATTTTAATTCTTATTCCTTCCTGGGTGTGGATCGATTAAATAATACTGTGGTCGATGCCTTGTCAGAAATGGCCACAACAGATGTGAGTTCATTCGAAGGGTTAGTGTATTTGGAGGTTCTTAATGCCCCAAGCATTTAGAAGTCGGATGTCTTGGTAATAGAAAGGTTAGATTATTAGCTTACTCCTTATCCAGTTTATCTCAATGAACGAAAATTTCCTTCGAATCAAATGTTGGCAAAAAAGATGGAGTACGTGAGTTCCTATTTCACTCTGATTTATAGGGATATTTACCGTCGCACTTATTCTTCCCCTTTGTTAAAGTGTTTGGTGCCGTCTAAAGCGGCTTATGTTCTCCAAGAGGTGCACGAAGGTGTATGTGGAGACCATAAAGGGGTTAAGGCGTTAACATATAAGTTGATGAGGCAAGGGTATTACTGGGCAACCATGTTTTAAGAGACAAAGGATTATGTAAAGAAGTGTGTCAAGTGCCAACTTAATAGTCCTATTCCACATCAGCCTTCGTATGAGTTGAAATCAATTCCTTCCCCGATCCCTTCTGTAGTATGGGGGATTGACATCACAGGTCTGTTACCGAAGGCGAAAGGTTAGCTGTCATTTGTAGTTGTCGCAATCGATTATATAACTAAGTGAGTGGAGGCCAAACCTTTTCGGATGATCACCGAGCAGGATTGTATGCAATTTTTCAAGGAGTCGGTGGTGTTCCGATTTGGCATTCCTATGGCTATGGTATCGTTGTTTTGATTCAAGAACACTACCAAAGTGTTTCAAAGGGAGTTATCTTGACGTACGTTTGCCTTTGGCCTAGATTAACCTAAGTTAGATGAAGTCCCTATCGCTTTGCTTAAGAATAAAAAAAATAAAATATGAAACTTCATACACCTTAAAGTTCATAGGACAAAAAGAGATTTTTTAAGATCCTTATACTTATTATGCCTAGCATTGAATAGACTGGGTATTCACCTTATCAATATCTTAAATCAACGGTGATGTTTCTTTGGTACCTAAACAGGGTAGCGTCAGTTCGTGGGGGCCAAGTTTGAATAGTTAGAATTTGAATATTCATCATCGTATGGTTTCAGTTGCCCGACTGGTGAAGTCTCTTTGGTACCTAACTAGGGTAGCGTCAGTTTGTGGGGGCCAAGTTTGAATAGTTAGGATTTGTATATTCAACATCGTATGGTTTCGGTGGCCCGACCTCAGTCCAACGGTCAGGTGGAAGTCACAAATTGGACTTTATTGAATGACATCAAGAGGAGGTTAGACAAGGCCAATGGTAGATGGCCGGAGGAGTTTCTTAGTGTATTGTGGTCTTATCGAACTACTCGGACCACTATGGGAGATTCTCCTTTTCAGTTGGCGTACAGTTTTGATGCCCTTATACTAGTGGAAATTAGGTTTCCTTCTCTTCAGGTTAGCTAGTACAAAGAGTTATACAATGATGAGGGCCTTCGGCTTAACCTGGATTTCTTAGACAAAATTTAGGATTTGGCTATCTATTAGCAACAGACTGCTTGGTATTATAATCAAGGTGATAAACAAAGGAGGTTCAAGGTTGACAATTTGGTTTTTCAGGAAACTGAGGCTTCTATCCCTCAGAACACGGGAAAACTTATGCCTAACTAGGAGGTATCATATGAAGTCATCAGTGTGCCAAAGCCAAGGACTTATCGACTTCTGACAATGGATCGTGTGGACATTAAGAACACTTAGCATGCTGGAAGACTTAAGAAATTTTACCAACAAGATATGTTTTCTGCTTACAAGTGTAATATTTTCAATTACACATTGCAGTTGTGTAATTTTGGTGGGAGTAAACAATTGGTCTGTAGAATTGCTACATTATTAATAAAATCAATTTTTTGCTAGATGACTCACACTTGCTAAAATTGTCAATATATTAATTCTTTATACATAAAAGTTTTGTATAAAGCAATAATAAAATATATGTATGAATGTACAATTAGTTTTCAATAGGGGGATCCTCTTCAATCTTGGGTCATTCATCATCAGAGAACCCGAGGAGGAAGAGGTCGAAACCAGCTACCTTAATCTTGGCCTTGGCATATTGATAACCTTTGTCAAAATGTTTTGTTACTGCTTTAGTCAGTTCGAGGGATGTTTTGTACTCTTCAATGACCTTCTGCCTGTTAGCTTCGGATATTTACTGGTCTTAGGCTCGAAGCTCGTTTAATTCTCTCTCCAGGTTGGAGGCTCCTGTGACTAGGTTCTTTATTTAGTTATGCATCTCTTGAAGCTAACATTCGTAGTCCTTCACATTCTTCTTCAACTTTTCATTTTCCCTTTTTAGTCTGATCCGATCCTCCAGGAATTTTTGTCTTTGTTTGGCTAATTCAAATCATTTTCATTTTAGTGTTTTCAACTGGTGTATTAGCTCTTGGGATTTAAGCGTAATGTCAGCACTTTGATTTTTCTCCTTTGTGAGTTCAGATCTAAGAGCATCGGCTTCTCCTAGAAGATGTTCGACTTCGACAATCAGTTCTTTTTCCTTGGTCGTTATTGTGGTAAGTATGTTCATTACTCGACCGAAGGCAACCAGAGCCTGAAAGAGTGAAATGTTATACTTAGATTATTAAGGTGATAAATATATAAAGATAAGTTATGTGTGTAGTGTTTACTCAACCCCTATGGACTACACTGGTGACAAGGATTTGTTGGGGATTCAACCATTCGAATTTCTCTTCATCCCCTGGAAGAATGAAGGCATTAAAAAGTTCGATAGGGTAGTCGTTTTGAATGTCTTCAGGCCATAGGGTGATTGACAGGGGAATTCCTTAGCTTGGGTCAGAGGTCATGGGGGGGGAGTTAGCTGATTGTGGGGTGGTATATATTTTTGGGGTTTGGTAGGTGTTGGACTTGTTTCTATATGTGTTTTCTTCAGGGGAGGTTCGACGGTGGATTTCTCGGGTTTCTTTCTTTTTTCAAGGATAGGTTCATTCGGTGTTGATTGTTGGGGTTCGGTTGAGGTAGTGAGCCGTTCATGGGATATCTTTTGGGAAGGATCGGTGGAAGGAAATGGTGGTGTAGGGGGGATTTTGGTTGCACCCTTTACCAGCTTTCACATTTTCTTTTTTATTAGAGCCTTTTTCTCTTCATCATTGAGCTCAAAGGCATTTTTTTGGGAAGGTGTTGGGTCGGCCATCGGGACAGTAGAAAAAGGTGTCACCAAGATTGGTTTTTCTTGTTATAGTGTATTTTGGGGGTTTCAAGTGTTGGTTCGGGGATGTTTTTAGTGGGTGTGACTTCGGTAGGCAGTTTTGATTCGATCTGAGTGATTGGTTGCAGTTTGAAGATGGTTACTGCAAACAAATAAAGATTAGTGATAATTGAAATTTAATATTTTCTGTATTTACTGTATCGTGCTAAATTTACGAACATACATTTATGGTTAAAGAGCCAATATTGGTTGGATAGCAAGTCTAGAGACCAGTCCATCTTCAGCATCTTAACTCTTCTTCCTGGTCCTGGGGGCGAAGTCGAACCCAAACGTGGTTTCCGAGGGTTACGCCCAATTCGGGAGAAAGTGAGTGTTAGGGCCCTTGATGAAGACCTAGTATGAGGGCCACCCTTTGTTTCTAGAAAGGGTTTTCATCCATACGCGTCGACCTGGTTATTTATTCAGTTGGCGGTACCCTGGTTCCTTTGATCGACCCAGGGTAAACATGGGGAAGAAGTAATCCAAGGACGGCTCGACTCCACACTCGTGGCAGAAGGCAATGAAGCAAATGAGGTAAATGAAAGAGTTCAACACTAGTTGTGCGAACCCAATCCCAACAAAGCATAAAAAGTAAATAAATAAAAAACTCATGGAGGGGGAATCGTACTTTATACCTAAAGGCATAAATAGGAATGACAACACATTCACCCTTTACAGCAGAAGGAATAAACTGGAGAAAGACATAATGGAGTCCACAACTTTTTAGACAGCAAGTGTCTATATAAGGAAGCTGATCAAGAAAAAAAGAAAGAACTTGATAGAGATAGAAGTCCAAGTTCAAAGCAGGATAAGTCTTAGTTCTTAGAAAGTGAACTAAGCTGGTATGCAAAATCGTAGTGCACAATGCAAGAATGTAAAATGACTACAGACAAAGGACAAATTCATTATGAGAATTGTTGAGCAGACTGAACTAAAGAATATACTTTACGATTGAAGAATAAGGAAATCGTAGAGTACATAAGTATTACTATTAAACTTAAAGCTTCCAAAAGATCTTAGAGCTGAAGATTGAAGAGCTGAAGATCATAAAGTTGAAGATCGTAGAGCCTGATCACCATGGAACTCTACGATTAGAAAAATCGCAGAGTATGACAGATCTGACTGAGTACTGACAATGGGAAGACTTGTAGGGTAAATATTCAATGATGTTTACTGGTCATCCTAAGGTTAAAATAAAGATCAGATCGTGGTGTGTCTAACGAATAGTTTGAACAAGTGACAACAGCCATGTCGTTACCTTTTCAGCACACTGATGTGACAACCTAACTGAAAGAAACCTGAGACACTCCCTAAATGTTAATATCAGGGATCTTCTAAAATTGAAACATTAAATAAGCAAACGATAACTTCTCAACAGGCTAATTCTCATAGGAAATTAAATAGATTTCCAAATTCAAATGACAAAAGTGGATTCGACTAAGAGAGAGAAATCAGGGCAAAGAGAGAGTCGGTCGAAGAAGAATAGATCAAAGAGAGAGAATCAATAAAAATAGAAAAATGATCTGTCTAACCCTAAAAGGAGTATAAGGAGATAAAGACCGATCTACAGAAGACCGTAGAGGGGGTCGATTTGCTGAAAAGATATCTCATCAAGCCAAAATCACTTTATAGTTTGGAGGACCAATTAAGAAATAATTCAAGTCATAAAAGAGTCAGAGTAGAACAGAGATATATAGAAAGCTCAATAAGAGAAAAGATCAATGAAATTATTCAGTTGTTAAGTTTTCAGAAGAGAGCTTAACGCCAACTTAGCAGCACATTAAAAATCTACATCAACAACAATAGCAAAGACGAGTCTTGGTGACTCGCCTGATTCTTAGTGAATCAAACCTTCAGTAGGAAGGACTTAGTGTTCGATGGACAAATACGAGTCTAGGTGGCTCACCTTATTCTTAGTGAATCAGACCTTGAGTGGGAAGGACTAAGTATCTTATGAAAAATGACTAGTTTGGGTGGCTTGCTTGATTCTTAGTGAATTAGAACCTTAGTGGGAAGACTTAGTGTCCATTGAGAGGACTTAGTGTTCAATTGTAAGGACTTTATGTCCAATTGTAAGGACTTTGTGTCCAGTTGTAAGGTTCAGAGGAACCATTTATCCTTAGTGGATCATCCCCGCTCGTCGAAGTGGAAGAGAGGACTATTGTAATTATGGCTCCGAACCTCTTAAAAATTCATGTGTCTCATTGTTTCATTTTCTCTTCACCTCATTCTTTATCGCTTTTATATCTATTATGAATGTTATATCTGCCTAAGATGTCTTTCCATTAGCAAACTAAATACATAATTGTGTACTTTTATATTAAGGATCAAAAAGGGGTTTTACCAAATAACTAATTTCAATGCGTAATCAATTGCATAATTATTTGGTAAATATGCTTAAATGAAAAAGTTATACAGTAATGTATAAAGATCTATTCAACTCCCCTTCTAGATCACTTTCTTGTACCTCTGAGAAATAACATAATGAATTTACCCCTTGGGTTAGTCCCCTATTTGAACCCTAAAAAGAAAAACCCTAGTAGAACTGTCTAGAATTATAATTAAAACTAATTACATAAACAGTATAATCCTAAATATATTAAATAATTAGATGCCTTCTAGCCTTCTTTTGCAATTGTCGTGTATTAGCAATTCCTGCCTTCTATAAGGTTTAACTTTACCGCAAATTGAAGAGGAAACAGTTTTAATTTATTGTGTTTGCTCCTACAAATTAGTTGCCTCTTTTAGTTCAGTTGGTTCCCTATAAAATAACCTTCCCTTGATGCTTTTGTTGAGGTTTGATCTTTGAATCTCCTAAAATTTAGCCTTCCCTTACCCTTCTTATACATTGCCACATTTTAACTAAATTTTAGCTAGTTTTTTACTCCTTTTACCAAGGTTAGCATCTCTTAAGTTAAGGGAACTCAATTGTCGAGGCTTTTAGTCTTGATGTCGCGCATTTCCTTTAATTGGAATGGCCCAAAATGACCCCCTTATAGCTGCTAAAAATATGGTCTCCTTAAGTCCTGAATTTTATAGCCCATTTAGGCTCCCCTATTTTGATTGGTCCTCTAAAACTTGGATCATGTGGACTAACTTTGGATCAGCTTCTAACTTAAATTTCCTTGTAGCATTTTCAGCCCAAACTCCTAGGATTAGTCCATTTAAGCTCGCCTTAAATCTCTTAGATCTTGCCTTCGTAACTGGACTAACTGGAACTTGGATTGAATCATCCCAAGCCTTAGCAATCCTTAGATCAGCTCCCATGCCCAACCTTGAGCTTCCCTCATCTTCAAGAGTTGAATTGGCTATGTCTTGAATTTTAGTTTCATTCTTAACCTCTTTAGCCCATTCTTTACTAGTCATGCTCATTTTAACTTGATGAACGTAAATCTTAGTCTTGTTTAATGTAGACATAATCAAGATAGTGTCATTCCCCTCCTCTTGAAAATGATTTGTCCTCAAATCAGCACCTACATCAAAACGAGTTAAGTCAATAACACCAAACATAAACTAATCACAACTTTTACCTGGAAAATTAAACGTATAGGCAATGTCAGTAACACAAACAAGGATTTGAAAAGCTCCATGTTTGCCTAATTTACTACTTGAAAAATATACGCAAGTATATGCGATCGACTAGTAATATAATGGCAAGAAAGAATATCGTTTTCACAGAGAATTAAAAATAATTATTATCAATTACTAATTTCATATCAAATTAATTTTATTTAAATAATTGATTTAAATCTATAAAATAAAATCTAATTAAAATTAACAACTAAATTAAACTAATGACAAGGATAAAAATCAAATTTTAAAAGTTTAAGATTGCAGTTTCTCCCAATACTTTATTTAAATCTCTTCAATCCCTTCTTAATTAACTAATTATATAAAATTGTTAACCGATAATTCTTTACAGTATTTATACACCTCTTCCGATAGTCATATAAACTAATCCTTCTAAATCTGACCCTAAGGTAACATAATTGGAAAAGAACACCCAAGCTAAATAAATCACTATATTCCTATGTAAAATATATTAACAAGGATTTTAAGTTCAATTTCTCTTTAAGGTTGCATAAGATACATAGGTATATTCATATCCTAGACACTAATCATGTATCTCATCCCATGCAGAATATATGAATATATGTTATTATATTCAGATCTAAACCTATACTCTTTCTTCCAATTTCATATAGATTATTACATTAATTACGTGCACTTAATTAATACATGAACGTACAAAATATGTTAAATAATTCATATATAATCATTAATAATTAAAAATGAATAAATTAGTAAAAACTACATATTGAGTTTCATTGCAATCTTAATTAAAAATTAGCTCATAACTGAAAAAGAAATCAACATCATAAAATAATCCATTAAGTACAAACAAAAAAATTAAAGAGAAGAGTTTAAAGATAAAAATCTGTATTTGAAGTGCGTTCTCCAATTTTTCCTTTAATCCTTACAATTCTTCTTCATATCATCAAAATAATCCTTCACTTAATTCTAACTATGTTAGATTTATGTTAAATCTATGTTATTTTCCTTCTACGTATGCCTTATATAATGTATTTATAGGTTATAAGTCAAATTCCAAGCATATATGGAAACCCAATCCAAATTGGAGTAAAAAAGCATCAAAACACGTCTAAAACTTGATCTAGGGACCTCTAGCACTGCGACGCCACTTCCCTTTGTATTTCGGTTGTTGCGGCGCTTGAAAAAATCTTGACATTCCACCTTTAGCGCTACAGCGCCCGTTTTGTGAAGGTTTTAGGCGCTGCGGCGCCCAAACATTTTCAACTTCAATATCTGTTGGACAAATTACCATAACTTTTTCATCCAAACTCTGATTGAGATAAATCAAAACGTTCCAAAAATCTGACAAGTAGATATATAACTTTCATATTTTAGGATTTGACAAATTCTGGCTAGATCAAGGTTAAAATTGGGTCTCAAGTGACTGTTATGTCAAAGGCTGGCTAAAAATTCAAACACGACAACTCCAAGTTTTGATCCACCAAGTCCTTATCCCAATTCCTGCAAAACAAAGTAAAAGCACATAAAATACTTAAAGATGCACAAATTATCAAGGTTAAAGGTACTCAATAAATAGGTATAAAATTTACTAATCAATTACCCCCAAATTTAAACATTTGTTTGTCCTCAAGCAAAACTAAAATGAAAACTATACAATTAAAACTCAAACACTTAACTAATTGACTCGAACAACGAATCAATATGAATTTAAACATTGGCCTCAAAGATTCGTTAAATGATAACTCTCAAAAAAATTTAAAATCATGCAAAGCCCAAAATTTTAATATATTTGTTAATCTTACTTTATTCATGACCTTTTGTTTGTGTATGTGAATTCAAATGCATAAAACTAATAAAAACTGATATAAGTTTAGGTCATCAATTACCTCATAAAAGATATACAACAAAACACTATATACTTATTTTTACATCACTCTTTGCTAATACAGGCAAACATAACTAAAGAGATCAAAAGGTTTTTACATTAAGCACACTAGGATCATTATTTTTTTCTCTTATTTTTTTCTTTAGTGAGTACATTTTATACTCTATCTGTGAGGATCCGAATTTTCAGGATTTCCTTAATAATATTAAATGAGAATTTAATTGATAAAATTATCAAGGTTGTTTAAATTAATTATTATTTTATGTGATTTAAGGTATGTGATAAGATTTAATTAGTAAATTAAATCTGTACAGAGATCATGACGAATTGTGTTAATTTAAAATAATTGGAAAGTAAATAAATTGTTTAAAAACAATTTATGAGGAATAAAAGAATTTCAGATAAAGGTACAATAAATTGTACAATTAAATTATTATGGAAGTGCAGAAATTATGTTTTAAATGAGGTTATATAGAAATGTAAGAAATATGAATTAAATATATATATATATATATATATATATATATATATATATATATATATATGTGTGTGTGTGTGTGTGTGTGTGTGTGTGTTTATGCTTAATTGTTATATTTATAAATTTTATTAATTATGAAAATTAAGGGATTAATAATTAAATTAATCCAGAAATTTATGAAAAGTTAATGAGAAAGTTGGTAAAATGGTAATTATTAATTTTAAATTTAATTAAGAAATTATGGAGGAAGTTTAGAAATTAATTGAGAAGAAAAGTAATTATATAAGTTATATAATAATAAATTATATAATTTATATAAGGAAATTAAAATAAAGTATGAAGGAAATTATAATTATATAAATTATATAAGAATAATTATATAATTTATATAAGAGGATTAAATTAATTAAGGATAGAAGAAAATTTTATAATTGTATTTTGTGTGAAATGAATAGGGATAAAGTAATTATATAAATTATATAATAATAAATTATATAACTTATATAAGGAAATTTAATGTAAATAGTAAAGAAATGAATAATAAATAAGAAAAATGAATGTTTTAAGTTATTAAAAATTATATTTATGTATAATGGAATTATTATGACTTTTATGAAGGATAATATTTTAGAAACGAGAACATGTTAGTGTAACATTTTGTCCAAGTAATGAAGTGAAAAATTATGAAAAATAATTTTTATAAGCTATATGAATTATTTTATGATTTTTAGAGGTATAAATTACCTCATTTAATTATATGCATGTCATTATGCGTGTATAAAATTTATCAAGAAAAGTACCCAAAAAGGGTATAAATATTATTTATAAATTATGTTATGATTTTTGGAGAATTAAAATAAATATTTTATATATATTATATAAAATATTTATTACATAAAATAATTACGTAATGTATTTAAATTAAAATTTTGCATGCTATTTTCTTGAAAAATCCGGAAGCTTCACTTGCATGCAAAGTCGGTGGAATTTTTTTTTTAAGGATGCAAAGCCTTTGACTATAAAAGGAAGGAAAAGAATAAGAAAAAAGGAAGAAAGGAAAAAGAAAAAGAAATAAAAAGAAAAAGACAGCAAAACACAATCTTTCTTCCTCTTCCGCCATTACACCACCGTGCACCTCCATGGCCATCAAGATAGGGAAAAAAATTGGTGCCGACATGGTAGAGAAAGCATCAAGGATGAAGATGATGAGTTTTAGAAGGTTGATCGAGTAAAGGGTATGAACTACCAATTTAATAGTTGGATTTCCAGGCAAGTTCTTCAATCCCTTTTATGTTAAATGTTGGACTGTTATGATATGTAATTATTGTTTTAAATGCAAAAAAATTATGTGCTATGTGATACGTGATTAATATGACCACAATGTGTACTTTGTGCAACGATATGAATATATATGAGATATATTATTATGGTAGAAGCACAAGCACATGATGTATGACACACACCGAGCATGTTAAGGTATATGCTATGTGAAGCATAAACTGTTGAACTTGCTGAGCCGTTGTGCTCATTACTTGCTTAATATACATTTTTGCAAGAAAGAAATGAAATTCAAGAATATTGGATTATGTTAGAGATGAATTGCCTAGAAGGTAGAAAACGTGATTGTTATATTATTAATATTATAATTCAATGTGAGAAATTTGTTAATTTACTGTGATGAATTGTATGTATATATAAGTTGAATTTGAATATGATAGAAGTTCAATTATGAACTGTGATTGATCAGGATAATTGTTACGATAGAAATTATTATATGTTTGATTACGAATGACCCAACAAGGAATATTTGTATGAAAATAAATAATAGTAAATTTTAAATGATAAGCTTTATAATACGTGTAACAGAAAGAAAAAGTTAAGATTGCGATCCAGAGATTAGGATCCATAATGTAAGGATTTTAATATCCAAATATTTTAATACAACGATTGAATTGAGAAAAAGAAAAATTTATACCGAAAAATTCGGTAATTGATAATTTAAAGTCAATTTAAAGGATTAAAGAAGGTGATGAAAGATTTATTAACGGACCAAAATTTGGACATAAGGCAATTGATGCTTAATAAATACAAGATTTAAGAGAATAAAGTGGGTTGAATTTCGGGGTCGTTACACTATCTCACATTCTTTTTCTTTTAAGCGAGTGCGTTTTACGCTCCCTCTCGCTTATTCATGTATTTATGAGTGAGTGCGTTTTGAGCTCTATCTCAACCCACTACATAACTTTTTTTTTCAATTTAACAATCCTAGAAAAATTACCTTAATCCTTTCCCCCAAATTATATTCAACCTTATATTTCACTTTGATTTATGATCAAATAAAAATCTAGAGTCCAAAAATATCTTTATAAGCATTTAACCATATAAACTTTCCTAAAGTTAAAACTAGCTCAAACAAAATGGATATAAGTACATAAAATAAAAGATCTCAAATAAAATAATAACTAATAAAAAGTTAAAATTCATCCTAACAAAAATATATCTTTTTTTCAAGAGTTATTAAATAAAAATCAAATTTTATCATCAACCGTAAATTTAATTCAATTAATTAATTGCCCAAGTGACTCATCCAAAAAATGAAAAAAAAAAAAAAAAAACTACCCAATTTTCGTAGAAAACACGATTGCACTTAGCATGTGCAATAAGCCTTTAATCCCCATGGTTACCCAAAGTGGACGAGTTATGTCATGTAAGGGTTTGAAGTGAATTTACCCACAAAATTTAAAAATAAAACCTATAAAATAAATAAAAAATTACTACTAGAAAAAACTAACTGACACCCCCAAACTTAAAACAGACATTGACCTCAATGCATAAAATAAAGGAAATTAAAACAGAAGATTTTCCTAAATATGTAGCTTTTTCATCCTCATCTGCTAAGTTTGGATTGCATTGGTATGAAAAACCTAAAACAAAAATAAAACAAAATATTAAAACAAATAACTAAATAATCTAAAATTTACTACTAAAAAATATCTACTAAAAATAAAAATTAAAATTAAAACTAAAATTAAAACTTAGGTTGTCTCCCAATAAGCGCTTATTTTAAAGTCTCAGTCTGACTACTCAATTTTCTTTCAATCAAGCTCAATTGCAAAAATTATCTTTTCATGCCTCCTTTTTTATCTTTTCTTTGATTTCCACGACATTCTGACAAGATTAAAGTCCACCCCCAAACTTGAATTCATCCAAGTTATTCACCTTGCCTTCAACAAAGTCTATTCAAATATATTCTTCCGAATTATGAAATCTCTGCACGACCGACATAGATGACACAATCAAAATCTATTTAGAACTATTATAATCCAAAGTTTGATCATCCTTATAATTCTTTTCATCTTCCTCAATCTTGTTCCTCTTATGTCCATCATCACATTCTTCTTCCACACCAGGATATAACTGTTTAAGCTTTCCTTTATCACCCTCGTGTAACTCCTTGTCATTGCTAATTGTAACTTCACAATACTCTTCACCTTCACTCTTGTGATTAGTCTCAGAGGATAACTGCTAACAACAGTGACAAGTTGTCCCAATTGATTTTTGAGGTTCCACAATGATGCTTCTTAACTTTTCATCTCTGTCTATGTTCGCTCTATAAATTTAGTAAGAAATTCCTCTAATCTAGATGATTCCTCTTCTCGTTGTTTTCTTTCATTCTACTCTATATAATTGGTAAAAATCTCCTCCAACTTTAACTTTTCCTCTCGTTACGGTAGAGGTTACTAAGAGACTTCGTACGTTTGAGATTGCTACTGAATTCCTGATGGGTATGATAATTCTGGAGCAAAATACTGGGCTTGATTATTATTATTGTAATAACCCAAATATTTAAAAATATTACTTTTAATGAAAATATTAAGGAGATTAATAAAGGTTGTAAAAAATTTTAAACCTAGTTATGTGAGAAGGGTGAAAATAGATGGATAAATTTTTTTTTTTTTTTTTTTTTTTGTTGGTAAGAACCTGGGAGGTTCAGGTGTTGTAGAACCCTGAAAATTTTCTCTTGGAGCAGAGATGCCTTAGAGGGGAGAGTAAATAAGTCATTAACTCAGGATGCGATTAGTGACTCGATAGATAAGGGAATTATAATAAAGATAATTCGCTAGGGTAAAACAAGGTAGTATGATACTTTTAAAATTCGATGAATTATTTGATGGATAAGATAAGCTAGGTATTGTTGCGGTAATTTGATTTAAGTCAACCCAGTTGAAATGAACCCAAAAATTTAATAATGTTATAAATAAAATTTAGAATTTAAATTTCTAAATTGGTGAATTAATGAAGGGTGATTATTGCAAACCCTAGGAAATGGTATTATGTATATTTAAATATTCGATGATTTATTTTAAGGTTGTTTGTTCAATGGGGTTATTAAACTGACGAACAAACCTAGGAAATTAGTACCGAGCGAGTGGTATGTTGAGAAACCCTAATTAGGATTTAATGAGGCTTAATTAGGGTAAGTCTAATTAGGTTATGTAAATTAATTAATATAATTATTAATTAATAATAACTATGTAAAATATTAATAATATTAATTAATAGTCCAACTAGTAGTTAAATACTAGTAGGCTAGCTCATATTTTTTTTTTTAAACAAGTCCACTTAATTAATTAAGTATGGATTTCTATGTTGATTGTATTAATTTAATTAGGTAAACCCAATGATTTATTTAAATTGGGAGACTAATAAATTAATGTTTGAGCCCAATGTTGGTAAATTAATTTGGTGTTATAGTAGCCCAACCAAGATGAATAGTAAGCCCAAATAATTAAATTGAAAGCCCAATTTTTGATCCAAATTAAAAGCTTCTACAAGGATTTTTATTTTGCAAGTTAACTAATAAAAATAAAATAAAAAATTGGGGCAATATTGAGAAAAAGAGTGTAATACTCAACCTCTTTTGGCTAGAATTTGTAGAATGCTTGGAGTCTAATTTATATGCTTACAAGGTATGTATGTATAGGTTGGCTCCACTATAAATAAATCATTTGGTTCATTGGCTAGGAGTTTACAAAGTCGCAAGAGAGAGCTTTTATATTGGTGCTAGTGAGTTGGAGTGAGTTCCAAGTGAGTTGAGTGAAATAGTTAATAAACTAATGAGTTAACTCAACCGAGTCGAGCCGAGTCAAGCCAACTCAACCCATTCTTAACCAAGAAAAGAGCTTGGAGGTTCATCTACTATTTTGGAAGGAGGAGAAAGCAAGCACACAAAACAAAAATGTTAGAAACCCCTAAAAACCCTAGTTATTCTTATTATGTGATTAAAATAAGAAATAAATGGTAAAAATACCATATTTATGTTATTTAAGTCTAGATTCATGCTAGATATGTTAAATAAGTGTTTCATGGATTTTTGTTATGGATCCATAAGCATTTATGTGGAAAAAGTTAGCCAAAATATGTAAAATCATGTTTTTCGGAAAGTTAGAAACGGAACAGGACATTGCCGGAATTACTGTTCACGATCAAAAAATTGGATTCTCGATCCGTTAATTTTGTTGGGTAGATAATTAAGTTATGTAAATTCTAAAACTTGAATGACTAAAATCCGAGTTAAAATGAATTAGTTATGATTTTTCTAGGAAAACACTCCACTGTCGGATGTTTTGTATGAACAGTCCGGTTCCAGGTTGTTTTCAAAGATCAAATCTTGTCCAAAAAATTAATTCGACATGGAAAATTGTAGTTCGGAAAGTCAGGAATCCAACAATATAAAGTAGAGCTTCATCAGAGTTATACAACTCAAGTTATTAAAGTTTTAGTGAAGGACCTCAAAACTGGACAGAATTAAAAGGCCACTGCCGGTTTTTTTTTCTTGAACCGGCCGGAACATTCCGGCGGCCGGTTCACCACTTTTTCGGCCAGTTCCAGCGAAGGCCCGAACTGGAAAGTTGCTTGGAATTTCGTGTACTATTTTATAAATTTTAGTTTGTATTTTTAATATGTAATTTGGTAATTTCTATAATTATTAAATGATTAAAGCTAACTAATTACATGAAAAATTGTTTAAAATATTTTCAAATGCTGAAAAAATGTTAATCACCCTACTTACTTATTATTCAAGTTGTATTAAATACTAAGTAATGTTAAATGAAGAAAAAAAGTATCTTTTAAATACTTTTTGAGGTGATAATGTACACTAGTTGGATGTTAATTAACTAATAATTGAAGAAAATTGTTATTAAATTATTATTAAATAATAAATGTGATATTTAAACTATATCATATTATTTAATGAAGAAAAATAATTATTTATTATTTAATTGATAATTTAATAGTAAATAAAGAAGTAACTAAATAATTATTATTTAACTGATATTAAATAGTAATTAAATTATGAGAAAGTGTTTAAACTAATTATTTATTATTTAGTTAAGAGTAAATAATGAATAAACATAATTAATTAATTATTATTTAATTAACATTAAATAATAATTAAAGAGGGTTAATTGCTTACTATTTAATATATTAAATGGTAATCAAAGGATGATAGAGTTAATATTATAATTGTTTATTATTTAATTAAAATTAAATAATGAGTACGGATAATTAATTAATTAATTAATTCTTATTTAATCATATTAAATAATAATTAAATGATAATTAAGTGGAATAAATTATTACTTAATCGAAAGAAGACTATTAAGTAATTAAAATATATTGATAATATTAATGATTAACTATTAAATGATAATAGTTAATAATTAAATCATTATTAAATAATTAATAATGATATGTAATTAATTTAAAATATTATTAAATGATTAATAATATTGTTTAGCATTTAATTAATTATTAAATAATAATAGTTAAGAGTTAAACCATTATTAAATAAATAAGAATGATAAACAAAGATTTAAAATATTATTAAAGAAATAATAATATTGTTTAACAAGTAATTAACTATTGAATAATAATAGTTAAGGGTTGAATCATTATTAAATAATTACTAATGATACGTGAGGATTTCAAATATTATTAAATGGTTAATAATATTGATGAACAATTAAATTATTATTAAAATCATTAATAATAATGAGAAGTCAATTAAAATATTATTAAAGGGTAATAATACTAGCAAGCAATTAAATTATTATTAAGAGATTAATAATAATGATTAAGGTAAACTATTATTAAAAATGAATTAATAATAGTAATAATTATTTATAGTGTTATTTATCAATTAAATAACATTATAAGTTATTACTAATTAATAGTAAGAGTTTAAAATATTATACAAGGAAGGTAATATTATGATAAATCATCGAATTAAATAATGTGATTACATTAAACCAATGGTATGGTCCATTAGTGACTAATAAGTTGTTCGACCTAAACAGAAATAAGGTCTAGGCATTAATGGAGTGACATTAATAAATGTCAGAACTACATAGTTTGTACAAAAGATTTACGGTGTTGAATATGAAACACCAAGTCAAGTCAACGAGAGACTAAAATATGAAATTAACCCTATTGATTTAAAAAATGACGATAAGAAGAAATAAATATCTTTAAAGATTTAGTATTGAGTCAAACTGTGACTGATATTGTGCACCGTTGATCTCACATACTATATAGGTGATGCAAGGAACGTGAAAGATTAGCGTAAGCTGGTTATACAAGTCCAGGCAAGTTTTTCAGAACGTGTTGCATTATTTGCCTGATTTAGAATATTATAAAATTATTATGTGTGCATATGTTATTATGTGCAATAATGTGATAATGTACTTTTGTGATACAAGTTGAAATAAACTATTGATATGTAGTAGATGATTAAGTTGATAGCTCTATTTATATTGAATTGTATGAAATTGTAAATGGCATGTATGAATAGCATGAATCATAGAGTAAATGCAAAACATAAGATGCATGAGGCATGATGAAATATGTTTATATGTTATGTGAAACTGTTAGACTTGTTGCGCCGTCGTGCTCACCCTTGCTTAAAAAAAAACATTACATAAAAGCTTGAGGAAACTGATTACTCTGGTAGAAGCGAAGATGAAGATTGACTAACAAGTCATCAAGATTGAAGCGTTGGTCGTTTTATAATAAAACCCTACAATATAATAAATTATCTATGTGGGTATTACTAGTGAAGATTTTTATGTCTTAAATGTGCTATAGATTAGCAAACCGAAATGTTAAAAGAACATATATAGATTATTTTAAATCATTTTCAGATATTATCCTTTATGTATAAAGGTGACAAGTTGGTATGCTAAATCATTATTCATATGATTAGGAAGTGTAATAAAAATGTTTAAAGATTTCGATTCTGGAATAGAATGATATTGAAAATTTTATCCATTTAAGGCTTAATACCTGGTGTATAGTAATAATTGTATTTGCTTGTGGTTTATAAGTCAAATATAATTAGTTTAAACTCATGATTGAGGTTACTTTTAACGGACCAGATCCGGGTTATTGGAGCCGAATTTTGGGGTGTTACAGTTGGTATCAGAGCTGATAGGTTATAGTTCTTAGGTAGCAGTATCTTAGGCTATATCATGGAAATATATTGAAAGACAGTGAAAGAATAAACTCATATGGAGTTTAAGTAATAAGAGTTCAATATATGAAATTCATAAATAAGAAAATAAGGTATATTTGAGGAGATTCAAAGGATGATCTTCATGGACGTATTCAAAATGAATGAAAAAAAGAATCAGGGAACACTTGATTCAAGAATTTAAAAGAAAGGATCGTAAAGTAAAATGAGTAAAGACGAGTGAGAAGATGGTAGAATTCAATGATCCTATAATAAACGAGAAATTATAAAGTGAAATCAATTGTGATATAAGATCACGGTGATCATAGTAAAATCATGGAATGACAGGGTCTGTTAAATGTTTAAGAGATTGTGTTGATAACATGGTGCTATAACAATGAAAATACTGTGAAATAGTAATAAGTGAACTCTTGAAGTGTTGAGTGTGATAAGGTATGAATTGACAAAATTCATATCAAGTTAAGAGAAGTTAGAGGTTTGTGAATTTTTAATTGAGGACTCGTGTTAGTGGCTGAGTTGTACAATTCCTTGTATAGGCAGGAAATTTGTGCTTGATTTTAGAACCGCTTAGCTTACTATATTGATATAGTGGTTGAGTTGAACAGTCATTTGTATGGCCAGGGGATTTGTTCTTGGTTTAACGACCGTGTAACTTCCTATATTGATTAGTGGCTGAGTTGACCAATTTCTTGTATGAGCAGGAGATTGTGTTTGGTTTGACGACCACTCGGCTTCCTATAGTGATAATCAATTGAAACTTGTCGCGTTATTCGCTATATGTATGTTGAAAAAGTGATTCTTTTTCTCATGTGTATGACGGATAGGTAGAGGATGTTAAGATAAGTTTGTGTTCTGAGAACCGACACGTATGGTAAGTTCGTGACTCATAGTCATGTGGTGGAGCCCCTTAGCGAATGGGCGACTTTGGCTTGACTAGGACAAGCTTCTCAAACTATATGATTGTAGTAAGTTCCTGAGCACAAATACGTGGTAAGTTTGATGAACAATGAGTCTGGGTAGAGTTAAGTAGCAAGATTTAAGTTATACTAGATATAGTTATTAAGCTGGAAAAGATGAGGAGAAATTTGAGGTATTTTGAGGTATTCCAAATCTTCTAGGCTATGCTAGACCTTGAAATTCTTAAAATCGTGCTAAATTCGCACGTGTGTGCTTTTGAAAATATCAAAATGTGTTTTAAAAATCATTAATGCATTTAGTGCAGAGATGATAAATGATGGAGTCATCAATGCAGAGTAGCCTAGTGTTGGATGTAATATAAGCCCACTATGATATGATGTAGTATGACAAAGTCATAAAATGATTTTCAGTATTTTGGAAACGATTAAAGAAGAGTCTATGCTAATTGTTTCAGCTAGAAAAATTGATTTTAAAACATCAAAATGTATTTCTAAAACGTCAACACATTGTGTGGTGTGTATATGACAAATGACGGAATCCTCAACGTATTTTCTATGAAGGTACGGTATCATGATATCATAAAGTAATTTGCACCATAATGATGGCATCAAAATTACTATTGATACAATCCTCAACGTACTGTGCCAAAAATGCGGTATCATGAAGTCATAAAATAATTTTTCATTTTCAATTAAAATGGTTTAAAAAGTTCATGAGTTCATGGTTCATGAACATTTTATTATGATAGTCTAGGCCATTTGATTTGGCTAGACAACTTTTAATCTGAAGTGATGAACTTCGAAATTCTATTGCACGTGTGTGCTCTTGAAGAGTTTTAAAGTTCCGATTGATATCTGAACTATTATTAGTCTAAGCTAATTGATTCGGCTAGACAAAGGTTGAGGTATATTTACAAAATTTAAGTATTTTTGAAAATTATACCAAACCAAATTATTTTGGTGCATAATTTTGTAGTAAGTTTGAGGTGAACAATAGCAGAAGCAGATATATTTTGTCGGCATATAGTTCCGACTACACTCGCAAAGATTAAACGTTATGCATGACGTATGGTACGATATGGTGATTCCTAGCGTAGTATCTTTGGGGTGAAATTGTGTTTATAGTCTTATGACTATTAAGAGTTACAGTAGCAATACTTGCTAACTCAATACACAGTTCATGGTCTTTATGACCCCTCAGTCATATTTAAAATTGTTTTTAAAGGAATTTTTTTTACTTTCTGGTTATTCAAATTTATTCATAGTCATTGATCAATTGTGAAGACTCCCGGGAGATGTTCCAATATTCTGGACATCAAATGGGTAAAGGGGTAAGTGTGCTGAAATTTTAAGGACGAAATTTTTATAAGGAGGGGTGAATGTAATAAGCCGAATATTTAATAATATTTCTTTTAATAAAAATATTGAGGAGATTAATAAAGGTTGTAAAAATTTAAAAACCTAGTTCTGTGAGAAAGGTGAAAATAGATGGATAAATTTTTATTTTATTTTTTTTCTATGTGTTAGTAAGAACCTAGGAGGTTCAAGTGTTGTAGAACCCTGGAAATTTTCTCTTAGAACAGAAATGCCTTAGAGGGGCGAGTAAATCAGTCATTAACTCAGGATGCGATTAGTAACTCGATAGATAAGAGAATTATAATAAAGATAATTCACTAGGTATTGTTGCGGTAATTCGATTTAAGTCAACCTAGTTGAAATGATCCCAAAAATTTAATAATGTTATAAATAAAATTTAGAATTTAAATTTCTAAATTGGTGAATTAATGAAGGGTGATTATTGCAAACCCTAGGAAAGGGTATTATGTATATTTAAATATTGGAGGATTTATTTTAAGGTTGTTCGTTTAATGGGATTATTAAACTGACGAACAAACCTAGGAAATCAGTACCGAGCGAGTGGTATGTTGGGAAACCCTAATTAGGATTTAATGAGGCTTAATTAGGGTAAGTCTAATTAGGTTATGTAAATTAATTAATATAATTATTAATTAATAACAACTATGTAAAATATTAATAATATTAATTAATAGTCCAACTAGTAGTTAAATACTAGTAGGCTAGCTCATATATTTTTTTTTAAACAAGTCTACTTAATTAATTAAGTATGAATTTGTATGTTGATTGTATTAATTTAATTAGGTAAGCCCAATGATTTATTTAAATTGGGAGACTAATAAATTTATGTTTGAGCCCAATGTTGGTAAATTAATTTGGTGTTATAGTAGCCCAACCAAGATGAATAGTAAGCCCAAACAATTAAATTGAAAGCCCAATTTTTGATCCAAATTAAAAGCTTCTAGAAGGATTTTTATTTTGCAAGTTAACTAATAAAAATAAATAAATAATTGGGGTAATATTGAGAAAAAGTGTGGAATACTCAACCTCTTTTGGCTAGAATTTGTAGAATGCTTGAAGTCCAATTTATATGCTTAGAAGGTGTGTATGTATAGGTTAGCTCCTCTGTAAATAAATCATTTGGTTCATTGGATAGGAGTTTACAAAGTTGCAAGAGAGAGCTTTTATATTGGTGCTAGTGAGTTGAAGTGAGTTCCAAGTGACTTGAGTGAAATAGTGAATAAACTAATGAGTTAACACAAGCGAGTCGAGTCAAGTCAAGCCAACTCAACCCATTCTTAACCAAGAGAAGAGCTTTGAGGTTCATCTACTATTTTGGAAGGAGGAGAAAGCAAGCACACAAAACAAAAAGGTTAGAAAACCCTAAAAACCCTAGTTATTCTTATTATGTAATTAAAATAAGAAATAAATGGTAAAAATACCATCTTTATGTTATTTAAGTCTAGATCCATGCTAGATATGTTAAATAAGTGTTTCATGGATTTTTGGTATGGATCCATAAGCATTTATGTGGAAAAAGTTAGCCAAAATATGTAAAATCATGTTTTTCGGAAAGTTAGAAACTTAACAATACATTGCCGGGAATACTGTTCACGATCGGAAAATTGGATTCCCGATCCGTTAATTTTGTTGGGTAGATCTTGAAGTTATGTAAATTCTTAAATTTGAATGACTAAAATCCAAGTTAAAATAAATTAGTTATGATGTTTCTAGCAAAAAACTCCACTGTCGAAAGTTTTGCGTGAACAGTCCGGTTCCAGGCTGTTTTCTGAGGTTAAATTTTGTCCAAAAAATTAATCCGATAGTGAAAAATTGTAGTTCGGAAAGTCACGATTCCAACAATATAAAGTAGAGCTTAATCGGAGTTATAAAACTCAAGTTATTAAAGTTTTAGTGAAGGACCCCAAAACTGGACAGAATTAAAAGGCCACTACCGGTTTTTTTTTCTTAAACCGGCCGGAACATTCCTGTGGCCGGTTCACCACTTTTTCGGCCGGTTCCGACGAAGGCCTGAATTGGAAAGTTGCTTGGAATTTCGTGTACTATTTTATAAATTTTAGTTTGTATGTTTAATATGTAATTTGGTAATTTCTATAATTATTAAATGATTAAAGCTAACTAATTACATGAAAAATTGTTAAAAAAAAATTTAAATGCTGAAAAAATGTTAATCACCCTACTTACTTATTATTCAAGTTGTATTAAATAGTAAGTAAGGTTAAATGAAGAAAAAAAGTATTTTTTAAATACTTTTTGAGGTGATAATGTACACTAGTTGGATGTTAATTAACTAATAATTAAAGAAAATTGTTATTAACTTATTATTAAATAATAAATGTGATATTTAAACAATATCATATTATTTAATGAAGAAAAATAATTCTTTATTATTTAATTGATAATTAAATAGTAAATACAGAAGTAACTAAGTAATTATTATCTAATTGATATTAAGTAATAATTAAATTATGAGAAAGTGTTTAAACTAATTATTTATTATTTAGTTAAGAGTAAATAATGAATAAAGATAATTAGTTAATTATTATTTAATTAACATTAAATAATAATTAAAGAGGGTTAATTGCTTACTATTTAATATATTAAATGGTAATCAAAGGATGATAGAGTTAATAGTATAATTATTTATTATTTAATTAAAATTAAATAATGAGTACGGATAATTAATTAATTAGTTATTATTTAATCATATTAAATAGTAATTAAATGGTAATTAAGTGGAATAAATTATTACTTAATCGAAAGAAGATTATTAAGTAATTAAAATATATTGATAATATTAATGATTAACAATTAAATGATAATAGTTAATAATTAAATCATTATTAAATAATTAATAATGATATGTAATTAATTTAAAATATTATTAAAGGATTAATAATATTGTTTAGCATTTAATTAACTAATAAATAATAATAGTGAAGAGTTAAACCATTATTAAATAAATAATAATGATAAACAAAGTTTTAAAATATTATTAAAGAAATAATAATATTGTTTAACAAGTAATTAACTATTGAATAATAATAGTTAAGGGTTGAATCATTATTAAATAATTACTAATGATACGTGAGGATTTCAAATATTATTAAATGGTTAATAATATTGATGAACAATTAAATTATTATTAAAATCATTAATAACAATGAGAAGTCAATTAAAATATTATTAAAGGGTAATAATACTAGCAAGCAATTAAATTATTATTAAGAGATTAATAATAATGATTAAGGTAAACTATTATTAAAAAAGAATTAATAATAGTAATAATTATTTATAGTGTTATTTAACAATTAAATAACATTATACGTTATTGCTAATTAATAGTAAGAGTTTAAAATATTATCCAAGGCAAGTAATATTATGATAAATCATCGAGTTAAATGATGTGATTAAGTTAAACTAAGGGTATGGTCCATTAGTGACTAATTAGTTGTTCGACCTAAACAGAAATAAGGTTCAGGCATTAATGGAGTGACATTAATAAATATCAGAACTACATAGTTTGTACAAAAGATTTACGGTGTTGAATATGAAACACCGAGTCAAGTCAACGAGAGATTAAACATGAAATTAACCCTATTGATTTAAAAAGGGACGATAAGAAGAGATAAATATCTTTAAAGATTTACTATTGAGTCAAATTGTGACTGATATTGTGCACCGTTGATCTCAGATACTATATAGGTGATGTAAGGAACGTGAAAGATTAGCGTAAGCTGGTTATACAAGTCCAGACAAGTTTTTCAGAACGTGTTGCATTATTTGCCTGATTTAGAATATTATAAAATTATTATGTGTGCATATGTTATTATGTGCAATAATTTGATAATGTACTTTTGTGATACAAGTTGAAATAAACTATTGATATGTAGTAGATGATTAAGTTGATTGCTCTATTTATATTGAACTATATGAAATTGTAAATGACATGCATGAATAACATGAATCATAGAGTAAATGCAAAGCGTAAGATACATGAGGCATGATGAAATATGTTTATATGTTATGTGAAACTGTTAGACTTGCTGAGCCGCCATGCTCACCCTTGCTTAAAACAAAACATTACAGAAAAGTTTGAGGAAGCTAGTTACTCTGGTAGAAGCGAAGATGAAGATTGACTAACAAGTCATCAAGATCGAAGCATAGGTGCTTTTATAGTAAAACCCTACAATATAATAAATTGTCTCTATGGGTATTACTTGTGAAGATTTTTATGTCTTAAATGTGCTATAGATTAGTAAATCGAAATGTTAAAAAAACATATATAGATTATTTTAAATTATTTTCAGATGTTGTCCTTTATGTATAAGGGTGACAGGTTGGTATGCTAAATCATTATTCATATGATTAGGAAGTGTAATAAAAATGTTTAAAGATTTTGATTCTGGAATAGAATGATATTGAAAATTTTACCCATTTAAGGTTTAATACCTGGTGTATAGTAATAATTGTATTTGCTTGTGGTTTATAAGTCAAATATAATTAGTTTAAACTCATGATTGATGTTACTTTTAACGGACCGGATCCGGGATTATTGGAGCAAGATTTTGGGGTCGTTACAATTATTATCCCATAAATAGTTCGGATGATTTTGCCAGTCTGAATCATAATAGTTTGGGGTGTAATTAGGTTGTTACTGATACTAGGTATTTTTAATGGACTGCCTCTTAAGTGCGTCAATCTACCTTTCAAGCATCGAAAGTTTATCAACCAATTGCTCAAATATTGTCACCCTTGATTGTTCCATCCTCTAAGAAACCATTGATAATTAATTACAGCCATAATACTTGAAAAGGAAATAAAAATAAAAATAAAATAAAATAAAATAAAATATATACCTATTTAAATTAAGGCCAATTTGATTAAAATTAATATTGGTAACAATTATTAAATTAATTCCCTGGCAACAGTGCCAAAAACTTGTTTGCCTATTTCTAACTTAAGATTTTACACGCATGTATACGTGATCGAATAACACTATAATGGCAAGTAAGGTATCGTTCTCATAGAGAATTAAATAACAATAATTACCAAATACTAACTCTTAATCAAATTAATTTTATTTAAACTGTAAAATAAATTTAATTAAATTAACAACTAAATTAATCTAAAGACAAGGATAATTATCAAATTAAAAAGTCTTAAGATTACAATTTCTCTCAATACTTCATTTAAATCTCATCACTCCCTTTTTAATTAAATAATTATATAGAATTGTTAATCGAGAATTCTTTATAATATTTATATACCTCTTCCGATAGTCATATAAAAAAATCTTTCTAAATATGACCCTAAGGTAACAGAAACGAAAGGAACATCCTATGCTAAATAAATTACTATAGGTCTGTGAGATTTAACATTAACAAAGATTTTAAGATCAGATTCTCTTTCAAGTTACATATGGCATATAGGTATATGTATATCCTATATACGAATCATGCATCCCATCACACAGAAAATAACATGAACATATGTTATCATACCCAGATCTAAATTTATAATCCATCTGTCGAGTTCATATAAATTATCCCAATTAATTACCCATAATTAATTAATATATTAACGCACATAAATATTTAGCACAAAAATATTTAGATCTAAATCTATAATTTATTCATCAACTTTATATAGACCATTAGATTAATTACTGCAGCTAATTAATACTCAAACACACAAAATATGATATAAAAAAATCATATATAATCAACTATAATTAAAAATGGAAACAAATTAATGTAAGCTACTTATTAAATTCTATTACAATCTTAATTAAACGTTTAACTCATATCTAAATAATAAATTATCCATAAATAATTCAACATCTCAAAATTACAAAAAAAAAAAAGATATTCAAATCTGTGTTTTGATATCCGCCTATCACTCGGATCACAATCTTCAATCCCCAAGTTTTTGCCTTCAATTCTTGAATCCTTCGTATTAAATATTTGTTTTAATTCTAATATAATTCGATTTCTAACCATGTTAGATCTAATTAATTATATGTTAACCCCCCTAAAAATATGTGTTTTTACATGTATTTATAGGTTACATATCAAATCACTAACATATGTTGAGAAACCAATCCAATTCAAAGTAAAAAAATCATAAAAATGCGTCAAATCTTAGCTGGAACGACTCCAGACGCTGCAGCTCTCTTCTACTTTGCTTTTCGAGCGTTGCGATGCTTGAAACAATCTTGTCATTCTGATTCAGGTGATGCAGCACCCGTTTTGTGAAGGTTATGGGCGCTGTGGCGCTCAAACATTTTCAGCTTCAACACTTGTTAAAAAAATTACCATAACTTTCTCATCCGAACTCCGATTGGGATAATTCAAGATATTCCAGAAAGATGAGAATTATTTCTACTTCATGTTTTAGGATTTGAGAAATTTTGGCTAGATTAAGGTTGAAATTGGGTCTTAAGTGACTGCTATGTCAAAGGCAAGTTGAAAATTTAAACATTACAACTCCAAGCTTTGATCCACCAAGCTCTTATTCCAATTCCTACAAAACAAAGTAAAAACACATAAAATGGACATAAAAATAACTTAAAATACTTAATACTCATAAATTATCAAGTTAAAAGATAGTTAATAATAGGTCTAAATCTACTTATCACTCTATCTCTTCTTGGATCAAAAATCAATATATGGAACTTTTCTTGTTGCATAAATAACCACTTTCGAATCCTTGGGTTAAACATAAAACAAAACCACATAACATGTAAATATGATGCGATGGCTTTAAAAATAAAAATTACTTGTTTAAACATATAGATTCCTGTAAAAATATTTCCCTTTAAGAACCCCATACATTGTATAGTTTGATTTGCATGTTGATCCACTCCTCGCTCAACGTTGAACTTTATCTTTTCCTGTATCTATAAAAGAGTTTCAATATTTTCCTCTTTATATATGTTAGCACAATCAGACTTAGGCAATGATATCGAATTTGATGGAACGAAAAGATTACAACCAAATTCAAATGATGAAAACTTATTTACAAAATTAAATAGTATAAAAACGAGAATACAAACAAGGAAAACAAGAATGAATAACACGATTATAAACAAAACTCAGCGCATATTAAATACCCTCCCTAGTTTATGATAAAAATGAGACTATCATCCAAATAGATTACAACAAATTTACCAATGGAAGCATATAAAACATAGCTCATTAAACTCCTGAAGAAACTCGATGCATTAGTTAATCTAACTGATATAACTAACCATATAAATCATATGTAAAAGCAATTTTCCATTCGTCTTCTATTCCAATTGGATGATAACTATTATCCAAATCAAATTTATAAAATACATAAGTACTATACAGATCATTTAGCATATTATCTAAGCAAAGGATAGAATAACGATACATTACGATGATTTTACCGACCACTTGGAAATCCATGCACATTCTTTTATACCCCGCCTTCTTAATTAGACACTAAACTCACTTGAACAACACATAAACTTATGTTTTCTCTTACGAACCCTCTCTTCATCAACTCACCATCTTACTTTCGTAGCTCTGTCATATCCTCGTGAATATTATTAGCTGGTTGGTTAGGAATGATAGCATTGGGCACGCAATCAATCTGATGCTCACATTGTAGCGATTCCTTGTGAAGAATATCATTGTATTCCTGTGAAAGAAAAACAAAAGAATTAGATAAACAAGAGTTAAATTGGTTAGTATTCAATAACGCCTCTTTGTGCGAAAATACCATCATCAACTATTTTATATACAATGTTCTTTATATTACACTCTCTTTTGTACAGTCATTTATTTCTCTCTCATCTTTTCTCTAAACTATTTCATTCTCTTTTTTGTTTTCACTCTCATTTTTCTCAATCTCTCTTTTCTTTTCACTCTCAATCTCTTATACTTTCTCATTCTTTTACACACTAGCGTTTTCTCTTAGACTCTCATCCTTTCGAACACTCCCTTGCTTTTACACACTTGGAACTTTCTTTATCCCCAACGACTCTTTATGGACAACATGATCTTCTTCATCTTTAATTTCCTTCGGCTACACTTTTTCACTCCTTTGCATATTAAGATAGTTTTGTAACCACCTCGTCATATGCTCATCTACATTGTCTAGCCGCGTGTGAACTTCCTCTATAAAATTATCCTTTGTTGATCTCCTCAGAGGTTGCACATTATCCTCCTTCCATGATCTTCTCGAGGATTGTACCATATCTTCCTTCCACGAACTCCTCGATGGCTCACCCATGAAAGATTCCTTGCAAGCTTTTGAATATGTCTTCCACGTATCCTCCTCATAGGTCTGATTACTCTTACAGCCAAACATATTTGCTGCAACAAAAAGGTTAGAAATAAAAAATTTCCTCACCACTCCCTTACGTGTATCATTCTACAATGAATTGCTCAATATCACTTGTGTATTCATTGAATTTGATTTTTTTTCCCTCTAATGTGCTTACCACTCAAATATTCATCTTATAGGTTCTTTTTTTGAACTAATCAAATAATATGCAAAGTATCTATTACAATTCAATCAAGAACTTATCAAGAATAATCTGAATTTAAAGCAATTAGGTAATTTGATGTACCACTATTTTCAGATTGGTAGTAACACTTGAGTCTCGGATTTTGTAGGCTTTAAAGGTCACATATCAATCAACTTTGATACTTTTAGAATTAGCAACTTGTTAACTTCGATTTTGAACTTCAGAATTGCAGATTTGGTTTTCAGATTTAAGCTCGAATTTTAGGATTGAAACAATGACTAAAGGTTGCTTTTTCGGGATTGATTTGGACTGCTTTATGCTTTGGTTTGATTCTGAATTGATGCAGCTTTGTTGTTGGAACTTAGAAAACTTGTGGGTTTGTTCGGATTGGATGGAATTTGCAAACTGCTGCGTTGAAACTTGCGAATTAAATTTGTAGCTTCGACTATGAACTTTGCTAATTCGAATTTGCAAATTTGATGGTGGTATGATTGAAGGTTTGAAACAATTATTGAAGCTGCAGATTTGGGTTAGAACAATGGAATATGACCTTTTTTTTAATAAAAAATTATTTTATCGATAATTAAAAAAGAATATAAAGAATATATAACCCACTAGATAACTTAGCTCTTGATACCAATTATAGAGTTGGTAACTTAACTCTGATGCCAAATTATAGACTCTACAACACGTTTGCGTGAGGTGATTGTCGCATGGATCGCTCTTACAAGGTTGATGGTAGATTACACTAACGACACCACGACCTGTTTCTTATAAGAAAGTAGGAAGCTTGATATAATCAAAAGAGTATGGTAGAAGATGCCATAATTAATTAAGAACTGTTGATTGATAAGTCAAGATTGAATGCCACAAAATTACTTCTGATAAGTTCAAGAAGTCAGTGTTCTAAAAATCGGCCTAGGCGGCACCTAAGCGCTAGGCCCCCATGCGGCGCCTCGCCTAGGCTCGAGGCGAGGGAAAAAGCGCTCCAGAGTATTAGGCGGATCTAGGCGGCGCCTAGGCGGACTAGGCGGTAAAGGCGTTTCGGGAGTTAGGCGAAGCTAGGCGGTTCCAGGCGGTACCGGGCGGGAACTAGGCGGAATATTTGAGCTACAATTATTTTATTCTAATATTTATATGAATATTGATATATTTATTTTTCTAATGATTTACTGTATTCATAATGCAGGTTGTAGCATATCAAATCACAACAAGAAGTGAACAAGATCAAATCAAAATGAATGATTTTGTTAGAGTTGTAATTTTTGAACTTGTACCAACTTCAAATTATATAAATGATGATACATTTGTAATATTTAGTTAAATTCAATATAATTCTTAAATTTATGTTTACTTGTTTAGTTTATTGAGTTTTAATATTGAATTGAATTATTGAAATTTTAAATTTTATTATTTAATAGGAATCTTGTTTGTGAATAAAACTACTACAGTAAAGATATGTTAGCCTTAATTTTGAATTTTGAATATTACGCAAATAAAAATAATTTCATAATTAATAATATCAAATGTCTCATTCAATAAACTTCACACTAATTTTTAAAAATAATATTTATTTAATTTTTTTTAGAGAGAAGAAATACATTCATACATACATATATATATATATATATATATATATATATATATATATATGAAGATACCAGGAACACTAATTATATAATTTAATTATTTTAAGTAATGGATATATATATATGTAGTTTGTATTAATTCATTGAAGTAATTGTTTTCATTAAAGCATGATACAAGAATACTCTTTCTGTTACAAAACACAAGATTATTATTAATTTTTAAAAATTAAATTAAGACATTTTAAACTCAATTGTCAATTTTAAAAATTAAATTAAGACATTGTCACATTGATGTGTAGTTATTTAATTTGAGTAATTATATGGTTGTAACTTGTAAGATGCACCATGCATTTATGTATAGTTATTTAATTAGTTATTTACAGTTAATTATTTAAACATATAATTATATAAATATGGAGTACCTACAATCAATTCTACAATACATAAGTTATTATATATTATAAAAGATAAAAAAAAATACTCTTTCCGTTCTAAATTATAAGACTAATATTAATTTTTAAAAATTCAATTTCAAACTCAAAATTCATATAAATTCATTTATTTTATGTCAATATAATTATGAATTATTTAAAAATACATTTATTATTTTTACAAAAGATATTACAATCTTTTTCAATAAAATAACAAATAATATAATGTATAATACTATAATATATTCCCTCATTGACTCTTGTTATGCACACAACACATATATAAAAAAATATTTTGAAAAGTAAAAACACATATCATCTCCCAATATATTATCTCTTTCTCACCAGTCACCACTGTTACAAGTTACAAGAATACATTACGTATTCTCTCTCTCTCACCAGTCACCACTATTACAAATTAGAAGAATACATTACTGAAAAACTGAAAAGAAGAGGCGGAAGAACGGCGCCACTCCCCATCGGCCATCACATCTTCTCAGGTAACTTCATCTTCAATTTTCTGGTTTGAGATCTCATAATTTACCTATGAATGATATATATATATATATATATATATATATATATATATATATATATATATATAATGAGATTTTTTTAGGGATATATCGCAGATCTAGCTAAGCCCATCTTGTAATGAACGCCGGCACCTATAATCCATGGTGGACTACATTTGTTATAAACAAATAGTTACCAGTTAGCACTAAATGTAAACACAATAGTTATTCTTAGCAGTTGCCAGTTAACACTAAATGTAAACACATAGTTTCAAATCCAATACAAAGTCTCTATACAATATAATGATATATACCCCTGTTTGAGAATCCAACACAATAGTTTCAAGTTTGAGATACAATATATACCCCTGTTTTGCTCTGTTCCATTTCTGTTATGTTGCTGCATACTTCTATTTCTGTTCTGCTGCATACTTACACAGTTACATGGCAGTTTCGATTTCCATTGGTTGTTCCATTCCTTTTTGCTTATGCCTGTGTTTGCTTATGCCTTCTATGGTGAAATTTGTAGATTTGTTTCAAACTTTCAATGGCACAAAATCTTTCTTCAGGAGCATCTAATACCGCCGATGTACCTGAATCACAATTGAAACGTGCATCAAATGATGTTGGATGGGAGTATAGGATGTTGATTAATCCTAAAAATACTGATAAGGTGAAATGCAAGTTGTGTGGACATTGTGTTAGCGGAGGGGTTTATAGAATTAAACAACACATTGCGCAAATTACGGGAAATACTAGACCGTGCCCAAAGGCTACTGATGAAGATAAAGCAAAGTGTAAAGCTGCAATAGAAGAAGCAAAAAGGAAGAAGCAAGAGAAAAAGAAAGAGAATGAAGAAAATAGAAAAGAGGTTAATATAATTGATGAAGAGGGAGAAGAGGAAATTGAAGTGATAGGGTCAAGAAAAAGACCACATTTTATTGGAGCTATGGATAAATTTGCATCGGACATAAATTCTGATTCTTCAATGAGTGCAAGTAAGAAGCTACGTCAACAAAATATCAATGATGCACTTTGGAAGGAAAGAACGCATAGTGTGCATCAATACTTGGCTCGATGGGTATATGAAGCCGGTATTCCTTTTAATGCTATTGACTGTGATATCTTCAAGAGATTTTTTAAGGCGGTTAGTTAATATGGCCCGGGTTACCAACCTCCAAGCCAATACCAACTAAGGGAACCATTACTGAAAGAGGAGGTAGAGAGGACTAAGAAGACACTCAAAAAGCAAGAAGAAGAATGGTCTTTCAATGGTTGTTCTATCATGATCGATGCTTGGACCGATAGAAAAAGAAGAAGTATCATGAATTTGTGTGTGAATTGCAAAGAGGGCACAACTTTTCTTTCTTCTAAAGAAGATTCTGAGGAAGCACACACTGGAGAATATATTTTCAAATATATTGATGATTGCATTGAACAAGTTGGGCCACAAAATGTAGTGCAAGTTGTTACTGATAATGCTTCCAACAACATGGCTGCGACGGACTTGTTAATGATAAAGAGGCCACATATGTTTTGGACTTCTTGTGCCACTCACACTTTGAACCTCATGCTTGAAGGAATTGGTAAGCTACCAAAGTTTAAGGGAGTGATTGAGAAAGCAAAGACCTTTACTATATTTATTTATGCACATCATAAGACATTGGCATTGATGAGGAAGCATACAAAAAAGAGAGACATAGTGAGGCCAGGCGCTACTAGATTTGCAACTTCTTTCTTGACTTTGCAAAGTTTGATGGAAAAGAAAGAGAAGTTAAGGTATATGTTTACTAGTAGTGAATGGGATCAATGCAAATGGTCGAAAAGTACTAAGGGAAAAATGGCATATGCTACCGTTTTGAGTTTGAATTTTTGGAATGGAGTAACACTATGCTTGAAAGTGTTTGCTCCATTGGTAAAGGTGCTTCGCCTTGTTGATGGAGACCGAAAGCCATCAATGGGTTTTTTATATGGAGAACTCAAAAAAGCAAAGGAAGAGATCAAAGAGGAATTCAAAAATAATGAGACTAACTATCGTCCCATTCTTGGGATTATCGATGCTAAAGCCAAAGACCGGCTTGATAGTCCATTGCATTTGGCGGCCTACCTATTGAACCCTTATTACTTCTTTAAAGATCTTAGCATACAAAGTGATCCACTTGTCATGGATGCGATGTTTACTTGTGTTGAGAAGTTCTTTCCCGATGACTTTAATCTACAAAGTCTTGTTGTAAATACAGAGTTGTTGAAGTATAAGAAAAAAGAAGGTGGGTTTGGAAGACCTTTAACGGCGGCAGGATGTGTAACAAATAATGATAATTATGATCCAGGTATAACTATTTATTGTTTAATCTTTCTTTACTATTTAATACTTGTTAAAATATTTGTTAGTAATTTTGATTCTTTAATGACTAGTTGGATGGTGGTCCAATTATGGCAATAGTACACCCAACTTGCAAAGGATGGCAACAAGGATTCTTTCATTGACTACTACTAGTTCATCCGGGTGCGAAAGGAATTGGAGTACTTTTGAGGGGGTAAGTATCAAGTATATAATAACTAGTAAGTGGTTGTGTTTTATTAAGTAAAATCTAATATAAGTATATAATTTGTTGATTTTTTTTTTTTTGTAGATTCATACTAAGAAAAGGAATAGACTAGATGCAACAAGGTTGAACAATCTAGTCTATGTCCAATTTAATGCAAGGCTTACCAACAAGAAGCAACGGGAGAAAGAGAGGAAAATAGATGTGTTATTAGCAAGTGATGCTTCAAAAGCACAAGGATGGATTGTTGAAGGTGGTGATGATGAAGTTGAGGGATGTTCAGGCCTTACTTGGGAGGCGGTTGGTGAAGCATCCGGAGCGGATAATACGCTAGAGCCTCGGAGAAGTAACAGAAATGTTGGAGTAAGAGAACTTCATGAAGAAGATTTTTTGTCTGATAATGACACGGAGGAAGAAGGAGATGAGGAGTATGAATGTGAGTACGATGGGGACATTATCTTGGAGGGATATGGAGAAGAAGAGTTAGAAATATAGAGGCATATGAAAATGAGATCTATTAGTTTGTATTTTTGTCTTTCGATTATTTGTTTGTGTTTTAACTTTGAACAATATGTAATGAATATGTGTTTAAACTTTAAGTAAATGTCTTTATTATTTTTATTATAGATTATTTTTCTTTATATTATTGTTTTGTTTGGATAAATGTAAGATAAAAGATTAAAATTGGCTTAAAATAAAAAATTCCGCTTAGGCCCCAAAGGCGCTAGCCCCCCCCCCCCCCCCCCCCCCCGGCCGCCCGCCTCCCGCCTAGCGCCTTTTAGAACCTTGCAAGAAGTTCTTAAAGAACCAAAAATAAAATACCCTCACAAGTAATCTAAAAGAAAGAATATTATTGATTAAATGAATTAATCCCTTGGGTTGGTCCCCTATTTATAGTATTACATAGAAGGATCTAGAATCCTATTTGAACCTTAAAAAAAAAAACCAAGTAGAACTCTTAAGAATTATGATTAAAACTAATTACTTAAAAAAAACAGAATCCTAAATACATTAAACAACTATATGCTTGTTGGCCTTCCTTTACAATTGTCGTGTATTAGTAATTCCTACCTTTTAGTTGGTTTAACTTTGCCACAAATTGAAGAGGAATCAGCTTTAGTTTGTCATGTTTGCTTTTACAAATTAGCCGCCTTTTTTAGTTTAGTTGGTTCCCTATAAAATAGCCCTCCCTTGATGCTTTTACTGAGGTTTTGTACTTTAATCTCCTAAAATTTAGCCTTCCCTTACCCTGCTTGTACATTGCCACATTTTAACTAAAATTTAGCTAGTTTTTTACTCATTTTGTTGAGGTTAGCATCTCTTAAGTCATGGGAACTCAATTGTCGAGGCTTTTAGTAATGTTGTCACGCCTTTCCTTGAATTAGGCCAAACCAATCCCCTTGTAGCTACCGAACATGTGATCTTCTTAAGTGTTGAATTTTGTAGCCCATTTAGGCTCCCTTGCTTTGATTGACCCTCTAAAACTTGGATCATATGGATTAACTTTGGATCAGCTTCTAGCTTAATTTTGTATTTTCAACCCAAACTCCTACAATTAGTCAATTTAAGCTTTCCTTAAATCTCTTAGCTCTTACCCTCGTAACTATACCAACTAGAACTTGGATTGGATCATCCCAAGCCTTAGCACTCCTTGGATCAGCTCCCACGCCCAGCCTTGAGCTTCCTTCTTCTTCAAGTGTTGAGTTAGATGTCTTGAGCTTCAACTTCATTCTTGACCTCTTTAGCCCATTCTTTGTTAGCCATGCTCGTATTAACTTGATGAACTTAAATCTTAGCTTCGTTTGATGTAGACATGATCAAGATCATGTCATGTATGTGTCGGCCCTAATTTTCTATTCTATTTTGCGGTTTAGTGATGCTGTGTCAAACACACCTTCTGATTTTGTATGCATTTGGATTCACGATCTAATGTGTGATTTACTTATGTGACATTATTTTGACTTGCCTATGTGGTAGTATTTTGACTTATTTTTGTGGCAATGTATATTTATTTTGTTTTTAGCTTGGTATGAAATCAAAATTTATCTACTTTGATTCAGCCTTTTATTTGGTTTCATTAATTTTGTTGATTTGGTTATACTCTTGTTCATACTTTGGAGATTTCATTTATCGTTAGTATTTATATTTGATGTAACGCCTCGGAAATCCCCGTACTTTGGCAACGGCGACCCCCGGTCGTTAAGCATGACCTTTTTATAATAACCACAACATTATATAATTTAATGCTGTTAAAACTCAATAAATTAATTGATAATACTAGTTTATTTAAAAACTATTACAATCTTCTCTACCCCCCCCCCCCCCCCGAATTGAAATCTTTACATTAATTTCCTTGATCATAAGATTTTAAACCTCATGATTTAAATTACCACACACTCCAACAATAAGCCATTAAAATAATACCTTGACTTTTATTATCTGATCGAGTTCAATAATATTAGCATTCGACTAACGTAGGTTCATCTTTTATTACAAATATCTGGTCTCTAACCAAGGGTATTACAACCAAATAAGTATCCAACAAATTTTACATCAAAGGGATATTAAAATTTCACTCCATAATTACATTACCTTGATATCCATAATCAAACCCGATGGCAATGTTCACCTCAAATTTTAAAATTTCAATCATTTTGGTCATTAAACTTTTCTTATTTCTTGGTCTTTATTCTAAACCTCGGATGCCAACATTTAACTCCATAAATATATCTTAAAGACATTAAGTAATTTAAATTATTACAAAATATCTTTACGTAAATCCAATGTATTAACCTTTATAGGAATACAACACTCTATCTTAAAGATTAGCAACTAATGCTAATTAAGTAACTTATTAACTCACAACTTCAATTCATTTTAGAATTTTAATCTTTACATCTTTTCTTAACTCACAAAATCATATAAATTATGATTTGTTCAATTATAAATTTATGAGTAACTAATGCCTCATCAAATAACTTTAAGTCTGTCCGTTTTACAAAAACTTCTCTTATCTTTCGAGTTCGTTATATACGATGCTCGTATCTCTTAATCCCAAGTTATACGAACTATTGCAAGTTTTATAACTTTTACTATTACAGATCAATATGGCTACCTCAACAGGTTTGCACAATATAACACACATTTCGGATGACAAAGTTTAACACCAATAATATAAGTGTCAAACAATTTTGTACCTTATTAGGCTTACATTACTCTAACATATTTATCAAATTGCCCAATTTGGTAATTCAATAAAATATTCTCCATTTGCATCTAAGCAATGAGTCATCCTTACTCTTTAGCTTTATCGAAGCATCTGGCCTTCCCGTACTTCGTTGAAAATATTAATTTATGCAAGGGTAAGCACGACGGCTCAGTAAGTCCAACAGATATCACATAGCACATAACGATATTTTATCATGCTTCATGCAGCGTATGCTTTGCAATTTATACATATTTTATGCATATCATGCTTTGCATTTAACTTTATGCTTCGTGCTTTTCATGTATAGCATTTACCCTATCAAATAGTTCAATATAGAACATGCATCTATTATCATTAACTGCACATCAATCATTTATAACACGTTATTGCACAAAGCCACATTAACTCGTGTTTACACATAAAAACATGTAACATATAGGAGCAAGTTCTGAAAGACTTGTCTGGATCGCTCATCCGGCTTACGCTAATGCCCTGCGTTTCTTGCACAACCTACATTTTTCATAATGTTGGTTTACACATTAGTCGTCAACATAATATGTTCAATTATTTTATTTTTTTTAATTATTTCTCAATCATGACTTCTTACTAGTTTACTTTACTAGTTTTTAAATCATTTATAAGTTCAATTAATTACCTCAAACGTTACTTTGGTTAATACCCAACTAGGTTCTGCTTAACTTAACCACACAATGAGCAACAACTGCTCTATGGTCCAAAACAGGACCTAACTCTTATGCTTCTTAATGATAAATTAAACCAAACAACTAAAACAAGCAACCTTACATGTCTGTTCCTTCATATCACTAAAGTAGACACTCACACAGGCAACATTTACCTGCCTGCTTACTCTCAAAACTAAAACAGACACTCCAAAGCAAACAGTCGTACCTGTTTTCTTACTTACAAAATTTTATTTTCAATAACACACACTAAGCAAACACTTAAGCAGACAGATCTACCCTGTTTGTTTACTAACAAAAGCTTATATTCATGATTTTAAACTAAATAGACGCTCAAGCAAACAAGTACACACTATCTGTTTATTCACAGAACTTACATTCATGAATTTATACTAAAGCAGACAACAAAGAAGACAGGTATACCCTGTTTGTTTATAAACAGATTCGATGTTTACGAACAATGTTTTTAAATTAATCATAACTTCGTCGTTACAAGTCCAATTTTGATCCACTTTATATCAAATTAAAGATTATGAAGTCTACTTTAATTCTTATTTAGACCTTGACTTCATCCCATTCACCAAACAACACAGATCTAAGCATTTACCCAACCTGTCCAGACTGTTTCATTTGCTGGATAGTCTCACATAATTAATTCTTTCAAAAATACAATACTCCGTAAAATGGTTAAATCTTTTGGGTACTTCTAGATAACTTTCAAATCTACAACTTCACAGTTTACACCAACTTCAAATTCGACAAACATGATTTTATATAAATTTTACAACCTCAAAATTCGCTGCAGTCGCTGGGCAGTCTATTTTCGTCCGACCCAGTCTGCTTAAAACAGTCACTACACACAAACCACAAGGAATTTCTGTGATCTAAATATTTCTATGTGTAGCTTACTTCCATACCTTTAATTTGATATATCACCCACTCTCTAACTCCAAAAACTCGAGTTTATAAAAATCATCAACCAACAGCAACAAAAAACCTATTTTCTACGAATTATTCTTCTACTTTACTTTCATTTTCAATTAATCTGTGAATCATCTAATATATTCATTTAAATCTATGGTTAGACCATTACCCACAAGATAAATCATGATCTACAATCATTAATTTTACCAAAATCCAATATATACCCAAGGAATTTAAATATTACACAAGGGTTTAAACATTATACCTTCATAACTTTTCTTTTTCTTTGGCTTAATCTTCTATTTCCTTCTCCTTCTCTTTTTCTCCCCCTGCCCGTGAGTCTCTCTATATCTCAAAGTTGCTAATTTCTATTTTTGGTAAAAATGAAGTGGGTTTAGTCTCAATTAAGTGATATATCAAGATGAGAGATAAAGAGAGGTGTTGAGCCATGATCGGCTAATTTAGATTACACTGGATAAGGCATGAGTGGCTCAAATAAATTCACTCATTAAATTTGATAATCCAGCTGGCCACTTAAAAATTTGGAGATTAAATTTATCTTTTGGGTCCCACTTTTAATTATATGACCCGCTCTTTGACTGTTTTACCTGAAAAATCAAAATTTCAATATTATAGTCAATTCCTACTAATTTCGACGTACCCGTCATCATGGTAACATCTGTTTCTTCAAATTCACTTTTGAACTTCAAGTTTCACCTTTTTTCCTAAAGAGTTAAACGATCAACTTTGACCAAAAAGTCAACCGAAACGCATATCATGTTTACAGTCCATACTTACTAAATTTGTCGTCCCCGTCGCAATGGTGAGGTCCATTTCTCAAAATTCTTCTCCAATCTCAAACTTTGACTTTTCAACTTTATAAGTCAAACGGTTGACTTTGACCAAAAGTCAACCTCGACACCAAATTGTGTTTACTATCTCTCTTTGCTAAATTCGACGTTCTAAACTCAACGGTGCAATTCGCGTCTTCAAATTTTCTTCCGAACTCCCAATTTGAGTTTTCTTGAGTCTCTTTCATTTTCTTTTAGTCAAACTTTGACTATTTGACCACTTTGGTCATTTCTTGATATTTTCATTTGTTACCTTATTTTCATACATTTAAGCGTACTCGTGATATCAGGTATACTTTACCTCATTCTCTTCACACCACTATTCCACGAAATCACAATCCCACATGGTTCATTCTTAATCTTCGACTGCCACCGTAATTAATTTAGCCACACATACAAATCTTACAATTATTAATTGTTAGGGCTTGTTCACTATATTCGTATGGCTTGTCATATTTATTAATTTGACTCGCCATAAACTTAATCTATTTTGGACTATTCTTTAATTTCTAACACTTGGCCACTAGGTTGGGTTTAAACTTAATTGTCACCACAATACCTAACTTGTCTATTCCCAATTTACTAATTTGGATTCTCTTAATTTACCATTCAAGGTTTAACTCTCAAACACTTGCTTAATTAATATATTAAGCTTTGCACTTTTCTTGATGATTAATTCTATTAATCATTTATCACGATCGGCTAAAATATAATTAGCGCACCTCCAAGTATATATGTATCTATACATATACACCTTTACGTTAACTTAAAAATATCTCACCAGTTGAAATTTATTCTCTTAATAAATTTTCTCATACATCACATTAAAAACTTCTTAGATAAACTCTTATAGTCAAATAAATTCATCAAACTTTAAAGGTATTATACTACCTTATTATTAATATACCTCCAAGTATACATAATAATCAAATTCTAAGTTTTAAAATTTAAAAACCTATATTCACTCATATTTCAATCCTAACACAAAGGTTAGGGTAAAATGTTTACTCACTTTCTACAACTTTTACTTCTCCAAATCTAGGTTTTAACATTAACCTTTATTTTATCGTCAAGGCCTTATTTAAAAATCTTGTGAAATATCCAGATTTGAGGTTATCATTCGAATTCTATTTAGTTAGTTCTAGATTTAAGTTTTGCTTCTTTTGCGTACCTTTATCTGTACTGGGCATTTAACCCATACTGTGTTTTTCTTTCGACAGGCTTACAAGGAAGATTTAGGGTTCATATGAAAAGAGCAACCTTTGACCATCTAGGTTGATTTGATTTTAATTTTTGATTAATTTTGATTATTGTGAAAATTTTGGAGAATTTATTTGATTCATTTATAGATTTTAGACTATTAAATATTTTGAAGTTATTAGTGCTCTGTTTACTTATTTTGAGATTTGTTGTCATTTGCACGTGACCTCCCTTTCCTATTTGGGAATGGGGTGTTATAGAAGAAATCAATGCAGTCACCTCAGATTCTCTACTATCTTGAATAGTGCTAGAACAACTACCTTTTTCGACCACATCAAGTTCCAAAAATTTTGCTATTTGTGATTCTACAATTCTAGTACATCTGTAGGGGTTATAGGACATGTACCCCTTCAAATGATCTAGGTAAGCAACAAAGAAACAACAAGAAGATTTGGAGTTCAACTTACTCAATGCTGGATTATATAACTTTACCTGTGCTAGACATCCCCGAACTCTAAAGTGATTAAGGCTAGGTTTTCGCCTAATTTACAACTTAAAAGGAGTACGTAGAACTGCTTCACTAGGAACTCTATTAAGGATATAAAGAGCTATTTTTAATGCTTCATCCAAAAAAAACTCAGGCAAATTCGTTCTACCCATCATTCTCCTTACTATCTCCGTAAAAGTGTGATTATACCTCTCAGAGACTCTATTTTGCTTAGGACTACTAGGCATAGTAAATTGGGTTATAATCTTCGAATCCTCTTAAGTATTTGGGAAATGGGCCTTTAAGCTGTCCAACATCGTCATATTTGTCAGAATCCTTGTATAGTGAAAGCAACATGATTAGTTGCACCACTATCTAGCTACCATTAACTAGATGGGGTTTCATTTCAGATATATTAGATTCACAAACAAAAACCAAAGAATCAATACCTGATAGTTCACATTTGGATAGTCAAGCTTTATATTTCACACAGTCCTTTTTCCTGTAATCCTTTTTCTTTTCTTTTTACAGAAGAAGCAAACACCATCATTCGTTTTAAAAGAAGTCTTTTCATGACTTAAATTACCAGATTTACTTGACTCCTTATTAGTCCATTGAGCAGCTTTAGTAGTATAATTTTTAAACTTTTTACCTTTCTTAGGACTGGAAGTCGAAGCATAGAACGCAAGATCTTGACCTTTCTCCTTGTTTAGCTTCGCCTGTTCAGTAACAACCTTGGAAATCAAATTGCTGATAAACCAGGATTCGTCGTGAGAGTTGTAATTGGTCTTTATGATGCCGAATAAAGAGGGAAGAGTGTTCAGTACTTGATGAACAATGCAAGGATCAGGAAGATCAACTTTCAGAACCTTTAGCCTGGACTGATAATCCACCATCCTTATAATGTAGTCCCTAACACCACTAACTCCATCATACTTCATGTCGAAGAGATTCTACAGAAGCGTACAAATTTCAGTATTTGATGAGACACTGTGCCTTTAACTAATGGCTGCCATTAACTCCTTAGCGGTTCAATCAGCAGACATACTGTAACGATACACATTTTTGAAATATATAAGATTATAATTTATAAATGGATATTGAATTCTTTTAAATAAGTTATTAATGAAAATAAAATGTTTAGAGGTATGACTTGTAATTTGGGACAAGTATATTATGAGCCGTTAAATGGTGGATTTAAATACAAGAATTATGAAACAAATTTGGTTCCAAATGGATTTAAATTGGATTTTTTAGAGAATTAAATTAGGAAGTTAGTAAATTAAATTGCTAGAAAGTGGGGTAATGACTAAAGATGTTTTGGTAAGATAGAGAATGACAATTGTATCCCAAGTAGCTAAATGTCTAAGATACCCTTAGTTAGTCATGGGAAAGGACTCATTTGACCTTGACCATGCAAGAGTAAGTTGGCCAACCATGGTTAGTTGCTAGAGACTTGATATTAGCATACATGCAAGCAATTTTCAGCATTTCATTTGATATTATCCAAGTCATACGAAAGTTGCTAGGAAAGGAAAGATAAGAGAGAAAGAAGAGCAAAGGAAGCTAGGGTTTCAAAGGAAGTGGAAGGATTCAAGCTTAAAGGAGATCAAAGATAGCATAATAAGCTATTCAAGGTGGAGAATCAAGTGTTGGCAAGATTTTTAGCTAGAAGAAGCAAAGCTAGAAGAAGGTATGAATGAGTTTAAAATATGAAATTCAAAGATTATGTGTTTATAAGTTGAAATAGATGAAGCCATGCATGAGTCTTTGATTATATGTGTATATTATGTGATATATGTGCTTCAAGTTAGCTAGATCATGAAAACCTAGTGATTAAGTTGTGTATAGCAAAGGTGGTGTACTATTTACATGAGTAGCTAAGATTAAAATTATGATCTAAGTCTTGATTGTGTGTTTTAAGTTGCTAGACATAATGAAATCTAGCTTGAGGGGTAGAAGATATGAGTTACATGCATTATTTTATGCTAAGGAGCATCATAAAGACATAGATGGCTCTAAAAGTATAGTTCATGAAAGAGAAATGAATATTAGGCTAGACTTTTTAGTTAAATCAAATTATAATCTGTAAAGTGCATTGGAAGGAACATATATAAGCTATGTGAGTATATCAAGTTGCCAAATAAGTATGTGTTGACATATATGTGGTTAAAGTATAAGAATCCCAAAGTTGGTTTATAAGAGAGTATTGTAAATTGGTAGAAATGCAACCAATTGGTGATTTTTGGCCATTTTGGGTTATGGAGGTTCAAATTAGGCCAAGCATGTAAGTTTTATGTATGTGCACATGATAGAATCGAATTGGAAGCAATTTGACACTTATGGCGATAAACGACCGTTTTAAACGATTTAAAACGTTAAAATACGACTAAAATGAAATCTTTGGAAAAATAGGTTCAAATAATGAATTTTAAATGTTTCGAAAACCCACGCGAGTCAATTATGTGTTATACGTGCTATATGAAATGTTGGAATTGGAAAATTCACATTAGGGCCAAAGATAGCATCATTTTTGGAAAGAAAAATTTTTCTGATTCTGCAGCATGGCGCCGGGGCGCGAGTTTTTGTGCTGGAGACTGCGCCGGGGCGCAGGTTGGCTGCAAGGTTTCCGTTGGGGGCGAGACCAGAGCTCGTCGGGGCGCCGTCAGCCGAGGAGATCTCGCGGCCAGCGCGAAGTTCTCCGCCGGGGCGCAGTTGGCCAGATTTCGAAAAATAATTTATTTTAATTCTAAAATGCAATGTTTTGATATTAAATGATATGAATACATATGTAAATCATAAATTGATAAAAATAATCAATATGGTAGATCCTAAGGCTTATGTAAACAAGATGTTATATGATTAGGGTTATGTATAGTTAATGGGTAGCTTGTTTAGCAAGTTATGACATGCATG